>OY744482.1:318941100-319172902 GCA_963556165.1 Tipula helvola | reverse complement strand
CACAAAAGTATTTTGTAAATATCACTAAAGAATTTTGTGAATTTCACAAAAGAATTTGTCGATTCCAATTATTTTGAGAAATATTTTTAAAATGATTTAGTTAACATTTCTTCGCTCCTAATGAAATTTTGTTCGATTCACAAAAGTATTTTGTAAATATCACTAAAGAATTTTGTGAATTTCACAAAAGAATTTGTCGATTTCAATTATTTATGAGAAATATTTATAAAATGGGTTTAGTTAACATTTCTTCGCTCCTAATGAAATTTTATTTGATTCACAAAAGTATTTTGTAAATATCAATAAAGTATTTTGTGAATTTCACAAAAGAATTTGTCGATTTCAATTATTTTGAGATATATTTATAAAATGGGTTTAGTTAACATTTCTTCGCTCCTCATGAAATTTTGTTCGATTTACAAAAGTTTTTTGTAAATATCAATAAAGAATTTTGTGAATTTTACAAAAGAATTTGTCGATTTCAATTATTTATGAGAAATATTTATAAAATGGTCTTAGTTAACATTTCTTCGCTCCTAATGCAATTTCGTTCGATTCACAAAAGTATTTTGTAAATATCAATAAAGAATTTTGTGAATTTTACAAAATAATTTGTGGATTTCAATTATTTATGAAAAATATTTATAAAATGGTTTTAGTTACCATTTCTTCGCTCCTAATGAAATTTTTTTCGATTCACAAAAGTTTTTTGTAAATATCACTACAGAATTTTGTGAATTTTACAAAAGAGTTTGTGGATTTCAATTATTTATGGGAAATATTTATAAAATGGTCTTAGTTAACATTTCTTCGCTCCTAATGAATTTTGTTCGATTCACAAAAGTATTTTGTAAATATCACTAAAGAATTTTGTGAATTTTACAAAAGAATTTGTCGATTTCAATTATTTTGAGAAATATTTCTAATGAAATTTTGTTCGATTCACAAAAGTTTTTTGTAAATATCACTAAAGAATTTTGTAAATTTCACAAAAGAATTTGTCGATTTCAATTATTTTGAGAAATATTTATAAAATGGATTTAGTTAACATTTCTTCGCTCCTAATGAAATTTTTGTTCGATTCACAAAAGTTTTTTGTAAATATCACTAAAGAATTTTGTGAATTTTACAAAAGAATTTGTGGATTTCAATTATTTATGAGAAATATTTATAAAATGGGTTTAGTTAACATTTCTTCGCTCCTAATGAAATTTTGTTCGATTCACAAAAGTATTTTGTAAATATCAATAAAGAATTTTGTGAATTTTACAAAAGAATTTGTCGATTTCAATTATTTTGAGAAATATTTCTAAAGAAATTTTGTTCGATTCACAAAAGTTTTTTGTAAATATCACTAAAGAATTTTGTAAATTTCACAAAAGAATTTGTGGATTTCAATTATTTATGAGAAATATTTATAAAATGGGTTTAGTTAACATTTCTTCGCTCCTAATGAAATTTTGTTCGATTCACAAAAGTTTTTTGTAAATATCACTAAAGAATTTTGTGAATTTTACAAAAGAATTTGTAGATTTCAATTATTTTGAGAAATATTTCTAAAGAAATTTTATTCGATTCACAAAAGTTTTTTGTATCATAAATATCACTAAAAAATTTTGTGAATTTTACAAAAGAATTTGTCGATTTCAATTATTTATGAGAAATATTTATAAAATGGCTTTAGTTAACATTTCTTCGCTCCTCATGAAATTTTGTTCGATTCACAAAAGTTTTTTGTAAATTTCACTAAAGAATTTTGTGAATTTTACAAAAGAATTTGTCGATTTCAATTATTTATGAGAAATATTTATAAAATGGGTTTAGTTAACATTTCTTCGCTCCTAATGCAATTTCGTTCGATTCACAAAAGTATTTTGTAAATATCAATAAAGAATTTTGTGAATTTTACAAAATAATTTGTCGATTTCAATTATTTTGAGAAATATTTCTAAAGAAATTTTGTTCGATTCACAAAAGTTTTTTGTAAATATCACTAAAGAATTTTGTAAATTTCACAAAAGAATTTGTCGATTTCAATTATTTATGAGAAATATTTATAAAATGGGTTTAGTTAACATTTCTTCGCTCCTAATGAAATTTTGTTCGATTCACAAAAGTTTTTTGTAAATATCACTAAAGAATTTTGTGAATTTTACAAAAGAATTTGTCCATTTCAATTATTTATGAGAAATATTTATAAAATGGGTTTAGTTAACATTTCTTCGCTCCTAATGCAATTTCGTTCGATTCACAAAAGTATTTTGTAAATATCACTAAAGAATTTTGTGAATTTTACAAAAGAATTTGTCGATTTCAATTATTTATGAGAAATATTTATAAAATGGGTTTAGTTAACATTTCTTCGCTCCTAATGCAATTTCGTTCGATTCACAAAATCATTTTGTAAATATCAATAAAGAATTTTGTGAATTTTACAAAATAATTTGTGGATTTCAATTATTTATGAAAAATATTTATAAAATGGGTTTAGTTACCATTTCTTCGCTCCTAATGAAATTTTTTTCGATTCACAAAAGTTTTTTGTAAATAGCTATCACTAAAGAATTTTGTGAATTTTACAAAAGAATTTGTGGATTTCAATTATTTATGAGATATATTTATAAAATGGGTTAATTAACATTTCTTCGCTCCTAATGAAATTTTTTTCGATTCACAAAAGTTTTTTGTAAATATCACTAAAGAATTTTGTGAATTTCACAAAAGAATTTGTCGATTTCAATTATTTTTGAGAAATATTTATAAAATGGGTTTAGTTAACATTTCTTCGTTCCTAATGAAATTTTATTTGATTCACAAAAGTATTTTGTAAATATCATAAAGTATTTTGTGAATTTCACAAAAGAATTTGTCGATTTCAATTATTTTGAGATATATTTATAAAATGGGTTTAGTTAACATTTCTTCGCTCCTCATGAAATTTTGTTCGATTTACAAAAGTTTTTTGTAAATATCAATAAAGAATTTTGTGAATTTTACAAAAGAATTTGTCGATTTCAATTATTTATTAGAAATATTTATAAAATGGGTTTAGTTAACATTTCTTCGCTCATAATGCAATAATGTTCGATTCACAAAAGTATTTTGTAAATATCAATAAAGAATTTTGTGAATTTTACAAAATAATTTGTGGATTTCAATTATTTATGAAAAATATTTATAAAATGGGTTTTCGATTCACAAAAGTTTTTTGTAAATATCACTACAGGATTTTGTGAATTTTACAAAAGAGTTTGTGGATTTCAATTATTTATGGGAAATATTTATAAAATGGCTTTAGTTAATTTCATCGCTCCTAATGAAATTTTGTTCGATTCAAAAAAGTTTTTTGTAAATATCAATAAATAATATTGTGAATTTTACAAAAGAATTTGTGGATTTCAATTATTTATGAGAAATATTTATAAAATGGGTTTAGTTAACATTTCTTCGCTCCTAATGCAATTTCGTTCGATTCACAAAAGTATTTTGTAAATATCACTAAAGAATTTTTTGAATTTTACAAAAGAATTTGTCGATTTCAATTATTTATGAGAAATATTTATAAAATGGGTTTAGTTAACATTTCTTCGCTCCTAATGCAATTTCGCTCGATTCACAAAAGTATTTTGTAAATATCACTAAAGGATTTTGTGAATTTTACAAAAGAATTTGTCGATTTCAATTATTTATGAGAAATATTTATAAAATGGGTTTAGTTAACATTTCTTCGCTCCTAATGAAATTTTGTTCGATTCACAAAAGTTTTTTGTAAATATCAATAAATAATATTGTGAATTTTACAAAAGAATTTGTGGATTTCAATTATTTATGAGAAATATTTATAAAATGGGTTTAGTTAACATTTCTTCGCTCCTAATGCAATTTCGTTCGTTCACAAAAGTATTTTGTAAATATCAATAAAGAATTTTGTGAATTTTACAAAAGAATTTGTCGATTTCAATTATTTATGAGAAATATTTATAAAATGGGTTTAGTTAACATTTCTTCGCTCCTAATGCAATTTCGTTCGATTCACAAAAGTATTTTGTAAATATCACTAAAGAATTTTTTGAATTTTACAAAAGAATTTGTCGATTTCAATTATTTATGAGAAATATTTATAAAATGGGTTTAGTTACCATTTCTTCGCTCCTAATGAAATTTTTTTCGATTCACAAAAGTTTTTTGTAAATATCACTACAGAATTTTGTGAATTTTACAAAAGAGTTTGTGGATTTCAATTATTTATGGGAAATATTTATAAAATGGCTTTAGTTAACATTTCATCGCTCCTAATGAAATTTTATTCGATTCACAAAAGTATTTTATAAATATCAATAAAGAATTTTGTGAATTTTACAAAAGAATTGTCGATTTCAATTATTTATGAGAAATATTTATAAAATGGGTTTAGTTTCTTCGCTCCTAATGAAATTTCGTTCGATTCACAAAAGTATTTTGTAAATATCAATAAAGAATTTTGTGAATTTTACAAAATAATTTGTGGATTTCAATTATTTATGAAAAATATTTATAAAATGGGTTTAGTTACCATTTCTTCGCTCCTAATGAAATTTTTTTCGATTCACAAAAGTTTTTTGTAAATATCACTACAGAATTTTGTGAATTTTACAAAAGAGTTTGTGGATTTCAATTATTTATGGGAAATATTTATAAAATGGTCTTAGTTAACATTTCTTCGCTCCTAATGAATTTTGTTCGATTCACAAAAGTTTTTTGTAAATATCACTAAAGAATTTTGTGAATTTTACAAAAGAATTTGTCGATTTCAATTATTTTGAGAAATATTTCTAATGAAATTTTGTTCGATTCACAAAAGTTTTTTGTAAATATCACTAAAGAATTTTGTAAATTTCACAAAAGAATTTGTCGATTTCAATTATTTTGAGAAATATTTATAAAATGGATTTAGTTAACATTTCTTCGCTCCTAATGAAATTTTGTTCGATTCACAAAAGTTTTTTGTAAATATCACTAAAGAATTTTGTGAATTTTACAAAAGAATTTGTGGATTTCAATTATTTATGAGAAATATTTATAAAATGGGTTTAGTTAACATTTCTTCGCTCCTAATGAAATTTTGTTCGATTCACCAAAGTTTTTTGTAAATATCACTACAGAATTTTGTGAATTTTACAAAAGAGTTTGTGGATTTCAATTATTTATGGGAAATATTTATAAAATGGCTTTAGTTAACATTTCATCGCTCCTAATGAAATTTTGTTCGATTCACAAAAGTATTTTGTAAATATCAATAAAGAATTTTGTGAATTTTACAAAATAATTTGTGGATTTCAATTATTTATGAAAAATATTTATAAAATGGGTTTAGTTACCATTTCTTCGCTCCTAATGAAATTTTTTTCGATTCACAAAAGTTTTTTGTAAATATCACTACAGAATTTTGTGAATTTTACAAAAGAGTTTGTGGATTTCAATTATTTATGGGAAATATTTATAAAATGGTCTTAGTTAACATTTCTTCGCTCCTAATGAATTTTGTTCGATTCACAAAAGTTTTTTGTAAATATCACTAAAGAATTTTGTAAATTTCACAAAAGAATTTGTCGATTTCAATTATTTTGAGAAATATTTATAAAATGGATTTAGTTAACATTTCTTCGCTCCTAATGAAATTTTGTTCGATTCACAAAAGTTTTTTGTAAATATCACTAAAGAATTTTGTAAATTTCACAAAAGAATTTGTCGATTTCAATTATTTTGAGAAATATTTATAAAATGGATTTAGTTAACATTTCTTCGCTCCTAATGAAATTTTGTTCGATTCACAAAAGTTTTTTGTAAATATCACTAAAGAATTTTGTGAATTTTACAAAAGAATTTGTGGATTTCAATTATTTATGAGAAATATTTATAAAATGGGTTTAGTTAACATTTCTTCGCTCCTAATGAAATTTTGTTCGATTCACAAAAGTATTTTGTAAATATCAATAAAGAATTTTGTGAATTTTACAAAAGAATTTGTCGATTTCAATTATTTTGAGAAATATTTCTAAAGAAATTTTGTTCGATTCACAAAAGTTTTTTGTAAATATCACTAAAGAATTTTGTAAATTTCACAAAAGAATTTGTCGATTTCAATTATTTATGAGAAATATTTATAAAATGGGTTTAGTTAACATTTCTTCGCTCCTCATGAAATTTTGTTCGATTCACAAAAGTTTTTTGTAAATATCACTAAAGAATTTTGTGAATTTTACAAAAGAATTTGTCGATTTCAATTATTTATGAGAAATATTTATAAAATGGGTTTAGTTAACATTTCTTCGCTCCTAATGCAATTTCGTTCGTTCACAAAAGTATTTTGTAAATATCAATAAAGAATTTTGTGAATTTTACAAAAGAATTTGTCGATTTCAATTATTTTGAGAAATATTTCTAAAGAAATTTTGTTCGATTCACAAAAGTTTTTTGTAAATATCACTAAAGAATTTTGTAAATTTCACAAAAGAATTTGTCGATTTCAATTATTTTGAGAAATATTTATAAAATGGGTTTAGTTAACATTTCTTCGCTCCTAATGAAATTTTGTTCGATTCACAAAAGTTTTTTGTAAATATCACTAAAGAATTTTGTGAATTTTACAAAAGAATTTGTGGATTTCAATTATTTATGAGAAATATTTATAAAATGGGTTTAGTTAACATTTCTTCGCTCCTAATGAAATTTTGTTCGATTCACCAAAGTTTTTTGTAAATATCACTACAGAATTTTGTGAATTTTACAAAAGAGTTTGTGGATTTCAATTATTTATGGGAAATATTTATAAAATGGCTTTAGTTAACATTTCATCGCTCCTAATGAAATTTTGTTCGATTCACAAAAGTATTTTGTAAATATCAATAAAGAATTTTGTGAATTTTACAAAATAATTTGTGGATTTCAATTATTTATGAAAAATATTTATAAAATGGGTTTAGTTACCATTTCTTCGCTCCTAATGAAATTTTTTTCGATTCACAAAAGTTTTTTGTAAATATCACTACAGAATTTTGTGAATTTTACAAAAGAGTTTGTGGATTTCAATTATTTATGGGAAATATTTATAAAATGGTCTTAGTTAACATTTCTTCGCTCCTAATGAATTTTGTTCGATTCACAAAAGTTTTTTGTAAATATCACTAAAGAATTTTGTAAATTTCACAAAAGAATTTGTCGATTTCAATTATTTTGAGAAATATTTATAAAATGGATTTAGTTAACATTTCTTCGCTCCTAATGAAATTTTGTTCGATTCACAAAAGTTTTTTGTAAATATCACTAAAGAATTTTGTAAATTTCACAAAAGAATTTGTCGATTTCAATTATTTTGAGAAATATTTATAAAATGGATTTAGTTAACATTTCTTCGCTCCTAATGAAATTTTGTTCGATTCACAAAAGTTTTTTGTAAATATCACTAAAGAATTTTGTGAATTTTACAAAAGAATTTGTGGATTTCAATTATTTATGAGAAATATTTATAAAATGGGTTTAGTTAACATTTCTTCGCTCCTAATGAAATTTTGTTCGATTCACAAAAGTATTTTGTAAATATCAATAAAGAATTTTGTGAATTTTACAAAAGAATTTGTCGATTTCAATTATTTTGAGAAATATTTCTAAAGAAATTTTGTTCGATTCACAAAAGTTTTTTGTAAATATCACTAAAGAATTTTGTAAATTTCACAAAAGAATTTGTCGATTTCAATTATTTATGAGAAATATTTATAAAATGGGTTTAGTTAACATTTCTTCGCTCCTCATGAAATTTTGTTCGATTCACAAAAGTTTTTTGTAAATATCACTAAAGAATTTTGTGAATTTTACAAAAGAATTTGTCGATTTCAATTATTTATGAGAAATATTTATAAAATGGGTTTAGTTAACATTTCTTCGCTCCTAATGCAATTTCGTTCGTTCACAAAAGTATTTTGTAAATATCAATAAAGAATTTTGTGAATTTTACAAAAGAATTTGTCGATTTCAATTATTTATGAGAAATATTTATAAAATGGGTTTAGTTAACATTTCTTCGCTCCTAATGCAATTTCGTTCGTTCACAAAAGTATTTTGTAAATATCAATAAAGAATTTTGTGAATTTTACAAAAGAATTTGTCGATTTCAATTATTTATGAGAAATATTTATAAAATGGGTTTAGTTAACATTTCTTCGCTCCTAATGCAATTTCGTTCGATTCACAAAAGTATTTTGTAAATATCACTAAAGGATTTTGTGAATTTTACAAAAGAATTTGTCGATTTCAATTATTTATGAGAAATATTTATAAAATGGGTTTAGTTAACATTTCTTCGCTCCTAATGCAATTTCGTTCGATTCACAAAAGTATTTTGTAAATATCAATAAAGAATTTTGTGAATTTTACAAAATAATTTGTGGATTTCAATTATTTATGAAAAATATTTATAAAATGGGTTTAGTTACCATTTCTTCGCTCCTAATGAAATTTTATTCGATTCACAAAAGTTTTTTGTAAATATCACTACAGAATTTTGTGAATTTTACAAAAGAGTTTGTGGATTTCAATTATTTATGGGAAATATTTATAAAATGGCTTTAGTTAACATTTCATCGCTCCTAATGAAATTTTATTCGATTCACAAAAGTATTTTGTAAATATCAATAAAGAATTTTGTGAATTTTACAAAAGAATTTGTCGATTTCAATTATTTATGAGAAATATTTATAAAATGGGTTTAGTTTCTTCGCTCCTAATGAAATTTCGTTCGATTCACAAAAGTATTTTGTAAATATCAATAAAGAATTTTGTGAATTTTACAAAATAATTTGTGGATTTCAATTATTTATGGGAAATATTTATAAAATGGATTTAGTTAACATTTCTTCGCTCCTAATGAAATTTTGTTCGATTCACAAAAGTTTTTTGTAAATATCACTAAAGAATTTTGTGAATTTTACAAAAAAATTTGTGGATTTCAATTATTTATGAGAAATATTTATAAAATGGGTTTAGTTAACATTTCTTCGCTCCTAATGAAATTTTGTTCGATTCACAAAAGTATTTTGTAAATATCAATAAAGAATTTTGTGAATTTTACAAAAGAATTTGTCGATTTCAATTATTTTGAGAAATATTTCTAAAGAAATTTTGTTCGATTCACAAAAGTTTTTTGTAAATATCACTAAAGAATTTTGTAAATTTCACAAAAGAATTTGTCGATTTCAATTATTTATGAGAAATATTTATAAAATGGGTTTAGTTAACATTTCTTCGCTCCTCATGAAATTTTGTTCGATTCACAAAAGTTTTTTGTAAATATCACTAAAGAATTTTGTGAATTTTACAAAAGAATTTGTCGATTTCAATTATTTATGAGAAATATTTATAAAATGTGTTTAGTTAACATTTCTTCGCTCCTAATGCAATTTCGTTCGTTCACAAAAGTATTTTGTAAATATCAATAAAGAATTTTGTGAATTTTACAAAAGAATTTGTCGATTTCAATTATTTATGAGAAATATTTATAAAATGGGTTTAGTTAACATTTCTTCGCTCCTAATGCAATTTCGTTCGATTCACAAAAGTATTTTGTAAATATCACTAAAGAATTTTGTGAATTTTACAAAAGAATTTGTCGATTTCAATTATTTATGAGAAATATTTATAAAATGGGTTTAGTTAACATTTCTTCGCTCCTAATGCAATTTCGTTCGATTCACAAAAGTATTTTGTAAATATCACTAAAGAATTTTGTGAATTTTACAAAAGAATTTGTCGATTTCAATTATTTATGAGAAATATTTATAAAATGGGTTTAGTTAACATTTCTTCGCTCCTAATGCAATTTCGTTCGATTCACAAAAGTATTTTGTAAATATCAATAAAGAATTTTGTGAATTTTACAAAATAATTTGTGGATTTCAATTATTTATGAAAAATATTTATAAAATGGGTTTAGTTACCATTTCTTCGCTCCTAATGAAATTTTTTTCGATTCACAAAAGTTTTTTGTAAATATCACTACAGAATTTTGTGAAGTTTACAAAAGAGTTTGTGGATTTCAATTATTTATGGGAAATATTTATAAAATGGCTTTAGTTAACATTTCATCGCTCCTAATGAAATTTTGTTCGATTCACAAAAGTATTTTGTAAATATCAATAAAGAATTTTGTGAATTTCACAAAAGAATTTGTCGATTTCAATTATTTTGAGAAATATTTATAAAATGGGTTTAGTTACCATTTCTTCGCTCCTAATGAAATTTTTTTCGATTCACGAAGAGTCCTATCCATATAGGTTTGAACTGAATCCAATCCCATTTCGTAAAATATATGTGCTACCGATTTGAATGCACATGCAAAATATATTTATTAAGAGGCCTAAAGAGTAGTGGTTTGGGGACAATTCAAGTGGGTAATTTTAAATACACTGTATCCTGTATGTAAATTGGTGTAACTACACTTTCTGTAAAAAAAACGTCACTTCAATTTTCGATAATCACTAAAGGTTCAACTAGAATTTACAGCATTTTTATGAGTAAAAGACGAAAATTTGAATACTACGATTGAATGATTAAGCGAAATTGATTAAGGAGAGGTAAATATAAAGCGAACGGAACAGAACAAGGACCATTTTGTTTGAGCCTTTAAAAGTATTTTCCGACAGTTTCAATCAAACTGTAAAACAGAATTAGTCGCCTTAAATAGTTTACGTCACTCTTTAACTAACTTAAAAAATTCATCACTTGATCACTTTCTCCCTCGGTTCTTATTTATAATTCAATAAAATAAAAAAAATTATAAGTTGGAACCAACTTAGGGACTTTATTCCTTGTTCTCTCTGTATTTAAAAATTCCATCAAAAAAGGGTAGTGTAGAGAGGTAATATAAATATTCCAAGCCGAATAAATTCACGCTTTAAATAAAATTACGCTCTTTACTCTTATTTACACATATATGTACATGATTGTACACAGATGATTAACAATGAAAAGACAAAAAAAGCCGTGGTCGTTCACATTTTGTACATTATAAAATTGATTTATAATGAAAAGTAAAATTCAACTAATTTAAATGAGTCTCTTGTTTTACTTTTTTTAACTTTCATTGATTTTTTTATAAAAAAAAAGTTTCATTAATAATAACCAAATAAACAAAAAAAATTATTTAACAATAATAACGATAAAAAGTTAAGATTTTTATAAACTTTCGCAAGATGAGTATGTCCGTGTACTTTAATTTATCGTAGACGATTTATGCGCATCGATCATATCAAAGAAATACTGCGGTTAAATTTATTTACACAGTGATATAGTTTTCATTTTACCATTTACTAAATGAAGATACAATAATATAATTTCTATGCATACTTCCGATTAATCTTCATAAAGCAATTTATATTATTTTCTTGATCTACATAAATTAACATTAAATAATGTCCGGGTTTCATATTCATAACAATTTATCAATTCCATATAGGCGGAGTGTATAATTTGTTTAATGAATTAAAAATCGTTTAATATATTTTCACTGTCATGACCAGAGCGGCTCCCCACGCGCGCAGACACCTCAGACACACACACATTTATATTATAATTTCACTTTACTTATTGTTTGTTTTTTTGTTTATTGAATAATTATTGTTTAGCCGCGTGCAATTAATCGATTTACTACTCGCATATACCTAATGGAGAAATTTTGGTTTTATTAAACGTGAGGTGCGCACATAGATGGGTGATAAAATCAATTTGATTTTAATCAAATGCATCTCGCAATATAGACATATACAATATGTATTCAAATTCTACAGTAATATAAGTAATAATAATAAATTGGACGAAAATAATCGATATAAGCGTATAAAAATTCGATGATATCCGGTATTCAAATATAGAAAAAATTTGCATAATATTCAGCTTAACGCCAAACGTTATTTGTTTAAAGTCGGCTATTTGATGGATATTTCCTACCAATTTTTCAAATTTTGGTTTAGGTAGTTATCAATCAAAATAAATTAATTATCTAAATATAATCCGTTAGATATTTAGGTGATAATACAGTTAATAAACCATTGAAATGTATTAGGGTGCAGGTGAGTTTGATATTTTTTAAGCCCTAAAATATTTTGTCGATGCTGCCAATGATCCGATTCTGGCTAAAAAAATGCAATTGCATCGCTAATAATCTCTAAAGACAGATAGCCACATGTTGTAAAATTAATCTGCGCAATATTACCTACCACACACAGATTAACTGCCGGATAATTAAAATGAAATATGTATGAGCAAATATAATAAAAAGAAACATTTCACACCTAAGAATGTGAAGTCTTAAAATATTTTCTGCAAACGGAAGAAATAAAAGAAAAAAATGCAACAATAATTTCACACCGGCAATATTAACAGATTTTGGAGACTTTTTGTCTGTGAAACTGTGTGATGTGAAAGTTTTTTTTATGTGTTTAATATTAATTACTATATAAAAGTATTACGTTGTATGTATTTTAACATCGGTAGCAGTAAATGGTTAAAAAATGCAACACACAATAGAACATTTTCTATTACCAAATGTAAAATTTTTGTTGCAATTTTATTACTAATACGAAAATATTAATTAATAATATTTTGTTATGAAATCATATTTGTATAAAATATCTTTAATTATTTTGAGGTTAGAATTTAAAAAAAAATATAAAAAATAAATCCGTATTCATATTTCTACTTTCTCACCCACTAAATTAGTATGCTAAATACATAAATTGATTTTAAACCTCATAACTATGCACCCTCAGTTACAAAATTCTTAAGATGAAAGTACGGTTGACTACTGCTTTGATATCGCAAAACAACCAGACTAGTTATTAAACGGAAGCACAAAATTAGTCTTCCGCAAATATTCAAAATCTTTAACTTAACACCTTCATAAATTTCTTAATTATATTTACACGATACATATACGAAATACGTCAACATTGTGTACACGGACACAAAAATGTATGTATTCGTAAAATTTTGTGAAATCGAATTCCCGTTAACAAATTTTATTGTTAAATATTTTGATTGGATTTCACTTTCAATGAATCACGATTTGTCCTAATTCTTAATAATAATCAAAAGACAAAAAAAAAAAAAACACAAATTGATTTATTATTCAAGCAAAATATTTTTATTCGCGTTGGTCAGTCAGCAAGTTATTAGGTTAGTGACTAGTCGCGAAATAGTAAATTACATTGTTTGCACCTAAATACTATACATGAATATAGAGTAATATGAGTCGTTTTTATTTTTTGCATATAAGAGTATTTATTAATCCGATGTAATACTTAAATCAACATCGAAGACGAGAAACTTCTAAGTGTTGGTGTCTTAATGAAAGTTACCAATAACATTCTTTTTGAATCCCGGGAATTTATGTGGTGAATAGAAATTTCACGATGATGAATTTTAATCTCAAAATTCATCTTCTCAATTTTTTAATATTTTGATTTGTTTTGAAATTACATTTTTTGTGTCCTTCCGTTTTCTATGGATTTGCAACGTGAAAAGTTTACTGAAATATGAAACCTTCAATATAAAATGTTTCATGCCATTGAGCACTGCCCTCCAGGCATTAGAAGTTTATATTATTTTATCTAAGAAGTCAAATGTAGGAGTTGCTTCATTTAAAAGGCAACATTTGGTTTTATCCATCATTCTGGACAGGCCTCTTTCATCCCAAACAAAACTCTATTAAAATTGGCACAAAAAAAAAATTGTATGTCTACACAATTGTGCAATTGTACACAATAATTCAACAACTCGGAATTCGAAGACAAATCGGGCGATTCAAATCCTCATCCAGAAATAATGATCGTAAAATATACCAGGCCGGAAAACCAATTAAGGTATGATTTAATACCATGTGAAAAACGAAGTTCGATTTTACGAATGAAAGTAAAAATAAAATAGTTCTATCCGACTCCTCGAACGACACTTTTTCCACTAGACGTCATCTTATAAACATTTTTTTAAAAATCGCCTAGTTTGGCGGGAAAGCCCTAAAATAATGCCACGGGAATTTTCTAATTTAAACATCAGTTCCCATAATTGGATAGGACAGTAAAATTCACCTAATAATCGCACATCCCATAATGGAGCCAATCTCCTTCGCCTTAACGGCGCACAGTGTCAGATTTTGTTGAAAAAGTGGTCAAAATTATGAAACTTGGCTATTAGCGGAGATACATTTTTGAAATTTTGAGGATATATAGAAGACAGAACACAGTTCAAGAGAAATAAAATAAAAATAGAAAACCAGGGGTGACACACATTTTTTAAAGGGGTTGAAAATCTAATTAAAAGAAGAAATTTTGTATATCATTTATATAATAATTTTTTATTTTTTTTAAGTAGTATCACAAATGTACTAATATTATTTTTACAATTCGTAATGATGATATCACTGGGTCAGAAGATATTAATAGTATTGAAAATGAATCTTTGTTGTGATTTATCCTTGAATTTTTTCTAGTATTTAAAATCCGAAATTTTCGATAGTAATTATTTCAAGATTCCTGAGATTCTGCAGACAACTCTCCTATTGGTAGGATGTAATGCCGAATAATAGAAGATCCATGAACTTGATTTCCTTTTTAATAAAATTAAGAGTTGCAATTGTTGCTTCATTTGTTTCCTTCATATATTCAAATTTGATTGGTTAAACAAAATCGTGTTGATGAAGATCGCGAATTTTTTCAAATGTATTCCCCTTGAAAACTTCGTGATGATGTTGATGGCTCTCCTTCTTAAAACAATTGCTAATTTTGTAATCGAAGTGGAACCTTTGTTTTGATTTATCGTCTGCGATTAGATGCTTGTATACACATTAACCAGATGATCCATCGAATCAACATTTCGAATATAATATAACTTCGGTTAATTCAAAATTGCTTGCTTCTAATTTCGTAGATATAATTATTCGCTTTGCTGTATGATCTATGATATCCTTAAGTTTCACTGACGCTGTCACCTCTTTTATTTCCGAATGAAGATGTATGCTTTCTTGCTTTGGGTTAGGTAATTCTTCATAGGAAGGAAGTACGCTTACGTTTTTCTCTTGAAGATGTTTCCGAAGAAGCCTGCAACGATTCCACATGAAATCGGACAAAAAAAACACATTTACGGGGGCAAGGTGTGCAATTATTTTGAAATTGGGGGAGATGGTTAATCTGGATAAAAAAAAAATATAAATTGAGTAAAAACTCTCTGGGATCAATATTCACGGAGTACCGTTATAATTAGTTTTTAACGAAACTCGAAAGTTGACATGTTTCAAATACGTGTATCTTAAGTATTTCTTATCAGATTTTCACGTGTGATAGCTCGTTAGAAAGATAATTTTACATACTTTCAAATAAGCGTATTAAACTTTGATGTTAATGTACAATATATCCATTGAATTTTAGTTTTAAATAGTCTTTTGCTAAAAAATCAAACTAGGCACCGTTTTATTTTTATTTTTTTACTTTTATTGCAAATCACTTGAAAATACCTTTCCAACAAGCCATCTTGCATGATGGAGACTCAAAGCGTTCGAGTTTTATAGAACAAAACGTCATAACAAATTAGGGCGACATGCAACATTTCAGTACAATTATTAATTTCAAACTACGCAATTCATGTTTTCTTCTTATGTATACAGTTTCATTCAATAAAGTTAATTTATTTACAAGCTATTTTAGCTGTTACCAATGGAGAAGCTATAATGGTTGTTAAAAATGGAGAAGCACCTTAGTCACCTTATGGAAGATAATGAACTAAACATTGTGTCTTACAAACAGTGGATTAATCAAAATGGGAAGAATGAAATTTAATGAATATCAAATTTATTACACTAAATATTTATTTCCAATTTTTAAGGAAGGTCAAACTTAGAAAAATTACACTACCCTACAAAATTTTGCCCCTGGACAATGAATAGTTGTTTCCCAACTAATGTTTCACACTGAAACCGAATCCGGGCTCAGAATTGCTCTATCACGTCAGGTTTATGAGATATTCTAACCTAAAATTGCAAAAACACTGTTTTTTGACATATTTTAGGTTATATAGCACCGCGATTTGTTCTTTTCCAAATAATTCATGTATGGGATCTTATAGTCCAAATATCTATTTTTTTCGCCGAGATAGCGCGTTTTCGAATTTGTATGTTCGTGAATTTCTCGGAGTTCATAGAATTACGGTATGTGGGGAGAGATTTGTAAGTTAGGGATGTTTTGGTTACGAGTTTATTTGTTAAGCGAGGATTTGTGGTTTGTGATTTTCAATGTTATAAATATGTTTTTAGTGTTAGTAAACTATTTGTTGTTTACTTGTCTAAACAATTTATTTAAATTAAGAAACACATTAAACCCTTTTATATATTCACAGTTTATTAGATACTACCAAATCTTAGTATGTTAAAAAGTGACCATGAAAACGAAAATTGTATGGTTACTTTTTATACCGAATAATTTACAAATATGCAAATTTGAAAATGTGATATATCGGCGAAAAAAATAGATATTTGAGCACACTCAACGCATTTAAAAGAAGAAGCCTTGTACCATAAGATCTCATACATGGCAAACCTTGAAAGAGCAATTCTGGGCCCGGATTCGGTTTCAGCGTGAAACATTAGTTGGGAAACAACTATTCATTGTCCAGGGGCAAAATTTTGTAGGGTAGTATAATTTTTCTAAGTTTGACCTTCCTTAAAAATTGGAAATAAATATTTAGTGTAATAAATTTGATATTCATTTAATTTCATTCTTCCCATTTTGATCAGTGGCGTAACTAGGTACCCGCAGCACCCGCAGTTGCGGGGGGGGCCCGCGGCTAAATGGGCCCACGAGAGTTATCGGGCATTCAAATATTAGTTCAAAGTCAAGATCAGATAGATGGTAGCTCAGATTAAGCTTAAAATAGATCACCATTTCAAATTTGTAAAACCGGAAATTTCTAGGAAATTTTTATGAGAAGACCGTGGTCTAGTGTTTAGATAAAGAAAACATTGTTCCTGTTGCTATTAAATATTTTCTTTAGAAAAGTCCCACAATATCTTTTCTGTTGCTGGAGATGAATGTATGAGTAATTACACGTAATCTAACTCCATAGAAATTAAAATGGCTTTGGGTTCTGACAGACATTTAGAGTTAGAATAAAATTTAACAAACTCGTTTGAAATTAAAGCTTTTTACATCAACCGATAACGATTTTAGTGTTAGCTGGGTTAATTTATTTGTAAAATACGTTTTGCACTCCAAATTTACCTCTTTTGCACTCCAAATTTACTTCTTTTGCACTTCAAATTCAAACTTTTACAAATGAAGTTTTGATTAGAAAAGGTTGAATTGATTTGCAAAAGATTGAATGTGATTGATATAGTTTCTAGTTTGCCAAATCTTTTTTAATCCCGGTAAATGGTAAATAAAAAATTTAATTTACCCGTTAACCCGGTAAAACCGGTTTAATTTGAAATACTATTTTAAATCAGGAAATTGGAAATTTTCCTGTTTCATATACCCTGCTTCGGATTTCATCTCTTGCTCATTTTTTAAAATTTCTCGAGATTATTGGAGCATAGCATGGAAATGGGATGCGTGATAGGTGCGAGACTTAGCCTTAACGTGCTTCCCAAGTATAACAAAATTGAACTCATTCATAAGTTCCAAGTTTTTTTTTTTTTTCATTTATTAAAATTACCGTTGGAACTTAACCCACACCTATATCAAGTTCCATAGGTTTTGAATTAGGTTTTGTTTCACTTTTCATAGGAAATCTTATAATAAAATGGAATTCAACTTGGAACTTAAGTAGTTCCAAAAAAATCAAAATATATTTGAAGTAGTTGTATTTAGGTTAGTGTAGCATTTTGCTTAGTAGTAGTAGTAATGTTAAATTACTTGACAAATAATTCGATATTTACACGAATTTTCGGAATTTTTCGAAATTTGCGTGGGATTTCAAGATTTTTACAGGCTTTCCGAAACTATTCTTTAATACCTAAACTTTTCGGTATTATTGAAATTGTTCGAAATCAGTCGAGGTAGTATAGAGATTAATCGAATTTTTCTAGGATAATCGAGATTGTTCCGCGGTTTATTGTACTTTTTTTAAATTTTTCGACATTTTAGGATTATTCGAGATTTTCGAAGATTTTCCAATTTATTCGAATTTTGTATGGAAATGTTCTGCGCTTAGCTGTGAGTTGTGGGAACTTGCAGAGTTAAACATACAAATCTAAATCATGATATTTAGTCGATTTCTCAATTTTACAAGAACATTTTTAGGGGCCCAAGAAAAATGTTGCGGGGGGCCCGAAATTTGTAGTTACGCCACTGATTTTGATTAATCCACTGTTTGTAAGACACAATGTTTAGTTCATTATCTTCCATAAGGTGACTAAGGTGCTTCTCCATTTTTAACAACCATTATAGCTTCTCCATTGGTAACAGCTAAAATAGCTTGTAAATAAATTAACTTTATTGAATGAAACTGTATACATAAGAAGAAAACATGAATTGCGTAGTTTGAAATTAATAATTGTACTGAAATGTTGCATGTCGCCCTAATTTGTTATGACGTTTTGTTCTATAAAACTCGAACGCTTTGAGTCTCCATCATGTAAGATGGCTTGTTGGAAAGGTATTTTCAAGTGCTTTGCAATAAAAGTAAAAAAATAAAAATAAAACGGTACCTAGTTTGATTTTTTAGCAAAAGACTATTTAAAACTAAAATTCAATGGATATATTGTACATTAACATCAAAGTTTAATACGCTTATTTGAAAGTATGTAAAATTATCTTTCTAACGAGCTATCACACGTGAAAATCTGATAAGAAATACTTAAGATACACGTATTTGAACATGTCAACTTTCGAGTTTCGTTAAAAACTAATTATAACGGTACTCCGTGAATATTGATCCCAGAGAGTTTTTACTCAATTTATATTTTTTTTTTTTATCCAGATTAACCATCTCCCCCAATTTCAAAATAATTGCACACCTTGCCCCCGTATGGGTGTTTGAATTCATGTGGAATGGCTGCCTACATTTATTCACTATTAGGCCTAAATCAAGAAAAAAAGCAAGGGCTTTCTCATATAAAATTTGTTCACTACAGTTGGTGTTTAAATACTTTTCACTATTCTGTCGATTCTTTTTGGACTGGTTCAGCAATTTTCTTAACAATTTTTGCAATATTCATTAAATTTTTCTTTTTTATATACATGCACGAGAACTTTTGATGCTTCCTCGAATTCTGTAACAGCATTTTATTCGACAACTTTTCTTCTTTTGGATCGTTACTAAAACCCGAAAATCGTTTACAAGGTCTGCCCGTTGAGATTTGAGCCACTTGGAATTCTTCATCCCCACTTTGATTTTCAAATTTACTGGTATTAACCGCACTTATTAAATTAAAGTCCTTTGTCAACCATTGTTTATTTTTATACAAAAAGTTTATCTTTGAACGCTTAAAATTCTTCCATCTTTTTAAATAGTGTAGATAAAACTTTGAAACATTGTCCGACAGTATATTATAATTATAATTTCGATGTTTATTTAACTCATACCACGTCACGAAAACATTTAATATATGGTTTTTATCAGAATTTTCAAATAATATTTCACAAACGTCCAAATATTTTACTTTCGAGTTAAGTTTTTAAAATGAAACAGATTAGAAAATATTCGCATTTATATGCGCAACATCTATTGAATACAATATAATCCATTAAAAGCTGGTAAGATATAAGATTTTGGGTACATATTACCATAATCCCTAAGACCATAAATTTACTAATTACGAACAATGCAACAGTTAAAATATTGTAATTATTTTTTATGCACTTTTAGGAACCTAAATTTATTACATACAAAAAGATACTCTTTCATTTTCCAAAAGTTCCATAGTGGAGAAACATGGAGCAAAAAAGGTAAGCTTACCTGAACACAGAAAATAGATCAAAAATCGGGGTTTCTTTACACCGTAATCAAATAAATTATATTCATAAAAATGAAAAAAGTTGACTTTGCTTAATTTCCCAATTGACCCAACTTTCAAAAAATAACCTTTTATAAATAACCATTTATATATCACTTATTGCAGTCCTTTAGTGTTCAAGTAATTTAGTTAAAGTGCGCTATAAAAACAATAATATTTTTTTTTTCACTTTTGCTGAATGCATTGGACATTAAACTAACTAAAAATCACAAAAATAAATTAATTTTGAAACAAAAAAAAATTACAAAATCAGTACTTTTGGCTACTTTTCAGCAAAATCTAACACTGTGCGGCATCACATCCCTTAATGGTGTTAAATAGTAACTTGCTATTATGATTTATGTTGCGACTCTAGAATGTTAAGGTACTAATTGCCAATTTTAGCTAAACTGACCTAAAAATGTAACTTTTGTAAGTGAAATATTCTCATTTAAATGGAACTCAAATTTTGTATTAACGGAAGTGTAACTGCTGATTTTTTAACAATAATTAAAAGGTATAGTTCTACCACATTTGACTCTCTTAAAACTTCGTCTTTATTGTATACATCACATAAACGACTATTAAACAGTATTTCTGTTCATTTTTACTGTAAATGTCAAAATTTTATTGTGATTTAAATCGTGTTCGTGCTGGTTCATTTTCGATTTAAAATTAATGAATTTAATTATTTTAATTTCAGTAGGGGTTAATTTGATCATTAATGTAGTGTGTAATACACATAATTACTTAAAAGGCATTTGAATTTGAAATGTGAGATAAAATACTACACCATCTGATCAAATTTGACCTGAACTGGTCCATTTAAACCGTGTGCGTAAACCGAATCGGTAAACATTTTTTTTTCTAGGTTTGTACAACAATACGTATATTAGTGTGAGTTTGGCAGCCATTTGTTTACGACGGGAAAAGTTTGTCGGCGATTTTTACTAAAAAAAAAAATTAACAATGAGTTTGCTTGAAATTTTGTGTTTCCAATGGAATTACGGAATTATTGAAAATATAACAAAAGTTTTTTAGGGAATCTACTCTATCGAGAACGTAAGTATTTAAGAGGCATAAAGCATTCAGTGAGGGTCGTTAGGTCGTAGAAACTATACCTCTGTTAACAGCGATAACATCGAAAAAGTGAGGAAAATTTTGTTCGAAAATCGTAGTGTTGGCATTAGAACGATATCAGAGGCCGATAAACCTGAATTTTTTGCAAAAAGAACGTCGAGTAGAGGTCGCAAAAGAGATGCTTGCCAACGTAGGTGATGACCCTACATTCATCAAACGAATTATTACTGGTGACGAGACGTGGGCTTATGAATATGACGTCAAAACTGCCCAACAATCTAGCAAATTGCACACCAAAAATGAGCCAAAACCGAAAAAATACGACTAAGTCTGTTGAAAATCAACTTTACTCAATATTGGTAGAATCGATATAGGACGATAGTTGACTAAATTGGTTTGGCTACCGGATTTAAAAATTGGGAATTGGGGTTTAACTAAATTGACTGGAATACCAACACAACCAGAAGCACAATTAAGATCCAAGTCATTTATCAAACGTAGTATTTCATCTTCACTTGTATTTTGCAAAACTGTAAGTTTAGTTTTAATTGTGGCTTCTAGAAGCACAAAATTTTGATTAAGAAGTCCAGTCACGTTAGCACCTACATTAACGAAATAGTTGTTCAACTCCTCAACAACTTGTTGGGGATCGTCAACGCAAACATCATCAATAATTAGATAGGCTAACGATTGATCCGTGCTGTTTGATTGCCGATTTGTAAGTACTTCCCTAATTTTCAAATTTAGAGTTATAATAGTTTCTCTTTTGTTTTGTTACGATTTTTTTAAGTCTCTACTTAAGGAGACGTACTTATCTTTAAAAAACAAATTTTGCGGAAATTTTTTCGAAAATTTGTAGAATTTATCACGTATTTGAAATTTTTTTGCAAGAAATGTATTAAACCACGGTTTTTTGAAAGACGAGCACCTAACACTATAATAAGAGGAACTTGTATTAATCTTAATAGCTTCAATAAGGAAATCATAAAACGATTCAAAATCTATTAATAACCTAGAGTTAGTAGAAATTTCCTTACAAATGTTGTTATGGTTCACTACAAGTTTGAGCGCTGGTTTAATCGCAGATTTTTTATTTAAAACAAATTTAAAAAGTAAATACCTATGATCACTCAAATTTGTATCACCGTAGTAAACATAAAACATTCGATCATAATTAGACAGTATGAGGTCAATAATAGTTTGTGAATGAGAAGTAACTCGTGTTGAAAATTTCTCGTCAATACAATTAATAACCGAGTAACTGTTAATACCCAATATGGTTTTAAAATTTTGTTCAGATGCACTGCCAACATCAAGAAGATCAAGGTTGAAATCACCCACAATGATATTGTTTTTACCGCTGTATGAATGCAATACCCGATCGAATATTTCAAGAAACGACTTGTGACTTGTATGCGGTGGTTTGTACACACCCATGACATACAGGTTTAAAATTTTAGAATAAATCACAATAAATTCGTTCTCATCTATAATTTCCTTATGATGAAGGGAAAAATCAAAATTTTGGTTGGTAAAAATCGAAACACCTCCACCACTTCTGTTTGGACGTGTACTATGGAGAGACTTGCAATGATTGAGGTTAACAAATTTAGTTTCCGATTCACACAAAAATGTTTCAGTTAGCACAATAACATCCAACTTTTGACTAAATGTTGCCATAAGTAATTCCAATTGACATAATTTGTTCTTAAGCCTATTAATGTTTAAATAAAAAAAGTGTATGCTTAATAAATTGTTGGACTCTTTAGTGAAATTTTCGAGACTAAGAAAGTGTTTGTTTTTGTTATGATGAGCCATTATATCCTCGATTGTAAATCAAAATTGAATTGGACTGCCGCTAAAATAAAGAAAACAAAAGAATTATGATAATGATAATATTAATGTTTGAATGAAATAGGAAAATGCTTAGAAATGAGTTAATTCATAAAAAAGAGAAATAAAAATAACAACAAAAAATAATAATGCCATAATATAGTATACTACTTTAATTATTTGATGTTGATGACGTCAGTTAAGTTCTGGACGATGTTCGGTTTACTGATTTCATTTGCTTTGTAATAAATATTGCCATGACGAAACCAGCAGTAAAGAATTTTGTTATTCTTCTTCATGTCTAGCAGTTTTTTCAGAATCAAGTTATTTAATGGTGTAAGTCTCTCTCGAATCATTATTTTGTCATCATCACCGGCTGAGTTAAAGTTTAATTGTTTCAAAAAAACAGGTTCCGTTTTCCTGATTTGGTCCATTATGATATTTTTAGCATCGATGTTTTTGAACTTCATGATGAGTTGGGTGATGTTGCCTTTACCGCTACGCCCACTACGCCTTATTTGTATAGTACGAAAATTTTTTGCAAATTGATTGCAAATTATTTAATCCAAAATTGAAAAATATATTCAATTTGTTGATGACATCGTCCTTTTGAGTGATATTGCCTGGTAAACCAGTTATTATAATTTCCCGCTCAAGTGCAATTTGTTTCATGATGTTAATTTCGGACGTAAGATTAATAATTTGGGTGGTTTTGTCTTCCAAATCCTTCACCGAGAAAAATAATCCTTTAAATTTAAGAATTTACCAATTAAAACTAAGATATTTTCCTATATTTTTTGCGCAAAGGAATTTAGGTTTTATTTTTAAGGATTTAAAATCTTTGGTTTTAAGTTGTGAAAATTATTCAATTTCAAAGAAAATAAATTTAAACTTAAGAAACTAAAACTTTAAATTTAAAGTAAACAAATATTCGCATTAGTTTCCTCTTTACTACCTACCACCTCCCCCTCCCTCTCCAGTTGTAACTACAAGATCTGAAAAGCCTTAATTTAATTAATTATTTGTGTCTCCACTATTTCTCCAATACCGGAGGGGCGAGACTTCGTTACATCATCAATATCATGGTTCCCAAGCGGTCACCTAAATTTTTACTAACCGTAGCAAACGTTGCTTGACATCGTTGTTGAAGTTGTTGCGTCTCGTCTCTCTTGACTACTCGCTCTCCACCAAATACAATAAAATATCAAATAAAGAGAAATGGACAATTTTAGTTTGTATACTGTTATTAAGTCATTAAAAATAAAGGTTTTTAAACCTTTATTTTAAAGTTTCATTGTATTTTAAATTTAAGAATAAATCAATGAATTTAATGGATTTTACATTCATTTTAAGAAAAACACAGTTCTTTATTTTAAAAGTACCCAATCTTTAACTTTGAAGTATTATAATTTTCTCAGTGTTCTTAATGACATTAATCTCAGAAGAAATGCTCTTGATCTCGTGTTTTATTTCAGAAATTGACTTTTCTAAGTTGGTTTTAAGTTCAATGTGATTATTTTGGTTATGCTCGAGTAAACTTGCAATGGCCGTCATGATATCGGCGTTGGATGGGTTAGGCACTTTTAATAACGTATCCATTTTCAATTGCACTGGTTTCAAGTTGGATGATTTATATAACTTCACCAAAGAGAACTTGAAATCATTAAGTTAAACGTTTACGATTTCATTAACCATTAAACAATTTAGATTATACACACAAAGCACTAAAACTGAGCACAGCTGTAATTTGATTCGTCCTTGCAAATACTTCAGAAACAAATATTACACTTATAAATGATTATTTTTAGGGTTTATTTAGTTGACATAATTTTATAAATATTAAATAAAATAACCCAACACTATTTGTAAAAATGCAACACACTTTGCTTTGAAATTATTTTATCGCATCAACCACACATCACTGTAGTAGATAATTTATTCTTTATTATTTTTCTAAGCGGCAAAACCGAACAACCTACTCAATCGCCATATTGATTGAGAATAGGATAGGATTATTAGTTGGGACAGACTCGACCCGGTTACATAAACCTAAGTGATCGATACTTACTAAAATTGTTAGTAATTATATAGCAAAATAGTTAGCACAGGATAACACAATTTCTAAACTACAACTTATTCATTACTTGTTAATCCTGGAGGGTTGATTTAAGCTATAATTTAATCCTGAAATTCAGGATTAATTTTAATCCCTATACAGCTATTACATCCTTAAAATTGGATTACTTGGAGGATTCACCAGTATTTCTGTAGCTCGGAGACAATCTAACAATTTATGTAGTTAAGGAGAATTTATATCAGCTATTATTTTCTAATGATTTCCTCCACCTTTCATTTGCTCAACTTAAAATTACTATTAAGCTCAAACTGCTATTATAGTTAGAGAAATTCTGCAAACTTTCCACAACCACACTACCGCTTAACTTTAATAGACTAACTGATAACATTGTTCATAACAACATAATGTTCATTTTTGTTGTTGTTGTTTTTTAATGTTTATTTTTGTTTTTAATATTGTTGTTATTCGTATTTCTCGTTTGCAAATATTATCTAATTTATTTAGCGAAACGCTCTTCAAGCAGCCAAAGACCTGGAGTCATAACACATCCACTCAAGCAATCTTAATAAAATCGATCGAATCTAAAGAGCTACAGAATTTTTCAAATAAATTTGGCCAAACTAAATTTTTCAATTTTTTACTGTATCATATGGATGGACCTCCTTGTAACCAATACGGAACCGTAATTTTTGGATACCTGGGATCATAACACATCCACACAAGGAATTTAAGAAAATCGATCGAGTCATTTTTAAATAATAACGAAATTGATGTAAAATTTAAAATAGATTTAGAAGCCACAAGGCTACAGTTACAGAAGGTAATTTTAAAAAATAGTTCCGATATGAGACATATTATTTGTTTACTCTGTGGTGAAAATGTAAATTTATTTGGAAATTCAATAAGATGTTCAATTTGCCATAGACATTTTCATGAAGATGAAATAAATATAATAGTAGAGAAGTTCGACCTGAAAACCAAATTTTTTTCTGAACTCTGTAAAAGTGATTCAAAAGTTATTTAAATTAATTGAACATAAAACTGGTTTATTAAATGTCGATTTAAATGTTGTATATAAATTGATGAATGTGATTTTCCTTTATAAAATTAATTTTACAAGTTTAGAAATTGAATTTGATGTTAAATAATAAATTAAAAAATTTGTTGGTTTTGAACTTATGTATAATCGAAATGTTTTTGAATTAAAAGTGCTCTTCCATGAATTGTAGTGAAAAGGAGAGAAAAACCTACATACTTACAAACTTGCTAGATTATTACATATTCTTAAGTCCTTTAGATAACATAGGACTTGATAAGGTTTCTTGGACAGATATATTATGATCTATAAATCGTCAGGAGGATTCATTTCAGACATTGAAAAAATTGAAAATTTTATTTCAGTAGTCAAATATGTTTGTAGCTCAATCGATTTTCTTAAGATTGCATGTGTGGATGTGTTCTGACCCCAGGTATCCTAAGATCAGAATACCATATTGGTTACAAGGGGGTCCGTCCATACGATACAGTGAAGAAACTGAAAATTTCAGTTTGGCCAAATTTATTTGAAAAATTCTGTATCTCTTTAGACTCCATAGATGTTCTTAAGATTGCCTGTGTGGATGTGTTATGACCCCAGGTATCCTAAAATCAGAATACCATATTGGTTACAAGGGGATCCGTCCATACGATACAGTCAGAAAACTGAAAAATTCAGTTTGGCCAAATTTATTTGAAAAATTCTGTAGCTCTTTAGACTCCATCGATTTATTTAAGATTGCTTGTGTAGGTGTGGTATGACCGCAGGTATCCAAAAATCAAGATCCCATATTGGTTACAAGGGGTCCGTCCATACGATACAGTGAAGAAGCTGAAAATTTCAGTTTGGCCAAATTTATTTGAAAACTTCTGAAGCTCTTTAGACTAGATCGATTTTCTTAAGATTGCCTGTGTAGATGTGTCTTCGAACTACTACAAAGTAGTCAAAAATATTAAATTCTGGAAAATGGAGAATTTAATTTTAAAATAAATAGATTCAAAAACCGAGATTAGATATGTAGATATTTTAAAATCGAGATTTTGAGATGCTCCCTAATTTCAAAACGAAAATAACCAAAAATTATAAATTCTGAAAAATGGAGAATTTAATTTGAAAAACTAAATAAAAACCGCGATTAGAACCGAGATTTTGAAAACCGAGCTTTTAAAAACCGAGATTTTGTAAACCGAGATTTGTAAATTTATGATTTTTGAAAAAACGAAATTTTGTAGAACCAAAATTTTTAAAACCGATTTTTTATTAAATTCGCTAATGTATTTTCACATACACACAATTTTACTTATGTATATTGCATTTGTGTAAGATTTCATTTCATTTAGGCAGGCCATTCTAAAAATTTTAATTATATTCTTGTAAAAGAAGAAAATGAACAACGTATTCTTTCAGTGATTTTATTAAACATTCGCATAAATCTATAATAAACAACAACAATTCGCCAATAGCTTACGCCTTTTTCATTCATAAAGATTACAAATCCTAACGCAGAAGGCACAACTAGATTTTATTTTTATTTTTTCCTTGTAAATTGTTTAGGTTTTGATTTTTTTCATACATCAGCAAAGCCAATAGCAAAGCTTGATAAATACGAATATAAAAATTTAGCATACAGACATAGTAAATTACTTTGTATTTGTTTGATTGCTTGGATTCATTTCTATAGATTCATGAAATATTTTTTTTCGTAATTTAAATGCCGAAGGAAGAAAAGAGATTTCGTTCGATTGTATATAGCCTTTCGTTCGAGATACAAACATTTCCCCTATAAAATTTGTGTATTTTACTTCAGCTACATTTTTTTCCAAGGCAACTTGTTCATCTGGTTAAGTAATTCTTCTATGATATTAGTATAAATTTAACACTTCATCAAATTAGATGAAAGGAATTCGATATTTGAGGAATATTACAAATTGAACCAACAAGGGAAATATGAATACTTAATATGGAACACCAATCATAAACCAGTTAAAAAGCGCACAACAAGGGAACCTTCTAGAAAGTGTAATGTTTTATAGTATTTTTTGATCTCCATAATGATCGAGTGCAAGCCAATTTTTCTGGTGTACGCTATCTACATCACAGAAACATGTGTACACCCGTTCACGCAAACAGAGTTAAAATATCTGGTACACCGGCTAAATGAAAACGAGGGAAACACGTCAATAGTAATTGAAGAATATCCCAGGAAGATCAGCAATGTGTTATGGATCATATCTAAAGCTTATCGAGCTCAGACACAAAAAGAATACCTAAACAGTAATTTGTATATTTCAAAAAAATATTCGACTTGTATAAACTAAAATGTTCAGAGTCTGATATGGATCCGATTAAGAAAAGCTTTTATCGTTTAATTTTTAATTGAAAATTTAATTGCGATTTTCACAAGCCTAAATCGGGTCTGTGTAGCAGTATTCATAATATTCAGAATCTTGCAAGCAACAAAAAAGTAACGTTCCGGTTAAATGTTTTGATTTGCAAAATGTTATCAATTGCTTCAAGTCTGAAACTGGTGAAGTTTTGTACCATGGAAAGTTGAATGTATATAATATAACGGCGCATTTATCAACAAGGCAGACATATATTGCGCTCTATGATGAGGCGATTGCAGGAATAAATTGTAATGTTATTGCGTCCATTATACATAAAATACTTAGCAGCATAATCAACACAACGATTTTAACAGTCGTTTTTTAGAGCAATTCTTACATTCCTCAGAACAAAAACTGCTTAATGTCAGCCACAATCAAATATTTTGTGATAAAATACATCAATTTATCAAAAGTTACTATCGAATTTTCAATCAGTGGCCGTGCTGCTGTACACATGAAATTGATCATGCGCATAGCGAGATAGAAAAAGTTTTGAGAAAAAATTTATCCTTTTTGCCACTTCACTAAGGTTCAAAACAGTTCAACTAAATTATTTTACTCTAGATGATCAATTATCACTGTCAACTTAAAAAGAAATTGCTGGCCCCTTCTTTGAGAAAATCTGTTTGACAGTTTTTTATTCCATTGTAACCCCTTCTATTCTAGACTCGAACTGTTCCAAAAGTAAACACGAATTGGGTGTTACAAAAATCTATCTTTGAAAAATATTTCGACCAATATTATCAATATTTGTGAAACCGGGACAAATAACAAAAAATGTATGACTGGAAGGATAGAAGGAGAGACACGACATTTTTTAATCGATCATTTTTGTATCCTGGATGGTCACCTAATTCGTCGAAAAGTATAAAAATTAGGAGCAACATTTTTTAGTAAATTTTTCCTGATCTAGGAAAATTCGATTTTGTATAAAATGAATTTCTGAAGCGGTATGAATAAGGAAAATACATCAAAATGATTTTAACTCACGAGCAGCGGATGGAATGGTCCCATTGAGACCGAATTGCTTAAAGCCAAAGGGGAGTTAGAGAAATTTAGAAGAGAAAACGAAATTCTAAAGGAAAACAGGAGTGTCGCAGGTTGCCCGTAACCGGAACAATGGCATTACCTGTCCAATACTGTTTCGAGGTTTGGAAAATATCATTCCTACATTTGATGGAAGTGGCCCATGTAGAGTTGAATAATGGACCGATGATTTCGAGCAAGTTAATAAGTTGTATATTCTGAGTCCATTGCAGTGTGGCGGAGCAATCTTTAAAGAGTACTGCGGCAAAAACAACAGTAAAATTAGCAACACAAATATCTTCGTAATAGATAAAAACATGAAAGCGGTAATTGATACAGGAAGTGACTTCATGATTATGGAGAGAGCGAATTTCAGAAGCATGGTTTGGAGTATATACTGACTGCTAGACTGACTAATTGAGTGGAATTGGAAATGCAAAAGTAAACCCGTGGGGTACTTCTATTTCTGATCTATAAATTGAAAATTTGGAAGCAATGATAAGGTAATTTAGTCAAGTTTACGTCACAAGTAAAATTCCTCATTGGATACGACATTCTAAAACAAGTCAAAACATATATGTATAGATAATGTGAAAATCAATGCACAGAAAAATAATAAATAAGGGTTTTCTTTCAATTGTTTGCTATAAGAAAAGGAAAATGAGGTAGATTTAGGCTATAAATAATTGTACAAGGATATCATAAAATAAGTCAATAAATAAGGTCCTTTCAGTACAGCAACAGAAAGAAAATAAAAGACAGAAGTTAGAAAACAAATATCGGAGTGGATTAGAGACAGTATTGCCACACTTATAGTGTGGAGGATATAAAGATTATGGAAGACATAGCAGGGAAATTGTGATGGAAATATATCCACTACCTGTTATCGATGATCTGGTTGTTCCCCTGTGCTCGTCAAAATTATTCATGACATTAGTTTTGAAAAATGGTTTCTTCCATGTTCCAGTGAATGAGCCATATCATAAGGTATACAGCGTTTGTCATACAATCGGCATTCAACATTATATGATTTTGGACTGAATTTTAAATATGGGGAATGCTGATTTTTACATAAATCCGTCGAATATTTAGGCTAGATAGAGAAAACCAAGATGGAGAACACTTTCATAAGCGAAAACAAAAGCAGTTTGAAAGTTCCGCGAACCAAATTCGGTTAGAAAGTTCGAGATATTTCTATGGTTCTAACATGATATTTTAGGAAATTTATCCACAATTATGCTTTAATGGCTCGACAAATAACCGACTTGTTCAGAAAAATGCTGTGTTCGTATTTGGTGAACAGCAACGTGACGCGTCTATAAATCTTATATAAACCTGAAGCGGAGAGTGAGTTAAATACTGGTGCATGCAAGCGCGGATATGGGGCAAATTGGCTAAAGAAGTTGCAGTTGGAAAACAGCAGGAAGTGTTAGCAATTGTTCGAGTACTGGAGAAATTGAAAGTATACCTATTTGGTATTAACTTTATAATGTTTACCGATTATGAAGCTTTTAAGCTCGGGTGTAATAATGACGAATAATTTAATTGAATTCAATAAAATTCAATTAATTTAAAGTAAGCAGAAACCGAACATTCCAAATACCGCCATGATATGTAATGATTGTAGATTAAAACGATCATTCAATCAAAACTTAAAATTCTGATTATCGCGCATTGTTGGCCGGATTGTTGACGTACTTTCGTAAGAGCTTGAGACATCGAGATACTTGGCTAAAAAATCTAAAGAATTAAAATTATCTAGAGTGGGGTTTTGGCAGATTTTATTGCAAAAGCTAGTAATACTCCACTGGTTTGTACCACTAAAAAAATTATTAATTTGTATAATGACACTGTTAGTAGGATAATGCCAGGAGTCAACGATACTTGTTAACTTAAAGTTAACGATAAACGTATCAAAGTGCAAAAACGTCTATTACTAATGAATCAAAGGAATTGCATACATTGTTAAAAAAATCATAGCCCGTGGATCCAGTTAGTTTCAGCGCTTTTGCAAAGCTTCGACCACAATATTTTGTATTGGCTGAGGTAAGAGGATACTCTGTATGCTTGTATGCACGATTTATCAAAATTGCAAATAATGCTGGATGCAATTAAAATTAAGACTAATTAACACAACAGGAACCAAAAATCCAATTATTGATTATCATGACTGTTTGAAGTTTGTTGCTTGCAAAAATTCTACGCCTGATCCCTGCTTAGATCATTGTACTAAATTTCCAGATAGTTCGATATTTTCCACAATATGACTTATATTATTACACAAGAACTGATAGGTCGATCATAAAAACAGTTACAGCTGACAATATCTGACTTTGTGGATGAATTAGCTGATAAACTATTCAATGTCTTAAGCAACACTCGTTCAGTCATAAAGAAGATTTTGGAGTATTTGCGGAATGGCATTAGTGTGTAACTTCACTCGGTAAAACTGGATATGATGGCTTAGGAGCTTGTTATGTAAACTTTAAACAAAAAAACAAAAAAAATGTAATTTTAAATAAGCAGAGTAATGCCATTAAAAGAAAAGCAAAGCTGCGCTCTATTACTTGCGTACATGACGGATGTTTTTGGTTAAATTGGACCTCGATTCATGAATAAAATGATACACCAATCCAATAAGGGATATGCCTTATCCCCTAAAATATATTTACCATCTGAAAATTACTTGTAGTATTTTCCTGCATCCTTTGGTGAATCAAAAAAAATTTAAAAATTCTGACAACTGGCACTGATCTTGTATCTTGTATTCAAACTCTGTACAATATTCCACTTCAATATTGTTTTGACATTTGCAACATTAATGTTGTTAAGATTCACGACATTCGTACAATAACAGTTGTAACAATATTGTTACAATGTAAAGATCTTGAACACACTCCTATGATGTTTCGTTACAGGCTTTACTGCAGTTGAATTATTAACTAGTGTAGTAGCAAGATTAATAATTGGTTCAACCCTAAAATTACAATTACTCGAGGGATTTACGAAGAACGGCTCTGTCGTCAATGTATCATTACTGACAAAAAGTATCTGATTATTATGAGACAGCATTTTAAAGATATCGAGCTTTAATGTTTTGAAGACTGTTCGAGATATATGTACATATAGTGATTACGTCGTATTAGCACTGTGGCTGTACTTATGAAGAAGGTAAGCAAAGGCGACTTTAATTAGTTTTCAACAAAGCACAAAGTTATTTAGCGTAGATAGGATGCAAGAACAGCACTAATTTAATTTTTATGCTTGCTTATAAATTATCGTAGCAGTTTTACATGTATATATGTAAGTACTAGCTATTTCAAAATTTTTTGAGCAACACGAAAATTGTTTGGAGCATTTTTTTTTTTAAATGCTGCCAATGGCTTTATTCTTGAATCTTTCTACATAAGAAACTAACAAGAAGTAATTGTAATAATAGTAACGATTGAGGATGAACTGTGTCTTTATTATATGTTATATTAACATGGCGGACACCATCATATACAGTGATATACCGTCTATGCGATCCTACCTTACATACAGTAGAGGGTGTACATTTACAATACATATGTTACATCCCCCTTTTTTTATAAATTTATACATAATTCATTTATTAATTCATTTAATTAATTATTTTTTATTTTCTAATCTACATTCAAAGATTTAGTCTTATTGGTTGTTTTACCTGTCTACCTGATCGCGTATGATATTGATTCGTTACCGTGCTTTTTTGATCGAGACGGTTTGAAGTATCGTTGTTATCATTATTTTCGATGTTGAATCCCTTATTTGGTCGATTCTCATCTTGACTATCTGTTATTATGATTGGATCATTTTCGCGTTGTATATTGATGTTGGCTTTTGTTGGATGGATGTGATGAAAATTTCTACGATAATATTTGTTGTCTTCGGTTTTTACTATGACTGATCTTGGTTCATCTAATCGTCGTATTACTTTACCAGGGATCCATTCCCTGTTCTTAGTTTGTAATCGAATTTTTTCATTAATTTTGTGTTCAGCTAGTGGTTTGGTACTTCTATCAGCATAAGTTTTTTGTTGATTACGAAGAATTTTTAAATTTTCCATCACTCCAGTTATAACTCTTGGCTTTAACAACTCGTTACTTATGGGTATGTGTGTTCGCGTGATGCGACTCATCAATCTTTGATTTGGTGATTCCAAATTGCTATCACGAGGAGTATTTCTAAGATTTTGTATAGCTTGATAAATGTCTGTATTGTCTTTCTCGCATTTTCTCAACATATTCTTTAACGTTTGAACTGTTCGCTCAGCTAAACCATTTGCTCCTGGGAAATGCGGACTTGACGTCTTGTGTGTGAAATTCCATTTTTTACTAAAATCTTTAAATTCTCTCGATGTATATTGTGGTCCATTATCGCTTTCTACTACCTGTGGTGTTCCATGTATTGCGAAACATTTTTTTAAAAAATTAATTACCGAATGTGATGTTGATTCTTCTAGCTTTTCCATGTCCATAAATCCGGAATAGCTGTCAACTATTGCTATGTATGTTTCTGAAGCAAAATTGAATAAATCTGTTGCTACAATCTGGAAAGGTAGTTCTGGAACTTCTTTGCATATTATTGTATCCAATTCGGATTTAACTTCGGCCCGTATTGCATGTGGAATTCTTCTTGCCTGTGCTATATCAAACTCAGCGTTTGGTTTTAAATCAATATCATACACGAAGTTTTTTATACAATCTAACCCTTTATAGATATTCTCATCTATTTCACAAGTATCGATTATATTTCTAGTTACTAAATTTAATTTTTCGCATGCATTCATACCTAGTACAGGGCAAGTGTTTTCATTTACTATTTTAAAATTTAATCTATAGCTTTTGTTTTTTACTACACAATCAAATAAGACTTGACCTAATACATCAATTTTATGACCACTGTAAGTAACAAGCTTTTTAGTGTTAGTATGACATATTTGCCCTTTTAGTTTTTTTACTAAATTTAAATTTAATACGTTACACATTGCTCCTGTATCTAGCTTAAAATCTATTTCAATATTGTTGATCTTCACTTTTTGAAACCAACAATTTGTGTTCGATGCATCAACAGTACCGATAACCATTTCGTCCGAACTGTCATCGTTTGATTCATTTATATGGAGTGATTCCATTATTTCATTAACTTTATTTATTTTTTTACTTGTGCTTTTGTAAACTATTGCAAAATGCCCTTTTTTTCTACATTTCAAACAAATCTTACCAAACGCGGGACAATTTTTCGGACCGTGACTGTTATTGCATCGTACACAAACAAACTTATTATTATCTATTTTCTTATTAGAATAATTATTTATTTTACTTTGACTTTTTTTTACGTCACTAATTTCTATATTTTCGGAATTATGCATAGAAGATGCTTGCTTATGTGCTATTTCATTAGCATGACATAAATTAATTGCTTTCTGAAGCGTTAACTTTTCTTCTGACAATAAACGTTCTCTTATTTTATCAGACAAAATTCCTATTACGATCTTGTCTTTGAGTAACTCGTCTTCTAAATTCTCGAAAACACATTTGATTATTTGTGACTTACAATTCGTTAAAAAATCATCAAATGATTCATTTTGTTTTTGAATTATCTTATTAAATAAATACCTTTCGTAAGTTACATTGACTTTCGGTGTGAAGTAATTAGTAAATTCTTCTTTTAATTGTTGTACCGTCATCGTGTCGTCATCTTTCAGCTTAAATGTTTCGTAAACCTTGTACGCTGATGATCCTATGCATGTCATCAGTGTTGCTATTTGAATTTTTTCCTCTTTTTTGTTTAACCCAGCTGCGATGGAATAAAACTCAAATTGGCGTAACCAATTTTTCCATTCCGTGGATATATCTGGATGCGTCGTGTTTAAACATTTCGGTGTTTTAGTCCTTCCATATTGAATAATTATTTATTTTGCGACGAATAAACGGTAATAAATTGTTAAATTGTATAATTTCTTGGGATTATACACATTTGATTATTGTGGGTTTACCCGTAGTAACATCCAGCTGTGTTATTACTTAACCTCACTTTATTTTTTTCCCATGTGGTTTTTTCCACACCCGAATTATTTTATACCGTTTTTCCTTTTTACTCTTACTTTTGTTTATTATATATTTTTTTTTTTCTTTTCACCACTTTACTATTTTTTTTCGCAATAAATTTATTTTATTTAAATTATTTTTATAATTTTTACTTTTACTAGACTTCTACCACCACATCTGACACCATGTAATAATAGCAACGATTGAGGATGAACTGTGTCTTTATTATATGTTATATTAACATGGCGGACACCATCATATACAGTGATATACCGTCTATGCGATCCTACCTTACATACAGTAGAGGGTGTACATTTACAATACATATGTTACAGTAATCAAATCTTAAGCTAAAATTATTACATATTTTAAGTCTTAACCAATGTTAATACTTATTGTTGGTGCTCACAATTTAATTAATTTAGATTATACTTATACATACATAAACAACAACATTTTATAAATTTACAGGTTCACAGGTTCATCAGTCCGAATGGATCTGTTCTTTTCAGTCGTATAAATCGTGGCTGTTTTGATATATCCCTGGCCAATTCGTTGGGATGCGCTTCTAGTTTTGAATAATATTTAGAACTGAAATCTTTAATTGTTTCTTTAATGGTTTTTATTTCTAATGTACCACGGAGCATTAGTAATACTTCGAAGTATTTTCGCTTGAGTTCGTTGCAGGAGCTCTCTGTTTGAAGCGCTGGTGGATCCCCATAACTGAATACCATATGTCCATATGGGTTTGATTATCGCTTTGTACAGTGAAACTTTATTGGCTAATGACAACTGAGATTTCCTTCCCATCAGCCAATACATTTTGGAAAATGTCATTTTTATTTGGTTGCGCTTAGTTTCGATATGGGTTTTCCACGTTAACCTTCTATCCAGGTGCAAACCTAAGTATTTAACCTTCGTTTGTTGAGGAATATTTTTATTGTTTAATTTCACTGGTGGGCAGGTGCGTTTGTTCAGCGTGAATGTGATGTGAGTTGATTTGTTTTCGTTCACTTTTATTCACCATGTCTTTACCCAGTCCGCGATTTTGTTTAAATGATTCTGTAACTCCTTTGAGGCAATTTCGGGATTATTGTGTGACACCAGGATGGCCGTATCATCGGCAAATATTGATATTGTTACTTTGTTGGTTACAGGTAAATCGGCTGTGTACAACAAGTATAATATTGACCCTAGAACGCTGACTTGCGGGACACCTGCATTAATATCATTTTAGCAAGTAGTTGCGTCATTTTGTTTGATCATGTATTGCCTTTGAATAAGGTAGTTTCCCAAAATTGAGTGAAATTTCTTCGGTAGATGCTCTTTAATTTTGTATATTAGCCCATCGTGCCAAACTTTATCAAATGCTTGTGCTATATCCAAGAAAGCAGCAGAACAATATTTCTTTTCCTCGAAGGTGATTTTGATTGCGTTTACAATTCTGTGAATTTGCTCTGTGGTACCATGTTGGTTTCGGAACCCAAATTGATGGTCTGGTATAACGCGCCGTTCTTCTAATATTGGTTTCAATTTTGTTAGTAACATTTTTTCAAATAGCTTTGATATTGTGGGCAGCATGCTTATTGGGCGATATGATGAGATCTGCGTTTCATTTTTTCCAGGCTTATGTATCATTGTGATCAAAGATATTTTCCATTTTTGAGGAATATAACTGGTTCGCATGATCGCGTTGAATATGAATGTTATTAGTTTTATGCATTTGTCTGGCAATTCCCTTATCATTTTTCCAGTAATGAGATCATGTCCTGGTGCCTTTTTCGGGCTTATGCAATTTTTAATTGTATTCTTAACTTTCTTCCAATTATACTTTATAGGTTTGTAGGATAAACCATCATCCATTTGCTGGGGTAGCACGAAATTATTATCTTCTTCGTGTGGTGCGAATACTGTTGTTAGATGATCAGCAAAAGCATTGGCTTTTTCTTCATCACTTCTCGCCCAATTTCCAGTTGGTAGTCTAATCGGTGGATTCGAATTTGTTGGCCTTTTTAAATATTTTGTTGCCTTCCACAAAGAGTAATCTGTCCTCTCGGTTGCCGAGAGATCACTTAAATAGTTCTGGACGCTCTGGTTTTCTTCTTCCCGCAAAGCAAATCTTAAGGCTTTGATAGCTCGATTTATTTTCCATTTCAATAACGGTGATTTTGTTTGCTGCCATAGCCGGCGAATTTTCCGTTTTTCCTGGATTAGTTCCTGTATATTATGTGACAGCTTATTAACTTTTTCAGAACTACTTATGAGGGCTAGCCCTTTCAGCTGATAATGCCATGACATCTTTTAAATTTTCGGCCGCCGCATCAATATCAGCTGGTGTGGTCAGAGGAATATTAAGTAGGCAATTTTGTTCGACTAGCCTCCTATATTGATCCCAATTAGTTTGCTTGTTTGTAAGACGGTTGGGTGTTTCGTTCCTTAAGACATCGGTACTCACTGTTACTATTACCGGTGAGTGATCAGAAGACAGATCATAACAATCGGTGGCCTTAGCATATGTACGTGGAATGCCCTTAGTTACACAAAAGTCGATTAAATCAGGAATTTTCTTTTTATCCGTCGGCCAGTAAGTTGGATTACCGGCAGATAAATAATCCAGGGACTGTTCCTCTATAGCTTGATAAAGTTGTTTGCCTTTCGGCGATGTTAATCTGGAGCCCCAATGAGTATGTTTGGCGTTGTAATCACCTCCCGCAAGAAATTTATTACCCAGCTGGCTGAAATAATCCAAGAACTGGAGTTTTTTTATAGCATGTTTTGGAGGACACTACACTGCCGATATGACACAGTTTCCAGACCACTCCTGAAGATAGATGCTCGTTGATTGTACATATATGTTCTTTCTCATATTTCGTAAGCTCATAGTGCTTTAATCTTCTTTTAGTCAATACAGCTGTGCCTTCATGTGCTTTCCAATCTGGGTGCTTGGTGTCATAAATAGAGTACCCATTAATTTTGAAATAGCTATTTTTGGTGAAGCGTGTTTCGGATATTAACATTATGTCAATATTGTGCTCAGTGAGGAATGCTTGAACCTCCGCTTTATGTTGTGCTAGGCCGTTTGCATTCCATATAGCTATTTTGATGATGGTCATTTTTGACTTTTTACGACTATCTGCATCAGCGTGTTCATATTCTGCATCATTAGATCCATGGTTCTCTCCATCATCGCCATGAGGCTTTGCATCATATTAGTCAATTTGTTTAGAGCTTTTGAGATGTTTCCCTCTTCACTTGCTTGCACTTTAGGAGCCGTACCTTTAAGAACACTTGCGTATGAAACCCCTTGGTGCACACTACCGTTGACAGTTGCGTACTGATTTCCATTTTGAGCGTTTGGATTTACAATTTCTGGGCGTGCTTGTTTTTTAGCTGAAGAATGGAGATTAAGCATTCGTTGTTCAGCTCGCTGCTTTGGATTGATTCTTCTTTTCAATTCAAGATAAATTGGGCACCCTCTATAATTAGCTGTGTGATTTCCATTGCAGTTGCTGCATTTTCTCACTGATGCTTCCGTTTTGGCTTTATTGCAAACCTTTGCGTTATGGAGTTCACCACATATAACACAAACATCGTTCAAAGTGCAATATGCTCTAGTGTGCCCATATTCTTGGCACTTAACACACTGTACCGGCCCATTTCTTTTCCTGGGTTCTTCGATGGTAACCCTTCTGTGCATTAGATATTTTAGGTCATATATTGCATATTTGCCTTTGACCTTTTTATTATCTGGTTCTAATTCCAGGCGGAACAATGGCTGCGGCGCCTTTTCCCGATTAATAATATTGGTAATAGATTTACATTGGAAACCTTTCTCAGCGAGAGCAGCTTGAATTTCGTTTGCATCTACGTAGCTCTCTATTCCTTTCAATACTACAACTAATCCTTTTTGGCTCTTTAGTTGGTACGTGTAGCAATGTTTACCAACTTGATCAAAATGCTTGATTAACGCTCTGTAAGCATCAATATTGAGCGGTTGAATTTTTGTTTCTTTTATATCTCCTCTTTTGATAACGGAAATATAAAATGCACCTTCCGTAATAAACTCGATGGTTTTTGCAAGTTCTCTATTTGATTCTTCCCTCAAATAGATTGGTGGCGGCTTTTCAATTTTTGGAGTTTTTTCGGGCGGCGGATCTTCAACAACCAAGCAAGAATACCTATTGCCATGTGTTAATTCAACGGAAGTTAACTTAGTGAATTTGTTCGCCCTTGCACTGGCCGCTGATCTAGGGCTTCTCCTTCGCTTTGATCGGATAGTAATATACCGGTCAATTCCCGTTTGCACTAAACACTGATCTACATCACTGTTCAATTTTTTTTCATTTGTTGTCAATGCACTTCCATTGTTTATATTATCGTCAATATTTGTCGACGATGCATTTTTATTTTCTTTATGGTTCAACACACCAAAGTTATTTAAATTAATTTCTAGTTCATTTTGATTTAAATTGCCTGGTAAAGCAATTTTTTGAGCATTTTAAATTTGTTGTCGCTTTAGACTATGCTGCACATTTCCACTTTTATTAATAATTGAGGTCGTGACGTTTGGTGGCAAATCGCTTGCGGACATCGCTGTCTGCTGATTTAGCCCAGCCTTTTTTACTTGAGGCGGAGAATTGAACATCACGATTTCACTTACTTTTCACATCACAAATTTATTTTTAAAAATAAAAATAAAAATTTAAAACTGCTGATTCAACTTTTCACACAAGTAATAAGTAAATTATTTTAAATGTTTACTCGGTGGTAGTAAAATTGACTCTAGAGCATTAAGTAGGTATTATCGCTCCGAAAATAAAATGTTGACAATATTTTTTAATTAAATAAATTTTATTAACTAGACAAAAGAATTTACTTCTATAATCATAAGATTAACCATATTTGTGAAATATGGAAAAATTAAAAAAAAAGTTTATCAAATTTAAAATTATTTTTAGCTAATTGAATAGTGATTTAGTCATTTATATTTTCTATAATCCAATCGATAATTGTTATCACTTCTTTGTGTCTTTTTGCAGGTTTCTAAAAAACCCTCGTATAATTCGCTGGGTTAATTATCCAAACTATTCTGTTAGCACGCCAAATTCAATTTTTAATTTTTAAAAAATTCCGGACATCCTTCCCATTTAAGGATCGCTAAGTTAATATCGGTGCTCTGCCTAATCCGAGGATACATAAAAAATGGAAAAGGATCTTGAACGGGATCTATTAGTATCGAAAAATATCTGTAGTGTTTTAATATAATAGAATATTTTGAAATAAAATTATTGGTGGGTCTATAGAAAATATACGTGACTAAATCACCATTTAGTTGCTAATAATAATTTTAATTTATTGGATTAATTTAATAAGATTTTAAATGGAAAATGAATGCAAAACTAATTCTGATACGAGCGTAACCTAATTTTTTTTTTATGTTGGGATAAGAAAACAAAGTTTTTGTCAACTAATAAAATTGCTTTTGCCACCTACCAACAATTTTCGTGCTGCACAAATAATTTTGAAAACCACAGTATATAGGTAGTGAAGAATATAATTTACGATTAAAATAGTCCTTTCAGAGAATGAGGATTTTATTATATTGTCTCTCACAAACTTCATGAACGGAACATAAATAATGCTTTTAAACGCTTTTACATTCTCAAGGACATTTACAGAATACTCTTTGGCAATTTTATAAACAAAAAAAAGTTTCAAACAAATAAATCCTTTTATTTCGTTGAGCATAACTTTGGCAATTCAGTCAACATTTACGTTTTATTTTTATCCTTTTGTTAATGGATTCATGCCAACAAGAGGTATAGAAACAAAATCAAGATATAAAATCGTTTTTTTTTCTGTAACTTTGTAGCAAAACGTTTAATTTTCCCATACTTTTAGGAAAACTTGGTATAAAGTGGTGTCGCGACACAATATTTACTATATAGTTTATAAAACTTGATATAAATTCAATTTTCATTTCAAAATTTAAATCTCTCCGTAATTATTCCATAAAGTTCGTATGCCATTATATATGATAAAATGTTTTCGTTTAAATGGTAATGCTAATCAGTAATGAGACTGACGGCTATTTTTTTAGTCATAATGAGACACATAATGAGAAAGCAATAAATAACATCCTACATATATATACAAATACATACAGAGTGTATGTATAAAGAGTTTGATTACTGATTAATTTACCATTTTGTTATTATGATTATTAGCTATTTACAATAAAACTAAATGGCTTTTTGTTGTTATTTCATTACATTATAATTTATAAATGTACGTTGAAAGAGATATTTTTATTTTATTTTATTTTTAGTTCTTGCGTTTAGTGTTTTCTCCATTCATAACAAATAGAATGCATATATGTAGGTAGTATGTCGATACCGTATAGATATTTTCTTTCAATTTATAATCAATATTTACTTACTACGCATACAAAAATGTGATTGACTCGATGCTTTGTGTTTTCAATTTTATTTCAACGTGGAAAGCTATTAATTCTATTGCTGGTGTGTACACATTGATTTTATGTTTATATGTATGTTTGGTGGTATCTTAATGATAAAAGCAGTTAAGCATAACGATGATGATTATCATTATTTTTATTACGTGGCCTACACATTTTACGGGAGTTTGGTTCGAAATTAGTTGTTGTGATATGGAAACAGATAGTTCCTGGGCAGCAACCTAATTCTGACATAATTATGTATATTATATACGTACATATATGGAATTAAAATTAAGTAAAATTTCTCTATACAAACACACGAGTGTTCACATGTTATTATACATATTATAGTTCAATTTTCCCACACCCGTACCACAATGATTTCTATTTTATTGTGTGTATTGCAAATAAATTATAGAAAATGAAATTTATTTTAATTTTATTGGTTGTATACGATAATATGCATGCGGACACAGGATTTGAATACTGAAATTATAATAAAATTTGAAATTGCTAGCACTTACTTTGTAATAAAGAAAAAGTAAAATGTTGTAGTGTCTGGCTTATTATGTCTAGGGTATATTATATTGCTCGGCACGTTTTCATTTAATTGATCAATTATACGAACAACTAGCTAACTAAATTATTGTAAAATGTATCAATTATGTTTTATTTATACATTAAAATTTGTTGGAATCCATAAAGGACGGAGGCTCTATCATAACAAACAAATGCTTAGGTACTTCCTGCTTATTAAACTGAAGGAGACAGAATTAAGGGGACGAGAATAACTGATCTATATTAATAGATGTCGCTTTCATCAATGCATATATTTCTAGCCTGCCATCATAATTTTCATGGCAGTCCTCGCGTAAAGTATTCTAAGCCAGTCCTGAGTATTGTGAATGAACATTGAAATGGCTATCTCTGGGTCGAGTCCCAACTTTGTGAGGAACTCACATGATTGACACACTGTTGTTCGAACAAATAGGTTTGTCAAAGTGTTTATAATCCCTCACAAGTTTATGGAAATGGTTAATATATTACCGATTGAATTAATTTAACATAGATTTACTGTCCTTAGAGAATCTTGTACTAAGCTCAAATCGAGAATCGTCAAAAAATGCAACTTCTCTGTTTCCTCGATGGTGAAAACCGCCGAATATGATTTAATGCGAGCTTTTTTTGAAACTCGAGAGATATGTTTAATTAAAACTAATTTACATATGCCCGACAGCTTAATCCAGCAAGTTACACGACTTGGTTGTTATACGTGCTGATTAGAGATCGGAGTCGTAAGTGTGAATCATTCTTTCCTTTAAGTTTGCTTTTTCTTCCGTTTTTTGACTAGTTTACAAGTTTCTCTGTGGATGGGCTACTAGAAACAGATTGCGCCCTTGTAAAAAAATTGGATATCTAAAGAGTACCAGATAGACGACTACAAACAATTTGTCAACAATTTGCTAGTTGTCCATCAGTTCACCGAGAGGGATGCCATACGCATAACTAGTGGGCAACAGTGGGCTGACGACCTCCAAATTCGCTAACGATAATGTGACACCAATGAAAAATGGTACCGAGTGGGCACATACCACATTGATTCCGAAAAATATCTCATGTAGCAATCAACTGCCAAGCATCCGAAATAACAGCGAAGTACATCCTAGTTGTTTAGTGCGAACCAACGGAAGGACGGAAGGATAAATTCGATCATAAATATATCTATCGGTGATTAGACGCTGAACAAAAACGTCAGTTTGAACCAATCAAAAACAACAAAGGGCTGATTCAAATGAACGCGAGACTGACACAAATCAAATGTAATGCTACTTCACGATCATAAAACTTTGATCGCCCGCAACCTAAAACAGGTAGGCCTGAACAATTTAAATAATATTAAAATCGATCTCCCCTTGATAGATGATCAGCTTGATATATTTCACGATCATCGTTATTCCACGAGTTTAGATGGATGGACATTACCAATTCAAAATAATTACGTTTGGTTTTAGTAATATCCCAGCGGTTTTCCAACGGCCAATCAATGAGATCTTCAAAAACTTTCCGTATATTATAGCCTTGCAATGGTTTAAACGATATTATTATACCTAATAGTTATATCGAGTCGGATCGTAGACGAAAGATTTTTGAATGTAGGCACAATTTTAAATCTAATTCAATAATCAGGACTGTCATTAAACCTAAAGAATTTTTCGTTTTAAAGATCGAGTACATATATAGGATTAGAGATCTCCTACAATTCCATAAAACCTGGTACTTAGAAATTCAATAGCGTTCAAGGGTACCCGATAGCTTTACGGTTTAGTAATTATTTCCGGCGGTTCATTCAGATTTTCGCGATGGTAGCAAGACCGGAAAGTGAGCAAGAAGCTGCATTCAGTTTGCTTAACAGGGGTGGCCAACCCAAACTACACCACGGGCCAAATTCAAATTTCTATATTTTGAGCGGGCCGCATATTTTTTTTTTTTTACAAGAAAGACGCTTTAATATTTTATAAACATATTTATTAAAAATTCATGTACATATAACTATTCATATTACGTAAAACATCAAATGATAAAAACATACACATAACCACAACAATTAATGGGACGCTTGTGTTTCTTTAACGTCACTCAACTTTTTTATATTTACTTCAATTTTAGTTGAAGCACATCTTAATTGATTTTCCAAATTAACATCCGTAAGGGCACTTCGATTGTTATTTTTGTTGTATTTCATTTTCGAAAAAAAGGATTCGCACAAATAAGTCGATCCGAAAATGCTAACAATTTTTATGGCATGTCTGCGCAAATTGGGGAATTTACTTTCGGTCACATATTTACTATAAAATTCCATTTTTGGTATTGTAAAATATAAATGCTGCAGCTCAGTATTGCATTGTAGATCGATTAATTCCATTTGAAATTCCATTGGAATCGTTTTAACATCGACATTAAATGGCGAAGTGAAGATTTCGAATGATTTATCGTATTTTTATTTCTTTCTTTAAATTTTATTTTTAATCGTTAAAACTAAATATTATTGTGATACATTTATACTGAATTTAATATGTATACTGAATTATGCAGCGGGCCGCAAAAAATCAAGTCATGGGCCGCATGCGGCCCGCGGGCCGCGGGTTGGCCACCACTGGCTTAAACGATTATTAACAAAAAAAGCCGATGTTAGCAATATTCCACCCGGAGGCCTAAGCGGAAGTGCATAAGAATTCAAGCGCTTTGATCGTTTCCGCCATCATTTACCAATGCCACAGATAGGTGGCCCCTAAAGCCCGTATTTTACTATTGTCCTGTTAAGAAGTTTAGCGATTATGGTTAGACTTGAGAAGTTCCATACCTACCTCCTGGGGGAGCAATCCTTGATCCGAATCTAATGTAACAGTCTCAAACTGCTCGTGAATACAACAAACCTGAATCCACCAATTGCCAGATGTGTTTTATGAATTACCCAATTTGATTACAAAATCAGCTTAGTGGCTAATGCTCTCAGCAGGAACGCGAGAAGCCAAACGGAAGGTAAGGAAACAGTTTACGGTTGTCCGATCGTAAGATCTAGGTGGGTAATGATTTAAATTATCTAATTACAAAAGCGTTCGCGCAAAAGATCAATTTTGTTGTTGGTGGATGACATGTGCACCTTCCAATTCGTCAAACAAACAAATTCATAATCATATTCCGATATCTAGGTCAATTTGCAGTAACAGCAATCCCACCCTGGCCTCGTTTTCAAGCAAATATGGTCCGATTACTTCACCAGTCCAAACCCACACCAGACAATCACTTTCTGTGGATGAATCGGTTTTTTCATTCTTTCTTGTTGGTTTTCTTCGCCTTAGATTCGACAATTTTGTTATAAATCCAGCTAGTTAAAATGTTCACATATTTAAGTTTTTTTTTGTATGTCTGATGGCTTTATTTTTTTAGTTATCCGAATCTTATATATACCATCAATTGCTTTGTGCAAAATTCTCTATAAAGTAGTTGGTGGAATGTGTCGTTGCTGTAGACAATGACGAATTGGTGCTTTTCAACTCCCATTAACACAATCATTTTCAGCAGCAATATTTTCTTCTGAACGACCACTATAATGGTATATTTTGCTTTTTTACAACTTTTCGAATGGCCACAATTCGTTAAATTGTTATTTGTGCAATTGCTGTGTATTTAATATTTGATTTGGAACATCAAAATTTGTGGAGTAGGCTCGATTATTTTTATTAAATAAATAAATAAAACACAAAAATTTCAACTCAATACTTAAACATAAATAACAGTTCATTTCAAATTATTTCGCTTCCCAAATTTTGTTTTAATATTTATATTTGTATATTTTAATATTAACCATGTTTTTTAAATTTAAAAAGCACAACTGATAAACTGGATGTCTTTGTATAAGTTGGCAAATATAGATATCGTATAAATATTGTTGAATCAAAGTCCAAATGAGCTCAGATTCATTAGGGTATTTTAAATTTAAAATTTGAAATATTTTAAAAATTACGTCTACAGCTCTCGGTATTGTGGTCAGTTTAAATTTGATGAAATCAAAAAATACGTTAATGTCTTGTAGAATATTTAGGTTATCTTCAACTGCTACAATTACTGGCTGCATCGTCATATTAAGAGTCAAATATTTTTCTCCCATTTTACTTAAGGGGCCATTAACATCATTTTGGATTGTTACATGAGTAATTACTTTTATATTTTTTTATAGATATTCCTTTTGGTTTTAGAAGCCCGGCTAAGAGGATAATTGATAAGTAATTCTGGTTAAAAAATCACAAAGCATTATTTTAAGAATCCATATTCAAAAAATTAATAGTTATAACTATACCTTCAATTTCATCGTTCAACTTATCAAACACTTTTTTAACCGCTTTAGTTTTTATTGCTTTGAATATTGTTTTAGCTTTACGCTTATACTCATTCCAGTTATTAAGGAAATTGTTTTCCTTGTCAGGAAGTAGTAGGGAAAAAATCTATGTCCACCAAATTATGGCCTAAAGAGTTGCTTGCTGTATAATGGCCACATTGGTATAATTTCTCCTGTAATTGATTTCAAAATCTGTTTTTTACCATAATTAAATTTTAACCGCCAACGTTCTGTTATGTCGGCCCATGGAAAGATTTTGTGCTTTAACCACATTCTATTCGTTTCTACATTTGTAATTCAAATTGCACGTAAAAATTATAAACCAGTAATGATACAGTAATGATATCTATGCTACTTCCTTTACAACTTGAATTAATTAGGTTTTCAAAATTGGAATTTGTTGCGTTTTGAGGCGGGTTTGTTTTTTATCTGGCACAATTTAATATGCTAAGTTTCCTTAATTTAGACTTTGATATTTTTGTCGTATAAGATACCACAAGCGTTTTTCTTGCCATTTCTTCTGATGTACCAATGCTCTTTTGAAATAAACACAAAAAAAAACTTGTATATCGTCGTCCTAACTGTGAATTAACGTATCTGACATTTTTTCAAAATCTCATCTCTGATACAAAATGGTTCATCGTGAGAAACTCTGTCTGAATTTTTGCACCCGCGTTGGTTCACCGTTAGGCCGAAGATGTCTTCTAGGAGTCAATTAACGTTGGTGTGGAAATTCGGCTTCAGTTTCTCGAGACGAACATTTTGGTATTAGAGATCAGATTTTGAAAAAATGTCAGATACGTTAATTCACAGTTAGGACGACGATATACTACATATTATCTAAACTTCTAATATTCCCATTAGGAAATTTACTTTTTATTATTTTAAACGTTTCCTCGATTTCTTTATTTGTCATCCTTCGTTGATATTTGGAAATAAATAGTTTATTGAAGTTATCCAAAAAGGTTTTTCTGTGATATTCATCAATATAGTTTTTATTGTTATTGTAGAATTCTATGTACAAGAGAGCGCCCAATAATTGTACTTGTTGTAAAGTTTTCCAAAAAATCGGAACTGATTGTCAATCAGATATGTTTCGGCTCCAGTCACTTAATATAAATGACAAACAGTTAGACAGGGTGTCCGTAGAACCACTACGTACCTTTTGAACTGATGTGTTTTGTAAATTATTATAATCTGATCCCAAATGATAAATGCGTACATGTAATATAATTAATCAATTTATAAATAGTCAGAAAAAAGTTGTCCTACGCCTAAAAAGATGGATCAAAATGCACATGAAATTTAAATTAGCTATATAAAACTGGTTGCAGTACAGTTTGATATAACTAGAAAATGCAGAAAATGAACAAATCGTTTGCTCGGTTATACATAATTGCGCAAAATTTGCTTGTGGTTACTAATTTGACTGAGGATGGAGGTATTTTTTGGTAGCACAAGGCTATATTTACCAATGAGGGCTACTTATTGAGAAGAGGTTAGACACTAAGAGACACTAACTCTATAGACCTTTTTAAAAATAAAATAGTTATTATTGCAGTTCTCCATTCAGATAGATTACTGATGGTTATTTTTACATCTTCGTAATTTATTACTCTTAAAGTGTGTAGCGAACATTATTTAACTGAAATAAATTAAAAAACAATATTTTACACTAAATAAGTTAATCAGTAAATACTTAACAACAAGATTTACTTACGTGAAAATTTCTGAAACGCTTCTTCCATATTCCATTTTTCAACTATCAATTCTTTTAAATTGATAACGGTGCTCTCCTTAATATTAATTTGGTGAACCACATTATTTACATCTAAACTGCAAATCCAATTCCAATATGCGATAAGTGCTCGCAAATCTCCCATAATGATTACTTCTAAAGACCATAACTCGAGACAGCGTCATATACAATTTTCAAAACTCTCACGAGCCGTAGATAAAACTTCAACAAATCCAACGATATGCGATACGTGCTCGCGAATCTCCCATAAGGACTACTTCTAAAGACCAGTACTCAAGATAGCGTCACAGCAAAATTTTCAAAACTCTCACGAACCGTAGAGAAAACTTTCGCGAATCCAACGATATGCGACAAGTGCTCGCGAATCTTCCATAAGTATTACTTGAAAAGACTATAACTAGAGACAGCGTCATAGAAAATTTTTAAAACTCTCACAAACCGTCGAGGAAACTTCAACGAATCCAACTATTTGCGATAAGATAAGTGTTTGCGAATCTCCCATAAGGATTACTTTTAGAGACTATAACTCGAGACAGCGTCATAGAAAATGTTCAAAACTGAATCCAACGATATGCGATAAGTGCTCGCGAATCTACCATAATGATTACTTTTAAAAGCCTCAGACAGCGTCATGGAATTTTTTTAAATCTCTCACAAACGGTAGATAAAATATTAACGAATCCAACAGTATACGAGACAATGGCTTGTGAAATGCCAATAATAGTCTAAGAGCTGTTAGACAATTTTGAGTAGGTATTTGAGGCAGCATGAAAATTTGTGTGACGCTTCTTTAGCAATGTCTAAACACAAAATCAAAGATCTGGCTGAAGGGTAGCGCAGCATTGCCAACCTTTGAATTTTTTAAGTTGCGAAATTTTTCTTGCAAAAAATGTATTTGAGGCATTCTGAAATTTTAATACCGTTTAGTATAGTATTTAATAAAATATAAAATAAAAAAGCCAGATCATTTAGTCGGTTCCAAAATGTTGCCAAGCGGCTTCAAACTTGAATTTCATAGACATCTATAAAATATATTTGAGGCAAGCTAAGACTTAGACAGATAAATATATATACCTAAAAAAACATAACTTCAAAAAGACAGGTCATTTTGGTGGGACTTTCTACCTGCCAGGTGGTCAGGAATGTACTGAGTTCTTAAGAGCTTTTGCCGTAATTCTACTTTGCAGTTTTCTGTTTCGCTTATTCTATTACATCTAGTTATCATCAACGCTACTTTCTTGAACCTTATTACCTGCTTCAACAGTTTTTTTTTCAATATATAAGCAAAAAATTCATAATTTTTACCTTTGAAATAAATTTTTCAAATCTATCAGCAGATTCGTTACATTCAGAAATAAACTTTTCACGTAATTTTGCATCTACTTCTTCAATATTTATGAAAAAATCTTGTTCTGCATTTAAAGCTGCTTTTCCACTCGAAATATTGAAAAGTCGTTGCTGGTCAATGCTAGTATCGAATGGATTCATAAATTTGGAAAATGCATTGACAAATAATTGAATTTGTTTAGTGTCTTTGTTTAAATTATATTTTTCCAAATCAGCTGTAACATGTTGCCGTTTCCGTAGACAAGTAGCATATGATACAACAGTTGATCGAATCTCGTGGCTCTTACAACAGCGCTGCCGAGCAGAAATGGAGCTAATAAAATGTACTGCGGTTAATCTTCTTTCAGCATCTGCGTTGATTGTCTATTCCAGAGTCAGATCAATTGGCTGTCTACAGAATGACTTGTCCGTTCTTTGGATTCCAAAATAACTTCTTTCCATGGATTCTTGTAATCGTGGATGAGTTTGTTCTAGTTTAATTAAAATATCGTGATATTATTTAACCAATCAACGTGAATAATTTGGCTGATTAAATACAAAAAAAAGATTGGCGATTTTTGGTTAAATAAATTTAAATAGATATTGCCTGTCCGTATACTGCAGCTTAACTTCTGACAATAATTGGCGAGATTTATGTACGACATATAAAATTGAGGCTTTTTACCATAAGCTCCATTCAAACTGGCTTCTTTATGTTGAAGATATGAAGATATGAGGTTTGTGGCATCACTATTTTGTAATAAAGCACAATGAGATAATTTTTGATCATTAAACTCCATCAGCTCTGTACGTAAATTTTCTATAATCGTTATTTTTTCATTTTTCAAGAAAAATTGAAAATGCATAATTTATAATCCAACTACCATCAGTGGGTGAAATCGTTTACATCTATTAAAGTGCTTGGCAGAAAGGAATGAATCAACAGATCCATTTGCTATTTTTCACTTTCAAAAGCAATATTCATTGGTTCACAGCTTTGAAATATGCAAGGATAATATGAAAAGATCCAAAATGAATAAATATGTTATCAAATAATGGCTGCTCACTAGCTTGGATTTGCATCGCAACTTTAGCAATAGCTAAATCGTAAGTAACTGCAATATAAGACTGCAGTACTTCTTCAGCTATTTTTTAACTTTCTTTCAGTGTTTTGAGAACAACATTTTTAGAAGTAGTGTTGATGATAACTAGATGTAATAGAATAAGCAAAACAGAAAAGTTCAAAGTAGAATTATGTCAACAGCTCTTAAGGGGGGAACCTCCTCCAGATATTCATTTTTTTTGAATTTTTTTTTTGCTTTGAAAATTCGTTTAGTATCTGAAGAATATATTACCAAAGTTTCAAGCCCAACAGAAAGTCCTAAAGGTCCTTAGGAAGTCACTGAAGTGAACTAAAGTGAAGTTTATGACAAAAAAAAACAAAACCTGACAACAGAAGAGTATATACACTAAAAAGTGTAAGTAAAGTTTGATGGCCATTGACAGGTAATCGCAGAGATAGGTACGCAGATCGGACTATGACTTGGTGTTCAGTAGGATTTCATGAATTTTTGTGCCAAACGATATTTTTGCGCGACCCTTTGGCTGAGATTTTTATTTTAACATATTTTCCTATATAAAAAAAATGTGTAACTGGAGTTTGATGCCCATTGACAAATAATCGCAGAGATAGGTACGCAGATCTGACTATGCCTTGGTGTTCAGTAGGATTTCATGAATATTTGTCCCAAACGAAATTTTTGCGCGAGCCTCAGGGGCTGAGATTTTTGTTTTAACATATTTTCACATATAAAAAAAATGTGTAGCTGGAGTTTGATGGCCATTGACAAGTAATCGTAGAGATAGGTACGCAGATCTGACTATGCCTTGGTGTTCAGTAGGAATTCATGAATATTTGTGACAAACGATATTTTTGCGCGACTCTCAGGGGCTGAGATTTTGATTTTAACATATTTTCACATATAAAAAAAATGTGTAGCTGGAGTTTGATGGCCATTGACCCCTGAGGGTCGCGCAAAAATATCGTTTGGGCAAATATTCATGAAATCCTACTGAACACCAAGGCATAGTCAGATCTGCGTACCTATCTCTACAATTACTTGTCAATGGCCATCAAACTCCAGCTACACATTTTTTTATATAGGGAAATTTGCTAAAACAAAATCTCAGCCCCTGAGGGTCGCGCAAAAATATTGTTTGGCACAAATATTTATGAAATCCTACTGAACACGAAGGTTTATCCAGATACCAAATGACAAAATCATGATTATTATCAAATTTTGTGAAAATATAATATGCTGCTTCACTTTTGGCTGTTGTAAGGTTTTTTGTCAATTTGTCATAAACTTCACATCACCCTGAAGTGATGCGAAGTAATGCGTTCTCTTAAATAACGAAAACTTGAATCGAGTTTTTTTTAAACGTGTTTTTTGCGCGCCGTGGAATGTAACGCAAATGTAATGGACCAATCAACATGAAATTTTGTACACATATTCATTAGCTTATCGGCCTTTGCACAAACCTAAAATTTCGTATAAATTATTTAAACAAATATTGGTTTTAACGAATTGTTTATAAAAAAAATCGTGTTTATTTTTCTTTTTGTCCTCAAATTTTCAATTTTATTTATTTTTTGCTACTTCTAGGTTCATGCAAAGCGGAATGAATTATTTTAATGAAAAAAGTTTGTTTCGTTGATTTTAGTTAACTACAAGGACCTGGGTGCTGATTCTCTAAAAAATAAGATAACGTGTAGACGTGTAAACTTGTAATAAGCAAAGCTTACTTTAATGAGTTTGGAATTTTTCAATAAGCCACCACTAAAATAATATCGAAAAATCGCAAACTCATAAACGTAAGCTTTGCTTTTTACAATTTTACACGTCTACACATTATCTTATTTTTTAGGGAATCGGGGCCAAGAAGCGTCACACAAATTTTCATGCTGCCTCAAATACCTACTCAACATTGTCTAACAGCTCTCCATCTATAAGGGCTACTTCTAATAACCATGTCTCGATAAAGCGAAATTCTCACGAATTGTTTTTGTAAGGACATTACTAACAATTTGTTGATAGTGTGTTTTTGTACATATAGATAACCAGATTCTATTTTTCCGTTTAAAATACTTTTTATTGTTCGAAGTTGAAAAATTACAAATTGTTTTTTTAAATGTTGATCAGGAAATATCAAAAATCGCTATTTTGAAAAAAATAATTCATAATAACGAGAGATTTTATTTATTTAACCAACACATTCTCAAGTGAAGAAAGTTAGGACATATTTAGGACAAACTTGACACTCGTTTACTTATTAGTGTTCAGCTATAATTTTTTAAATACAATATCTGTTGATTTTAATAAATTTGAAAATTGGCAAAGCTTTTTATTCTAAACATTTACTAAACGTTCATGCAAAATCTATTTTGACGTTTAGTTGACAAACGGCACTGATAAATGTAGAAATAAAACGCAGAATTTTTGCTTTCATTGGAAATGTTTCTATTTTTACAACACTGTTTTGAATTTAATTATATTGAGAGTCGTAGTTACAAAATTAAAGACTTCTGTTGTCGAATATACCAAATACAGTATTAAATTTTCATATTTAAATCTACTAAATCGTAGTAGTTAAATTGAAATATAGCTTTTGGGATTCGTTTATCAATTTTACTTCAAAATATTTTTATTTAACAAAAAAGTTGTAAATCTCAAAAAGTTTTTGTTCAATTTTATTAGCAGATTTTATTTATAAAATTCATCACACTGTTATTAAAAATGTAAAACAATAATTTTTTGAGTGTAACTACAATAAAACGACATTATTTCAAACCCCGATTTCAGAACTAGGGTGGCTAGTGGCTAAACAAAGTATAGAAAAAAACAGGATATAGATACCGCATTTATTTAGGACGACTGCACAATACTAATAAATTTGGACTTGTATCCTAGTAACAATATATCTCGACACGACATAACGGAAGAAAACAAAATGCAAATTTAAAAATTAGAAATTAAAAAAAAACTGAATTTAAATGAAATTTCAAATAACTGGATCTGGATATTCCGATAAAAAGAAAATCGGTAATTTAATAATTTTTAATATTCTTTAGGAGACCTACATAGATACTGCCGGTGTAAGAATAAACTATTGCAAAATTGAAAACGTCATTACGATCGATGGAACAAATGTGCGGAAAAAATATTTTTTAACAGCATGTTTAAAATAAAAAAATAAATGAAAGTGAATTAAAAGTGAGAATTTTTAATTAACATACATGAGAATTTAGAAATTTTTATTTTCTATCATGCTTAATCTTTCGGGAATTTACTTTCATTAACAGACAGCTGATAAAAATACGATTTATGCCCTTACTGATTTGACACTCACGACTATTTGTAAACAATATTTGTATTCGTCATATACAAGATACCTGTAACGTAACCTATTGATATTTAATTATACGTTTAATTATAAATGCTTTTGGAAATAAAATTTACAAGTTTATTTTTTGATTCTTGAAGTTAAATTTTATGACTGGTTGAAAATGAAACTTTGTGAATAGCTACGAATATATCATTTCAACGAGATATATATTTGTATAACCCACTTAAAAAAAACAAATAAAATTGCTTGAAACCTTTAATCCGACACATATGTAAACTGAATTAAACAAATCTGGCACCCGTGGATAATACTTCACTTTACTCAGTATGTTATGTTTCTATTACACAACGATTAAATAATTAGTACAAATAATTTCCCTTGTTTGCTGGATTTTTTGTCTATTTTTGGGTTAGTGCTAGAAAGTAAACGATAAGAAATCAGTTTTGATGACGTCAAAATTACTGTGATTTGATAATGTCATTTTGATGTAAACTTTATGCAAATAAAAAAAAATTGATTTGATTTCTTTTCTCGTGATTATTCGCATTTTGGTATGCCAAATATAATGTAATTGGTATTGAGCAAAAATCCTAAATCATCGGCTTGAAATTAATTTAAACTTTTAAATTAATTAACGGTAGTTTGGAGAATCTAAATTCTTAAAAAGATGCAACTAAATTCTTTCCGTAGGAAAGAGTATGGAGAGGGCAGTTTAAAACCAAGGTGTTACAGTAAACGTTACAAATATTTAGTTTTCGTTACACAGAATGATTATTCGTTTTCACCACATTTAATAAAACACTCTAGTCGTTTAATCAAGAAATAAAACTCGCGTTAACCGTTGTTTACGAAAAGATTAGTGTGTGGTTTAGTTTTTTTTTCAGTTCAAAGTATTACATCACCTACACATCTTAAAACATGTAATTTTGTTTTTGTTTTCTGACTTACTGGATTTCTTAAAAATAATTTAAATCAATAATTAATAAAACCAAAACCAAACAAATAGATTGCCATTTTTTAGACCCCGTTTTCATATTTTTTTTTTAAATTTTTAATTTAACAACAGTTAAGACGTTTCGTTCTGTCAATTTGCCTTTTCTGTTTATTAAATTTTGGGGTCAATATTATGTAAATATTTATTTTATGATTGAATTGAATTTATATTCGTATATTATGTATATTCTTCATATTCAAAATGCACTGCGCTCGATTTTGCGCGACTATTATCGAGTTGTACCTCACAAAAATTTCTTAAATGAAAGTGATAGCGGTACATTTGCATACAATATACAAAACATTTTTTATGATGAACTCATTGTAAAGATTTTTTTACTATAATAATACTTGTAAACTATTTGTATGTTAAATTAAAGTTAATTTGTAGCACGACTCGCAGGAATAGAAATTTTCCAAGTTGGAAACTGTACCACTAAAATTATTTAACTTAAAAATCTGACACCTTGCATACACCTGAAAATAAAATAATTTTATTTAGCTGATAACCATCTGACTTTCACTCTCTTATCAGTGTGCCGTCGCCGATTTTATGTACGCGATTGTACTTAAATGACCATGATTATTTAAACTTTCTTTCATATTATGAGCGCGCATAAATTAAGACTGATGCCGCATCCTCATTCAAAAATTGTCTTAAAAAAACGTGGATCACCGCGGGCCTATTTTTTTTTATTTCTAAACTATAAAAATGAAAAATTAATTAAGTTTTTCGTTTTATATTTAAATTAAACTGTCTTTTGATCCATAAAACTATTTCACACTAAAAGACAGTATATACACCCAATGTGGATATGTGCTTTATTGTTAATTTATTTATAATACATCTTGTAAAATACCGGATGTTATTTGTAGTGACAGTAATAAAATTCAGAATTTTCTAATTAATTTAATCAGCTTAAGCAAATATTTTAATCTCTTAGCTTCGCTCTTATTAAGTTACAATTTTTATTAATTTGGCAAATTTTAGTTTTGTAACTAAAAGTTACAATCGATAATCTAGTTTTAAAAAAGTATATATACAACGTACAAAGAGGATTTAATTATTATAAATAAAATAATTTAATTGACATAAAAATCTAAATTCATTTTCTCATCTTCATGTTCAAGTGCAAACACGATTCAACTTACGTAATATTATTATTGTGAGAAGAAAATAAATAAAATTATTTTATTATTACTGTAATGTTTGTGTATTATAAATTTCATTCTCATTATGTTTCTATTTTAGGTATTGGGTGAAATTGTATAGCAGCTTCATACTTATAACAAATTATAGAAGTTTACTATATTTGCAACTATAAACCGGATACGGATTTAAAATACAATAAATGCTTAATACGGATTTACAATAATAAAAAAAATAAAATGATAATAATAATACAGATTTTTAAATGCGTCGCGATTGCCGATTTTATTAAAAAATTTTGAATATCAGTTAGTATAACTACTGCAAGGCAAAATACCAAAATTCTATAATTTATGACGTTCCCTAGAACCTCTGTAATAGTTTGAAAGAGTAACTAAAATTGTGCCAAGCACGAGTATCGTAGCTAAAGATCAAAGACAGTTGCCGGTACACTATGGTATACTATAGCCATCGCAATAAATGCCGATGTCAGAGATAACCTTGATAAAATTATAGTCAAGTATATCCTACGGTATTTCCTTGTAGTTTGTCAAATAAAAATACAGGGAAGAACTTCTAGTTGAAGGAAAAAAAAGACGTTTTGCAAAGAATCACTGATTCGGACAAGATACAGAAAAGATACCGACTAAGCGGAGGTGGTGTGGTTGGAAAATTCAGATCAAGGCATTTCTGATGTCAAGCTCATAAGAGCGCAAATAATAGCACTACAATATTGCATTAAGTATGCTGTGCCAGAGCTACCATCGAATGGTGTGAATCCCACTTTTCTGGGCTGTCGAATGAGGAACGAGTGTGTGGCCATTGCCATGCTGTTTTAAATAAAATGGTATCTCTTAAATTAAATGGTATCTCTTAAATTCTTGCCGAATGAAAAAGGCGAGTTGCCACGCTTTAAGGTATAATATCATTGATACTGTGATAAAGCAAATTATGAGAAATTAATACAGTTAAATTTAGCAGAAAGTTACCAGCCGAAAGAAAATACAGTATAATGCATAACCATAAAGTAAAAAATATAAGCCTCTAGAGTGTTACATCTGGAGATGGATTGTCAATAGGTAACGCAGAAAAAAATTCAGTTCAAGTTCTCTGTCCCCTTGTCAATAACTATTACAGGAAAAAATTCAGTTAAGGTTTCCCGTTGAAAATCTGGAAAATTCGATTTTCCGAAAGTCATTAAAAATTCTGTACCTATAATATCAGCCTCTAGAGCTTGTTATATCTGGAGATAGATTGCATTGATGTGATTTGTGGAATATAGTTTTCCACGTAAGACATTTACAAAGGTTTTTATCGCAATCCATATGGGCTTTGAACTTTCAGCTAACTTTAGCAGGTTCAGTTATGCAAAGTAAGCCAAAAATTGAATACCTGAACATTCGGAAAACGTATTTCTGTTTGAGTAATCTGCCTGAATTGCACCAATAAATAAATGTTTAAGACTTTTTAGGGTCAAAATGATTAGGGTTAAAATAAGCCAGAGTTTTCAGGCAAAATAAAACGGTACATTGTTAAAATTCATGCATGGTTTCAACAAGTGAAAATCTTAAAAATCACATGAAGGCGATCCTTTTTCAGATATAACTGTCCTGGAGCTTTTTGTATATATATATTTATGGTTATATATATATATATATATATATATATATATATATATTAGGGTGGAGTGAAAAAATACAAAAATTAGGGGGGCCCCCCAAAAGTTACCTTTTAGTGCCAAAACCACCTGGTTAAAATATTTTTAAAATTCATTAATATTTACCGATGGTATTTTCCATTTAAAGTATGTTTTTTCAACTTATTGCAGATTTTTAACTTAAAGACCAACAAAAACCACTTCGAAATCTAATTTTTCGGACTCGCAGGACCCCAAAATCGATAAATTACCCATAATGTCAAGGTTCAACATTTTCATGATTTCTATACTTTATTTTACTTACGCAAAAGCAAGTAAAAAGTGATTGGCCAAAATGTTGTTTCTTCTCACTAAAAGTGGATAGTGGGCGTTTATCACAGGAGTGCCATTCGAGACGTTAGTAATTTCAATTATTAAACGGTATTCTATCGGTTTCTAAAGAATCATGTACTTCAGGATTTTTTGTATAATGAAAGTCTAGTTTAATTCGGCTAAAAAGAAAAATTTCAATTGGAAAATACCACCGCTAAATTTTAATGAATTTTAAAAATATTTTAACCAGTCATTAACGACACTATAAAGTAACTTTCTGAAAGGCCCCCGTACCAAAATTGTAAAAAAAAAATGTTTTCACTCCACCCTAATATATATATATATATATACATATCGCACTATCCGTGCAATAAAACGATAACTAAAAACATCGTTTTTCAGGAGAAGGCTTTGAAGTTTGAAATTATGAAGGAATCCCATGTAAAATCGTTTCATTAAAGTTGAATTACTTGTGCAGAAGGACCTGAAGGTAAATACTGGTTAGACAGGACGATAGAGCACCTTGCACAGATTTCAAAAGTGCAATCATGCAATAACGCGATAAGTAGTACTTATCGTTTTATTGCACGGATAGTGCGATATATATATATATATATATATATATATATATATATATATATATATATATATATATATATATATATGTATATATATATATATATATATATACATATATATACAGAATTGGAATTTTAGAAAAAATTATACCGCAGTTAGGATCTAAATATCCAAAAAAGTATTTCATAGGATGTGTTAAGGAGCAAGTAAAGAATTTTCTTCCAAAAGTTGATGGCTTTTGGAGTAAAACGACAAAAGTTACAGAGGTGTGAATATGACGTTTTCCGAAAAATTGGATGTATTCTGACGCCATGTAACTTTACAAGTTTTTGACTAAATTAAATGTGGCTAAAAAATTTGGAAAGATCATAATAAGATGAAAAAATGATCCTATGTAGAAGGATTTTAGTTGAAATCCATAAATTTGGCGACCACCTTAAAACATGCTGTTTTTTAAGAAAAAATAATTACTCTTTTTTGTGTCGCATTTGGCCAATATTAAATATTTAGCTCTGAAACTGCTTTTAAATAAAAGAACAATAAAATACGAAGAGAATGAGGCCCATATCATTGAAAATAAAGCAACCTAAGTAGAACGGTTACCTATCGAAAGGGCCTAAAATCAATAAATTTATTAACTTTAAAAAATCATAACTCGAAAAGGGGGGGCCATGAAGGGGGAACATTTTGGGAAACAACATTTTTCATCGACTACTATTCTTAAAAAAAATTACAGCAAAATCGGTGAATGTAATGGATAAGAATATATATATATATATATATATATATATCATACGTACTTTTAGTTTAGTTATAAAAAGAATAAAGCACCCATTTGAAAATTATAAATATATTTTTAATTTACAAAAGGCATATACTAAGTTTACTAAGGTTAGAATGCGATATATCTTCCATTTTAATTAATTATTTTTTCTAGCTAGGTATGGAATTAATAACACGGAGGAGGAGATCAGTCATAATTTAACTTACGTTCGTTCAAATCGCGTTTTCCAATTCACTCACGTCTCGTGGATTATCTACATACCTTTTAAATAACCCGTAGAAAAAAGTCAGAGGGGTTTAAATCCGGTGAATACGGCGGCCATTGAAAACTTCCATTAAAACGGTCAGCAAAGCAATTCTAGAAGACTTTGCTATCAAAAAAATCATGCAGGTAATCCAAAACTGCATCTATAGTAAGCGGACAAGCACCATTTTACATAAACCATGCAATTATTTAATTTTCGTCCATTCCTAATAGTGTTGGAATAAAGTGTTCATCAAGCTGCTCCAAATAACTTGCTGAAGTAACATTGCTTTATACAAAACACTTTGTTGTGTTTTGAGTTCTCTGTATACTCCAATATCTTTGATTTTCTTTGCTTACGAGACCCGTGCGGTGTGCTTCATAAATAAACCACATAGCCCTCAAGGTGTAATCTCGGAATATGTTAAATTTCATAACCAACCCAAATATGTTAGATCTATTGGAAGATTGTTGCTTTAATTCTTCAATTGAATTTTTTCTCTCATAAATTCAATTACAACAAAGATTTTTTAATCGTCTGAATAACTCATTTTGCAATGTTGTTCGTTTAATTTGACTGAAATTACAGTACTGAATGTTATTAACTTTAAAAGCGAAACCATCTTTGATAAATAAAAAAAATAATTAATTTAAAAATGAGTCGCGTTTTGAATAGGAACCCTGTATTTTATTTAAAATATTTTTTTTTTAAATTATATTTGGTTTACAGATTACAATATGCAGAGGTAGGCTTCTCTACTTTTCACAATTTCACTAATTATAACAATTAAGAGTTTTAAAAACATCGAAACACTAGAATAAAAAACAAAATAATCGTTTCCTTTAGTAGATTATTCTCTATGGTAAAAGGGCCGTACAACAACAACATTTATTTTATTCGTAGAGTAAAATACGTGAAGCCGGCTGATTGAAGATTATTTTATGAAAAAAAAATCTGTATTTGATTTAGAAAATAATAAAACTGATGGAATTTAACAGATTTTAAGATTCAATGAAATATATTGATGCTTATTATGCATGAAATAATAATTATTTATGTAAAACATGTTAAAGATATATTATGCTAGTGTTGTAAATTTTAATGAATTATATTTACAAAATTAACCACAAATCTTTACGGAAGCAGTGCTTCCGTTGCTTACTATGACGCGCCGCCACTTTTTTTGGTAGATATATTATAAATGACTGGCCTCTTCATTTTTCTGATTACAAAGTCGAAAATGTTGTTGAATTTGAAGTTTAGTGAAGGGCTACGTTGAGGTTGGTCAAGCCGCGATTGAGTCGATGTCCGGTTCGGGTGTAACTGGGGTTGAATTGGGGTCAATTTATAATTGAATCTGCTGTTCAGTTGAGTAAAGAGAGCGAAAGAAAAATTCACAACTGGAGAAGTGATCGAATGTGTGATGCATGAACCATACTGATTGAATAATCCAACAGCTCCTTGCAAACGGCGGAGAATGCACGAAACATTTCGTGAAATTGTTTAACATAAAAGAAGAAGTGTTTATGTTTGATATCTAAAAGAAACAAGATAGATAAAATTACATTTTGTGAAATATTCTTCTTGATGAAATCAACTTATCTTAAACTTATCTTATTTCCCGTAGAATAATTTTAAATCAATATCTGTAATAAATAAAATGAATTAGGAATTTTAAATTTAGCATTAATATTAATTAGATACATACCTATTTGTTTTCTTTGAATTGTCAAATTTTAAAACAAAACATGAATTGTCAAATTATTTAGAAAATGAGTTCTGTAATCCAAAAAAAAAAAATTAATTTGTAATAGCTATTACCATAAATATGGCATTGTTCATTCATTATCAAGGTTTACTTAATTTCAATATGAATGGTATAAATTTTTTTATTGATTTAGTATTGCAATCGATCGATTTTTTTGTTATATTTTGTTAAGGCAACAAATTTTTCTGTCAGTCATTCTAATTGCGAAATTCAATAAAGTAAGAACCAACATTTATCAATAAAATTAAAATTAAAATTATATTAAAATATTAAAAGAAGCGGAGTTTTATTTAAAACTATACTTGGGAGTTCCTGCACAGTCAACTTGGACAATATTGTATTCCAGTAAATTTATTAAACCTGGCTGTGCCCCAACAGTTTTGATTTGTGAAAGGAGTATGAATGAATAATCGAAGTATTGTACCTTACAGCTTTGATGTATATGAGTCTCACCTTAATGTAAAAGTTTGTGCATCGTTACGTGTCATCAAGTACATCTTATTAGAGTTGTTGTTACATCAGGATAAAGCTACAGCCTATAACGCTACAAACCGATAAAGCTACATCCACAAGCACCGCTGTCCATGATATCAACGCTACTTTACGTCGACACGGATTGTTTTGCGATCGAATTGGCATGCCAATACCAACTAAAAACGCACCAATTGAACTAGAATAAGATCATATTTAAGAAGAAAGAGGCGCTTTGAATGAATCGATAGTATAGCATCAATTCAAGTATATTGCGGTAGCATTTCACGACACTGTCACCCACAACTAACATGCGTAGCGTAGGACAGCATAAGCACAACTATTGGCTCATAGAAGTTTGATAAGGAACCATTTACCAATTACTGGGCTAATTGGTGACGACTTAATTCAAATCATTCAAGCAATGGTTAATGTTGGTAATCCTATTGCTTCGATCTACGGTGATAATATTCAGCAAACGTCTGTTGAGGAGTTAGCGAAACGAATAATTTTGGCTCCAACAAATGTTGCCATGAGATCCGTCCATCTACCATAGCGCAGATTCTGTCATCTCAGCAGATCCCAGCGGTGCAATAAATACTTTCCAGCACAAATTATTAATGAGCAAACACCATCAGGTATTCCATCACATGTGTTGCTGTTAAAAGGAAGGAGTCATTATAATGCTGTTGTAAAACTTGAATTTTTTTTTTTTTTTTTATTTATTTATTTATTTTATTTAGTAATATTTACTATTTGCACAACAAATTTTATATAAAAATAAAGTAAAAATAAGCACGTTAATCAATTAAATTTCATTCTAACATAAGAATCCAATTTTTAAATCTTTGAATAAATTAATAATTTTACTATTATATAATTTTTAATAGTAATTTATAAAAAAAATTCTTTATTTTATTTAAAGGAAAGATTATGCAATATCACTCGTATGATTGTCAGAGGACTTCAACGTAATTCAATCAGGGCAGAGAAGATTATTTCCGAATGTTATCGAGGTGATATACTTCTTATCTCACGAATCGATTTGACTCATTCAGACGCTAATTTGCCATTTATCCTACGTCGACGAAAATTTCCTATGATCCCAGTCTAAGCGATGACAATCAGCAAACGTTCGACCAAGACCGCATGTATCATATATCAAGTGAAGGTGAACATTCATTAAACTCATCAACAAGAAGAGCTGCTAAATGATGTGTTAGACACTTTACAAGAAATGTGGTTTTCCATAAAATTTTTGATATGTAACTAGTGAAATGTCATTTTTCTCCGAATAAAATAATTATTGTTGTAAGCAGAGAACTAAACGTAAAATATGAACGGCTGAAATCTCAATATTTAGCTTAGGTTTGGTTCAGATCGGTCAAGGCGTGTGGATTTGTTTAAATATCTTGCACATACACAGGTTTTACGCATCAATTTGAACATTTCACAAATGAAATTGAAGCTTTAGCTGCAGATTATATGTTTGGCCAATTAAGATGAAATTACCTATTTCTTAACGGATTTTAGTGAAATTTGACATTCGAAATAGAAATAATTTTTGGATAAAGACCTGGAATATGACCAAGTACATGGTATTTTCTTATTTCTCAACCAATTATGCTAAAATGTACATGTGCGTTGCAAATGGGATTCTAAAATGGTTTTTAGATGAAGTTCTGGAATATTGGCAAATATGATGGAACTTCCCAAATTCTCAACCGATTATGATAAATATCGATAGGTGAAAGTGGAGTTCTAAAATAACTTTTAGAAGAAATTCGGGAATATGGCCAATTAGGATGGAACTTGGCTATTCCTTAAACGATTATGATAAAATTAGGGAAAGGAGATTCTTATATGATATTGCTAATTGCAAAGCTCTAAACTACAGTTAGTAGTTTTAATTCTCCAACGCTTGTCAGCCACAAACTATATTTTTTAACATGGTAAAACTTACCGCTCTGGCAGTAAATACTCAGAAAACATAACCCAATGTTTAAAGCGAAGGATTGGCGAGATCAATTTCCAGGCAAACTTGAATATTTTACGGAGATAATCTCGATAATTAAGCAATTGAAATAGACTTTCACGCTGCCTCAAAAAACCTCAACAGCTGCATGATTAACAGAGACCTCATCATATAACAGTATAAGAGCCATACTGGCATATCCCTCACAACCTCATCAAAAAAAAAAAAAATGTATGTGACATTCCCTCTTGTTCGTTGGAAACGTCAAAATTAATCATAATCGGATAAAAATATCTAAGGTTTTCTAATCGCACATATTCCAGAATATAAATTAAAAATCATTAAAAAATTCAGTTTCCAACCCTTTTGTCGAATTTCCTCATAAGGTTACTTGCCCAGGTCTGTATTCCAAAAATAATTTAATAAGGTATTCTGGTCTATAAACATACATTTTGGAGGTTCCTTTCGAGTTCGATATAAAAAGTTACAAGCTGGTACAGTAGGGAGTAAAAAAAGATTGTATGTTGGTTAACACGACTGCAATCCTTTTGGTCATTTAAAACAAAATTAAAAAAGATTCTTAATTAATAAGAATGTCGTAATAGTACCTACCAAAGTAAAAACGGGAAATTGTTTTTAGGCAAAATGGCGGCTGTCTGAAACAAAAAAAAAACACAATTTTCGACCCTAATTTTTCATAATTTTTATTTTTTTTAAATAGTAAAAAACATAATTTTGATACAAATGTGGTAGGGGTGATAAACAGTTATACTTTAAAGGTTGGTACATAATTTAAAGTAAATCAGTTAATAGAACATGGATATCATGTCAACAAACATCCTTTTTTGTTTTTACCCCCAAATTTACCAGCTAATAATCCATTCAATTTTCATTTATTTTGTGCGTATTAAAATATCAATTATTATGTTGTAAAAGAATGATTGTATGTCTCTAGACCAGAATATTTATTTATTGTTGACTCATTAATTTTTAACTTTCGGTACACTTAATTTTGAGTAAAAGCTCATTCATAACAGAGCTAACCAAAATAGATGGATATTTCCTTCCTATAAACCGATAAATTTGCGTCAAACGTTAAAATTTTAATTTCTCAATTACTTTCAAAGAAGAAACTCCCTTAAGAAACCAATTTCCAACTTTTTCTTCTTCCGCTGGCGCTACATCCCATGAAGGGATTTGGCCGCCTCAACGATGCTCCTCCAAATAATTCGATCCGCCACAAGAGAACGCCAGACACGGTGACCGAGTGTGTTTAGGTCCCTTTCAACGTCGTCCATCCATCGGGTAGGTGGTCTCCCACGAGGTCCTACTTTCGTTGGTGCCGATCCAAGGCCTGTTTGGTGGTCCGATTTTGTGAACGAAGTACGTGCCCAAGCCATCTTAGCCTTAACGATTTTATCGCTCATTTCCAACGCTCATGTCAAATTTCATCACAATCGGTTAAGAAATAGGTAAGTACCATCATATTCGGCCATATTCCAGTATTGTATCTGAAGGCATATAATAAATGTTATCATAATCGGTTAAGGAATAGCAGAAGTTCCATCTTACTTGGCCAACCCCAATTCAATCCACGAACGGAACCCAACTCAATCCTCAATTCAACTGCAAACTAAATGCCCAATTCAATATTCAAACCAGCATAAACAAAAAATTGGTAAATATTTATAGAAACAGATATTTTGGACCAATTAGTTTGGCAGGTGCCTGGTTCTCTTGACGTACAGGTTCCAAAGCGTTCCAAGTATCCGCCTTGATCATATAAACTGAATTGCGAAAAAAAAAATCGAAATCGGACCAGCCATTCTCGTGATACCATGGGTAAATGGAGACATCCACACATCCAGACGTCCAGACAGACACTTTTTTTTTACTTTTTCAGACTCAGCGCCTTTCAAAACGTCGAGAAAAGTGATTATTCACCAACCAAATTTTTGCTAATTTCTGACAGGATTTCATTACTTTGGTATTTTTAGACCGAAGTAGTCGACCGAAGTAGTTTAGATCGATTCTGTCCAAGGCCTTTACTCCGGTCCAAAAAGAACAAAATATTGAAATCCTGTCAAAAATGACGAAATGTTGGTTGGTTCAAAACTACTTTTCTCGACGTTTTGAAAGTCCCTAAGTCTACAAAAGCGAAAAAAAATATCCGTCCATATTACTTTACTCATGGTACCTCGAGAACGGCTTGTCCGATTTGGTTTTTTTTTTCGTCAGTCTATTTCTCTATGGTTAAGTCAAAGATTTAAAAAGCTTTTGGAGACTGTACGTCAAGAGGTCATACGAATTAAATAAAATAAGTTTTACGATTTTTTTATATATACTGGTTTCGAAATATCCGGGAATCGAACCCAGAACCTCAGGAGCTTAAAGCAAGCATGCTAAAATGAGATTTTAAAATTATTTTTAGATCAAGTTCTGGAATACGGCCTACGGGCCTAGTATGATGGAACGTGCCTATTTCTTAACAGATTCTTTTGAAATTCGACTTGTGCGTTGGAAATGGGATTCTAAAATGTTTTTTGGGTGAAGTTCTGGATAATTGCTAATAAAGGTGAAATTGGGCTACTTCTTAATCGGTTTTAGTGAAATATGATATCCGCGATGAAAATGGGATTATAAAATAATTTTTAGACACAATTTTGGAATATGACCGAACATGATGAAACTTCCTTGTTTCTTAATCGATTTGGGGAAAATTCGACAAATGGGTTGGGAACTGCATTCTTAAATGATTTTAAGAATAAATTCTAGAACAGGGACAATTAGGATATACCTTGGTTATTTTTATATGATTATGATGGATTTTGACGTTTCAAACTAATATAAGAAAAAGTGACAACAAAATTATTTTTGGGTAAGGTTGTGAGGAATATGTCAATATGGCTATTAAATTGTGTCGGATGTGTTTTCTGTAAATCAGGCAGCGGTTGTAGTTTCTTTGAGGCAGCGTAAACATCCGAGCTGTAAGTTTGGCCATGTTTACGAAATTAAATGGCTTTGGATATATTCCAGAACTTTATCCAAAAACCATTTAGAATTTCGTTTCCAATGCACATGCCAAATTTCATAATAATCGGTTGCGAAATAGGCAAGTTCCATCCCAATTGGCCGTATCAAATTTATCCAAAAATTATTTTAGTATCCCATTTCTATCGTGGATGTCAAATTTCACTAAACTCCGTTATGAAGTAGATGTTTTATCCTATTTGCCATTGTAAAACCTGTCTATGTGCAAGATATTTAAACAAATCCACACGCCCTGATCAATTAAAACTAAACTTTACACAAATATCGTTTTTGGAGGTTGAGCTGAAAACAGACTTAAGAGATTCAGTTAGGGATTGATTTGGGAGTACACCTAATTTTCAAGACCGAAGTTCTGATCACCATAGGAGGCTTCAGCAATTTATATTTTAGTTTTGTTTTTCAATGAAATTTTTTTTATTTATATTTTTACGAAAAACCCGGATTCTGTCTATTTGACGATCTTCAACTTTTTTTGTGTGGTGCCCCTAACACAAGTAAACTTTTTCTTAAAAGATATACTCTTTGGCTAATGATCTATTTAAGATACAATCATCTCTAAAAGCCTTTAATCTCAGCAACTCTTGATCGGATAAAAAATAACAGTTAAAAAATATCAAATGGTCGAAAGGTGATTGAGGCAGCGGGCTCAGGACATTATTCTAACCGCAAAATTCAGTGGCATTTTATACCACCAGGAGCTCCAAATTTTAGTGTACTGTAGGAAACGGGCGTTAAATCAGTCAAACATTATCTCATTCGAGTATTAGGGACTGTTTTAAGAGTTATGTTGGGGATTAGATTAAGTTACCTTGCGATGAGTTTAACCCATCTCAAGGAGTTCCTCACGAATCCTTAAAATGCTTATGATCTAAAAGTTTCTAATAACCGGATTTATAGCCCGATTTCACTCTACTTTAATTTTTTAAAACGCAAGGGGCAGTATTCCTTGTTTATGAATAGTCTTTCCTGGTAGAAATTCGATGGTATAATACACTAACATTGAAATTTAGATAAGTATGGAGGATTTTGTGCAGTGATAATGTTTTAAATTTTTCATACACAAACACACACAGACACATAAAATTGTTTGAATTATTATTACTGAAATTACGAATTTTTGCGGTTAAAACTGATAATAAATTATTTATTCTATAAAAATACACCAGAGAAACCTACACAGATCAACAAGTAACTCTATGATGAATATAAATTTGACAAATTTGTTTGACAAATAAATTATATTTCAAATCTGGAGCACGAATAGCACAAATCAATCCGGATGTTGTTTTTAGAAATATCTAAATAACTTTAAGCAAAATCACAAATTCAAATTGTAGTTGTTTGATCGTACTAAATTGATTTCTAGCGTGAAACGTTTCTACATATAATCAATAAGCAATAACACATATTTCAGTGTGGGAAAATCGTCTTGTAACTTAAGAGTTTAGATTTTCACACGTACAAAATTAAGTTTGTTTATTTTAGTGCTTTAACTTTTTTTTGTCGTTTTGTTTGTAGGTTAAAAATATGAAAAAATACAGATGTTCCACCAGGAACCACTTCACTATAAAAATAAATTATAAAAACTACAAATTTCACTAGTGCATCACACAATGTATGTATGGCGATAAATGCATAAGACTACGTAATTCGTTTATAAAATTTCATAATTCACAAAATGAAATTTAACTCTTTCCATAACTATGAGATTAAATTTCAAGTTCAATTTCAAGATTAAATTGATTTTATAGTACATCGCAAGTAAGTTATACGACTTACAGGTAAGATTTTTTTTTTTTTAATTAAATATTTTATTAGATATTATAAAAAATTTCTATTTCAATTTATGATTCGAATTTCCCTTCCGCGCACATACGCGTCATTAGACGTGGTTTTAATTTAGGAATTTAATGTCTTGAGCGTAAATTTTTAGAAATTACAAAAAAAAAAAAAAACAACTAAATATATAAAATTTGGAAACAATGTTAAAGATGTCGTCAAAATATCAATATTGAAACCTATTGCTAGAAAATGGTAATGTGTACAGTAAAATTGTGTGTTTAAACTTTATAAAACTTGACATATATTTGTTGTTACTTTTTTAATTTTTTATTAATGTATTGTGTTAAAATTACTTAAAGACGTTTTTTTTTTATTACATAGCTGTATGTATAAATGTATATATCCCACCAGTAGGTATATACAATATACATACGTTTATATACAATTTTATAATTTAATATCTCTTTCGCACACAGAGATATTCAAAATAATATAAACAGCAACACAAAGCCACACTATCAGCAAAGTAAAGCAGCTAAGAGATACAACTTATGTGGTTTTATTTATTATATTACATTTCCCATTTCGTATACATACTAATTGGATATTCTAAAGTATCACTGTGCAAAAATTTCGAACAGAATAAAACGCGATTGCTGATGATTTCTAGTCACAGTTCACCAGTTGTTCTCTGACCAATAACAACTAAATTGTATTATTGCGTGCATTAAAATACAAATAATTAATTAAAATAAAAAAAACATAAAAATGAAAAGTGTTGTAGTGTTTTTAGCTATAGTAGCTGTTGCGACAGCTGTACCATCTGAAACCGATGGTCTTCTATCAACCGCGTTAAAATTCGTCAAAGAATGCGGTGATAAATCAATGACATTGTGCCTCAAGGTAAGAGTTTACAAAAATCTGAAATAGTGTGAAAGTGAAAAAACCAAATAAAAATGGATATTGGATTATACAAACCCGAAATGTGATTATTTTGTGTGATATAATAATAAATTGTTAAAGTGTATTGATCTGTAAAGTTTGATAATCAACATACAACAAACAAAAAAAATATTAATATATAAATAAACCATCAATGAAACGTGGATTACAATTCATTCATAATGGAATAAAAATAAAAAAATAAAAAATTTCATTCAAGAAATTTTTGTTTGGTTTTTCCGTTTTCAATTTTAAAATACGTAACATAAAAGTGAAAAAAAAAAAATTAAAATAAATAAAAAAAACGGTGAAAATAAATGTGTTGTTGTATAATTACAGGAACGTGCCCTTCACTATGTCGACGAAACCAACGGAGATGTACAACTCGCCGAAGGTGTCCAACTCATCCAAACAGAGCAACCCGCACAAGGTCGATCACTCAATGAAATAAACTTGCCAGCCGAGCCAGAGGCACGCGAAAATGAAGTCGATTCACTCTTGGTCGATCGTATTGCTCGATTCTTGGGTACGCATACCCTTCAATTTAAAGTACCAAAAGATTCGATCCAAGATATGCAACGATCACTTGAAGAAGCACGCGGCAAAAAAAAGAAGGTCAAGAAACTTTTATTGCCACTCCTTCTTTTATTCAAGTTAAAAGCCGCTGCCCTTTTACCACTCGCCATCGGTTTCCTCGCCCTCATCGCATTCAAGGCATTGATCATCGGTAAATTGGCTCTTCTTCTGTCCGGCATCATTGGATTGAAAAAACTATTCGACTCAAAAGGCTCATCACAATCATATGAGGTTGTAGCACATCCACAACCCTCGTACGAAGAACATCATGGACATTATTCCCGATCGTTTGATGGACAGAATTTAGCTTACTCTGCACATGCCTAAGACACAAAATTAGTATCACGTATTTAAATTTAGGATAAGTAATTTATTGTTATAAAAAAAACGAAAACGTTGAAAAATAACGAACGCCATTGCACGGGATTAGCTATTTTTCGTATTCAAAACAAAAAAAAAACTCTCACTTCTCACTATCTATCGATCTATTTTCCTAAATTATTCTCATTTCTCATTTTTTTTAAAAAAAACACGACTACTTTTATTTTCTAAGGACAGATTAGGACCGAACATTAATTTTAATTTGTAAATATACAATAGATATTTATTTTTATATTAGATTTTACAAATTTATATTTTTTGTTAATAATTTTTTTTTTTTTTAAATAGACCAAGCACTTTTTTTATTGCGCGATAGTATCACGATATCATCATAATATATAAGTTTGTATCATTAAAAGTATTTTTATGTATCTCTGTATTTTATTTATATATTATGATAATAACGGAACTCAGCACAAAGCAATTACATATATAATATTACAAGATGTTGATGATACTTTCTGGGTCACTTGATATTATGTATTTTATGCATCTCGTCTCGAGTAGTATCATCGCACACAATGAATAAGAAGAGAAATCGGGTTAATAGCATTTTTAAATCGAAATACATAAAATGTGGCGGTTCGCGCTAAATTAATACATTGGCTTGTATATAAGTATCTGCATTAAACGTTAAACAGAAATTAACCATTTTGGTTAGATTGTCATCACTCGCACACAAACAATCACATTCATTCATAACTCACTCAACTATATAACCAAAAACTAGATTTTAATAATTTTTTTTGTGTAGATTCCCAAAAATTTTAATTGACAGGACTAAAATACTAAATTTTAAAAAACTTCTAATTTTAACTCACTTAATTATTTATTTGTATACTCTCTTAATACTTAAAATAATTAATATTTGTTCTGTTATTTATTATTTTTGTTATGAAGAAGAAAAAATGCGACAATAACTTATTATTATTTATTTTACAAAAAATTAAAAAAAAAATTACAACAAAAAAAAAATATTTAAATAAATAAAAAAGTATCAAAACGATTTTTTATAAAAAAAAAAAAAACTTTGTTTATTTTATTTCCATCGCGGCTGCTTGTAAAAAAATGAAAGTGTATAGCTACCTCCCAATCCACAACCAATATACTCTCCCATACATTGAATATTCATCATCACGTCGTTTCTATTCATCTTCTCTATTTACAATATCAAGATAAAAAACTTGTATTGACAACAACAACAACAACAATATCGAATATTGACAACAACAATAATGCATGAACGACATACAAATAGGATGCGTAACCGGAAAAGAAGAAAGTGGGTCTTTATGTATATATAAATTGAATAAAAGAAAAGAAATTTCAAATATTTTTAATACAAATAAATAACAAGAAGAAATCAAATACAGTCCATAAAATAAATAAACACGCAAAATAATTTATTAATTTATTAAACCGTTAACCAAATAAAAAACAAAAAAAAATAAATAAAACCGAATACTTTATACAAAAATGAATTACTACACACTAAACACTATATACTATATTATGCTGGATTGAACTCAATCCTCATCAAGTAATACAAGTTTTTTTTAATTTTGTTATCTTAACATACAACTGCGATGACGACGAAATCATAATATAATTTAAAGTAGTTCGATGAAGATGATGCATAAGTATAGCTCTTGTGTTTTTGATCTCGCATATCGTGAGAAAACCATGTACAAGGTACGTAAATAAATTAATTGATTGATTTAAAAATACAAATAAAACTAAAAAAAACATTTACTAAAGCTATACTTTGCCAAAATAATAAAAGTCACGCGCGACGAGAAAGTATGTTTAAATTTTATCTTTTTTATTTAACGGTAATTTGGATTCAAGTAAGGTTTGGAATTTTTTTTACTTGTTGTTATTGTTGATGGTTTCTAATTTAGTCTGATAGTTAATACAATATAAAAAAATGTGTGTACGTTTGTAATTAAAAATTATTGACGGTCAACGTTAACAGGCGTTTCTAAATTTAGCGCAACTTTATGTGCGGTATTATTAAAATATTGTTATGGGCAGCGTTTGTAAAATAAGAAATTGGAGAATAATGCATTAGTTTGGTGGGACGCAAATAATTGTGTTATGGTGTTATACTGGATGATGGTTTCTGGCATCTAAAAATTTGATGAAACCTGCAGGCTATTTCTTTGATAATGACATATTCTTCTTCATGGTTTAAAAACATTTTTGTAATTTGCTTAACAACTTGCTTAACAACTTTTGCTTTTTAAAATTTCGTTGATATTTTTTCTATCAAACGAAAAAGTTGTACACTATAAACCTGTGATCGCAAATACGTGGCACGTCAAAAAAATTTTGAATTTTAAAAATGGACCTTTTTTCAGTTATTTTTACAAAAAATGGAAAAGACGTTTCTAGAATTTTGATAAAGCATAACAAATACATTTTGAATTGCTGGGAAATGGGAAACCGAGAAAGCAATTTGATCATCACCTTTGGAATGAATGTCAAATATTTTTGACAAACACGGAAAACCCGAAAAAAATTACTTGGTGGTAAAATACATGGCTTGATCAGAAAATCGTCAAATTTTACATTTTCGCAGGTTGTTTAAGTCCAATTGCCACAATTGCATTTTGGGGTTGTGTTGGTATACTTTCCCTGACATTTTTTAGCATTTTTATCCATACAGGTTACAGTTTTGGTGTGCTCAGTCTCATAACGGTGTCGATTTTGGCCAACAATTTACTAACAAGCAAAGAAGTCTGAGCAGGTGTATTATCATGGTACAATGACCATGAGTTGTTTCCCCATAAATCCAGACGTTTCGTTCGGATCGCTTCACGTAAACAGCGTATAACCTCCTGGGAGTACTTCTTATTAATCGAACGACCTAAGAATTCATATTTCACTACTTGACGATCTGTTTTTGTCTTGCGTCTTTAGAAAGCTTTCAGTGGGACGATTGAGCCTTATTTTCGATGTCATATTCTTAAACTGCTGTTTTATCACCAGTTATGACCCGTTTGAGCAGTTCTGGATCATCGTTGACTTCATTCAGCAACTTCTACACTTCGGCACTGCTTTTGGTTGAAATTCAACAATTTCGGAGATAGTTTTACTGTCACACTTTTCATACCTGAAACCCATTTGAAATTATTTTTGTTAGATACCGAAATGTTCCAAACCGAGCAGCCGCAATATACCATCGCAAATTTTTATTGCGATACATTTTTATTAATATTTTCTTCATTGACTTACCCGCCGTCTCCACTATGAAATTTTACTGAAATTTGCTTTCATGAAATCAATTTTATCAATGTATGTGTGTGTATACTATACAAAAATGCAAACTTTCGGAAAACTTTTAGGCTGAAATTTCTCAAAAAAATTTCATGAAATCTGTATGTAGATTTGTTGTTGTGTTTTATTTTTTGTTTACATTTCTTTTAATTTGGTGAATTTAGCAGAAATTTTTCATGAAAGCAAAATGCCCAGTGATGAAATTTCATCGACAGAAATTTATTAATACATTGAAAGAAACACATACAATCATAAAAACCATGAAATAAAATTTCAGTAAAATTTCATAGTGGAGACGGCGGGACACACATATACTCATATAATTTTCACAAATAAAAAATTTATTTAAAAAAAATTTTTTAATTTAATTTATTTTATTTTAAACACGCAATTTTAAACACGCATTTTATTAATTAAATTAAAAAAATTAATAAAAAAATTTTTTTTAAATAAATTTTTTATTTGTGAAAATTATATGAGTGTAATCGTGACATAAGCCACAGCAACCCAAGATAAAATGGAGTCATCCCATTCTTATAATGTATTACACATATAGTTTAAGTTCAGGATATGCGTTCGTATTTGGGACAAGAAAAAGATAGCCAATATCGAAGTTGTCACTAGGATGACCAGGCAAAAGCAACTAAACTTGAACGAAATCTGAATAAATTGAAAAAGTCGAAAATTTCGACTTACAAAAACCAGGACAGCTTTAAAGTCTCGATTTTTTTTATGTATTTGATAAAAAAAAAATCATTTGGTGGCGACAACCATCCACTGGTCAGAAAACAGATTTGTATTTAATTCTCTTCTAGAACAGATTCCAAAGCCGCCACCTTGATTCTCATCATTTGGATGTGCTGAAACCAATTCATTTATCACCAAATTTGTTGTTTAAGTCAGATATCAAATTACAATGGGATTGGTGCACAATTGCAAAAGTTCCGTTTGAGGTAGGAATTTAGTTTCTTAAATGAAACATGGCCCGAATTCAACATACATTCCAACATATTGCTAATAATACTTCAGTACATTTATAAGAGCCATAAATCAAAAAAAAAATTTTTGCTAACGAGAAACTGATTTTTAAATACATGACCAATCCAGGCCTTTTCTACACTTCCAGCGCCGAATGGATAACTCACGTTTGTCAACAAATTTTAGTGAAATTTTATATCTACGTTATTAAGCCGATTCTGTAAGTAGTTCCTAATATAAAATCGAAATATTCACACTCAGAAGAATTTCTCGGGTTATATCATTTGGGGTCGGATTTTTGAGACAAAATAATGGCCAAATTCAAGAAATATTGCGGAACACCTCTGCTGATATTATTGGTACCAATAATCAAAAAGTGGTTCGCCAATATTTTTTTATATGAACAACCAATCTAGGACTGAAGTAGGTGGCAAGTTTATAGATGTATTTTAACAAAATTTTACATCTGAGATTTGACATGTAAAGTCGATTCTTTAAGTAGTTCCTAATATAAAATTTAAAAAAATTCCGGCTCTGAAGAAATCCTTTAGCCATATCATGCTTTAGTCGATATTTTAACTCAAAATATTCGCCAAATTTATTTTTACATACTGAGCCAATTCAGAATATCTTCTTAACTCTAGCATCAAATGGAACAAGCTCATTTGTTGACGGATTTCGAAAATTTTTGTTCTTATTAAAAATAGTTCCAAATATGAAACCTATTATTACATGTCCTGACGCATTTTTTCGGCCCTAAGGTTGGGCTGAGATCAGAATTTATAAATTAAAACATGGCCCAAACGGTAAAAATATTTTGGAACATTACTGGTACCAATGGTGTTACAATCGAATTTGCCAATTTTGGTTTTCCATTCACAGCCAATGCGGTCAATTTTTACCACCTCTAGCACCAAATGGAATAAACACATTTATTGATGTGCTTTTGTGAATTTTTATATTTGAGATATTACGCCGATTAGGTATATATATAGTGCAAAATCTAAAAAGATTAAATCACGTCTTAAATAATTTTTTGGGCCGTATCATTTGGGCTGCAGTTTAATTTTTTAATTCAAATGTTTAAATTGCATGGAAATTATTACCTTTCTGTCCCCCTCTGAGTTTTCAGGCAATATAAGACATTTTCCCGGAAACCCGCAGGAGTTTGAAAACCCAGAACATGCCAGGAGAAACAAGGACTTCTGGCCACCCGTAATTGTCATTCGTCTAAATTGAAAGGAATTTATTAATTTGAATTTGCATGTCAATTTATTGAAGAAGTGTTGAACCAAAAGTTGTAACCAAAGTACCAGAGAAATGCGATTAGCAGAAAGGTTAACTCACATATTATAAAAAAAAAAAGAATATTTTACGGAATTAGTATTAAAGATATAATTGTATTGGCACGCCAATAACTAACATCTTGCGAACACTGCTATAATCAGTTGTTAACTAAAAAATGTAAAATCTCCACCACTGGCATCGATCAAGTAACCGCCGAGCCCACAAAGCGAAAATCCTCCGAATTTAAAATTTATAAGTTTTGAAAACGAGACAGCCAGACATACCAATTCAATTATTAATAATATTTGTTGGTCTAACAAATAATATTAATAATTATAGACCAGCAAATAATATTAAAAATTGAATTAATGTGGCGTAAAAAGACTAGATGGCAGGTTACATGAATAACATGCTAGTCACCATTAGAAGTATGTATGGAGAAAAAACTTTGACAAAAACCAAAAAAATATTTAACAAATTAATTGTAATGATGGAGCTTCAACAATTGTTACGATAGTGTAAACGATAAAACATTTTACCAAATTTTATTTTGCATAAGGGAAAGTGTTTTCTGTCATTTGAAAAATATGACCATCCGTACAAGAAACAAATTCAGCGTATGAAAATGTGTTATCTTACCAAGATGTTAAACATAGAGATTAAAATTTGTACCTAATTTCTCTTTACAAAAATTGAAAGATGAGGTAAGCAATTTATTTTCAATATTAAAACGTATACTTAATGAGATTACAGTATATAGACAATTTGAGATATTAGTAAATAAACAATCGGAAATTATTTGTAAAAATAAAAAATGATGGTTTGGTTAAAAAATTTAAAAATTTGGAAAAAAAAACAAAAGAAAATTCAATTTGTGTATTATAAATCAAACGTAATAAATTTAACCAATAATAATATACCAGAAGATTGTTGTATGGTTTGGAGATTTGGGCAAAATTTTAGTTTTTCAATTAAACATAATAAAATTTCAATTATTGATATGTTGGCTGATATAGAAAATATGTTAGCACTAGATGATAAAAATCTTATTAACGAAAAACGAGCAAAAATTACCAATGAAATAACCCAAGCTTTAAAGAAAAAGCTTCAATTTTGAAAACAAATAAAATTTTAATCAACGCAAAAAAGGTAACAAAACAATTCCTAAAAGATATTCAGAATGTATGTTTAACCAAATCTGACAAAGACAACAAGACAATTTTAATGTACTTATCAGATTACAAAAATTAAATGACTGAACTTGTGAATGATGTGGACACTTACGAAATTTTAGACAATGACTCGACTAAAAAAATTAACAAAAAATATTTCAAAATTATCGACAATCTAAAAAATAAAAATCTAATAAATAATCAACAAAAATTACATTTAAAATTTAATAATCCATTACCGCCTAGAATTTATGGACTTCCAAAAATGCAGTAAATATATTATAAAAAATTCATTTGTTGATAATGATGTGTTAGCATCTTTGGATGTGGTTTCATTATTTACTATGTACCATAGTGAAAGGTGGAATGAAATAGAGACGGATTGTAATTTGACGAAAAAATTATTTTTAAATAGTTAAGACACATGCGTTTCGGACAACAGCTATTTCAAATATCATGACGTCTTCCTATAAACAAAATGTTGGCTTAGCGATGAGTAATACTTTGTCCCCAATTTTAGCAGATATTGTAGTAGAAAAATTATTCAGTCAACAATTTTTTTTTTTTTATTTTACAAATTTTTTTAAATGCTGCATATTCTTGAATCTTTCTACATAAAAAACTAACAAGAAGTAATCAAATCTTAATCTAAAATTATTACATATTTTAAGCCTTAACCTAATGTACTAATATACTTATTGTTTGTGCTCACAATTTAATTAATTTAGATTATACTTATATGTATAACATAAATATTTAATAAATTTACAAATTCACAGGTTCATCAGTCCGAGTGAATCTGTTCTTTTTAGTTGCCTAAATCGTGGCTGTTTTAATAAATCCCTGACCAATTCGGTGGAATGCGCTTCTAATTTTGAATAATATTTAGAATTGAATTCTGTAATTGCTTCTTTAATGGTTTAAATCCCAAGGTCGTCATATAATACTACTATTTCGAATGTACCACCGAGCATTAGTAATACTGCGATGTATTTTCGTAGGCCTATGTATCATTGTGATCAGAGATATTTTCCATTTTTGAGGAATACAACTGGTTCGTATAATCGCGTTGAATATGAATGTTATTAGCTTTATGCATTTGTCTGGCAATTCCCTTATCACTTTTCCAGTAATGGGATCATGTTCTGGTTGCCCTTTTCGGGCGTATGCAATTTTTAATTGTATTCTTAACTTTCTTCCAACAATACTTTATAGCTTTATAGGATAAACCATCATCCATTTGCTGGGGTAGCATAAAATAATTATCTTTTTCGTGTGGTGTGAATACTGTTGTTTGATATGCAGCAAAAACATTGGCTTTTTCCTCATCACTTCTCGCCCAATTTCCGATTGGTAGTCTAATCTGTCGGTAGTCTAATTCGAATTTGTTGGCCTTTTTAATTATTAAGTTGCCTTCCACAAAGGAAACTCTGTCCTCTCGGTTGCCGAGAGATCACTTAAATATTTCTGGACGCTTTGGTTTTCTTCATCCCGCAAAGCAAATTTTAATGCATTGATAGCTCGATTTAATTTCCATTTCAATGTGACAGTTTATTTACTTTTTCATGCCATGGTTTCTTTTAAATTTTCGGCCGCCGCATCAATGTAAGCTGGTGCCAAAACTAATAAAATATCATAAAAACGCTACAAAAATGATTGATTTTTAATTGACATGACAGATTTGCATTCTAATTTCCCGTGTTATCTAGAAAAGTACATCAAATGTTTCTATGAAAATTTTGTAGGTATTTGTATGAGGAATAAGCAAAAATTAAAAATGTTTTATGAGTAAAAAACTAAGGAAAACTCAAAACTTTAGTGTTATTTAAATAAAATTCAAAGTTTACATATTATTATTTAAACTACGGAATGGTCTACGTATACATTAAAACAAAGTTAATTCTGATCCCTAAAGATAATATTGCAAACTTTTGTCTTACTCTACACTGAAAGAAAAAGCAAAGCGTATATAACAAAAAACACAAGTTCATTTAACAAAAAAAATAGTGCAAATCGAACCAGCATGTCGCTTTGCTTATATCACAAAAACCTGAAGTTAAATATTACTTTTGCACAAGTTATATTCAATTTATTTTTAAATTGTGTAATTTATATAATCCACAAGCAAGTTTAACTTACCCAGGTGGCAAAAATAGCACTGCTATTAGTAGCAAATTTTAATAAACGTAATGTAAAATTAACAAATTAATATAGGCTTTTCAACTAAGCTGCCTACCAATAAATTACTTATGCATATGTAATTTTAAATTGCAATGAAAGTTACATTAACCAGCCCAATCGTAGAAAATAATAAAAGTGGAATGCAGTTTTTACTTTAAGTTGTTACTTAAATTAACTAAAGTTGAATGGAATTATAGCTTACAGGAAAGTAAAAATAACACAGTTTAAGTTTTAGCATTAGTTTATTTGGCAACGCTTTATCAGTTACATTAACTATGGTTTGTATGTTACATTTCAGATTTCAAATAGCAAAAATAGCAACCACAAAGTTTAAGCAATAGTAAATTTATCTAATATATTTCTAACAAATTTACAGGGTTGGCGAAAAGTCGCAAAATGGTTACAATACTTATTAAATTAAATATATATATATATATATATATCATATATATATATATATATATATATATATATATATATATATATATATATATATATATATATATATATATATATATATATATATATATATATATATATATATATATATATATATATATATATATATATATATATATATATATATATATATATATATATATATATGGGGCATTTTATTTTAGATAAATTGTGAAATTTAAAAACATAAATTTAATTTATTGATGTATATTCTCATTTATGACATGTCTACTTGCAAATGGTATATTAATCTTTTGTATTTTGAAATTAATAATTTTAAAAATAACGTAAAACGTATTTTTAGGTAACGTTCATGACAGAAAAATTAAAAATAGCCCAAAAGATTATTAAAAAAAATGCAAAACACAAATCTGCTCACGCCCAGATTTAAAAGAAACAGAAATATGATTTAAAAATTATATTTTAATTTTTTTTTAATTCAAAAATTAATTAAATTATGATTCAAAAATTATATTTTAAATTTTTGTATGTGAGATTTAAATGCAAATGCCCCATATATATATATATATATATATATATTAGAGTGCACAAAAAATGTATGGTGAATTTTAAAGTATTTCTTTTTAATGATCACCGGGCAAAATCTGAAAGTAGGTTCAAAATAATGAATTTAGGTGAGAAAAAAAATTAGAAAAGTTAAAAATTAGATGGTGCTCAACGCAAAAACGTGCAAAAAAAATCGAAAAATTGCCAAATTCTTGTCAATAAAATATAAATTTCACACATGTTTAAAAAAAAAAATGAATATACCATTTCTTGAAGTAAAATTGTATGAACTATTGATTAAAATCATAAAAATTCTTGTTTTGTTATCATTAAGGGTAGTTCCGAACACTTTTTCGTCAAATTTTATGACATTTTTCGCATTTTCTGTAAAAAGCTTTGCAGGTCGAGGATACATCTTGTTTTTTTAAATAACAAGAATTTTCGATTGAACGCAGTTTTTCGTAACTTTTGTGAATGGAGTCGGAAGTTGGAGAATTTATTTTTTATTTTTTTGTAAATTTCACAACTAATAAATTTTTGATGCATTTAATAACCTTTTAACCTCAGCAAGGGCAATAAATTTGTATACATATTATGGGCAGTATACCGGGTGATTTTTTTAGCCTGATACACTCAAATATCTCGGAAAATAAGCGCTCTACGAAAAAAATGGTTGAGACCAAGATTTAATTATTCCGCGGGGGAAATATATTATTGTTAAAATTAGAACCTCCTCCCCCCTCCTTGTAGGTGGGGCGGGGGGTAACTTTGAAACTAAGATAGGAACCCCTATTTTTTATTGCAGATTCGGATTCTTCGGCTAAAAATACGTAGGATTTGTCTGAAACATTTTTTTCCATTCATGATAGATGGCGCTGTAATTGACAATATTCAATTTTTTTTTTATTTCTCCTACTGAGAACCTACGCAAACGATTCTGCAATACGTCTGCAATAAAAATACACGAAGGTAGTCGTAAACAACTTGTATTTTTTAAATTTTCAATTACTGAAAAATGGATTGTCATTATCGTAACCCAGGGACATGTGTTTAAATCGGATTTCAAATTAATGAAATTGTTTGAAACCATGATATTTATATTGTAGCCGTATTGCAGAATCGTTTGCGTAGGTTATCAGTAGGATAAATAAAAAAAAATTAAATATTGTCAATTACAGCGCCATCTACCATGAATGGAAAAAAATGTTTCAGCCAAATCCTACGTATTTTTAGCCATAGAATCCGAATCTGCAATAAAAAATAGGGGTTCCTCTCTTAGTTTCAAGGTAACCCTCAAGCCCCACCTACAAGGAGGGAGGAGGAGGTTCTAATTTTAACATTAATATATTTCCCCCGCGGAATAATTAAATTTTGATCTCTTTATACAAGCCATATTATTTCTGTGACGCACGCATATTATTAAATCCAACACCTACTATTTTCGTTTAGTGTTAGTGATATTTTGTACTGGTTTTGATACAAACTACAATTTAAAATCAAAGTATGTAAAGATTATACTGTATTATGACGCTAATACTTACAGAAATAGTAGGTTTTATTTTGTGTTTGTATGGCAATAATATAGCTTGTATAAGACATTTGTGTTGGTTTTGCATGAACTAAATTCTGATATTCATGTATGTATGTAGATGGTGATTTTTTCTTCCTAATTTTTCTTGCAAAATTGTAGTTAGTGACTTTTTAAAAAAAAATTCTCAGTAATTAATAAGAAATAAAAAAAAATGAATTAAAATGTAAAACAGAAATATTATATCTTTTTTTATTCAATAAAATCAATTATATACAATTTTTGTATTTACTTAACGATAAATCAGTATCTACAATCGAACAAAATTATTTTGAAGAAAAAATCACTATCTACAAATTTAACAAAATTATATTTAAATTCTTACTTTTTATTGAAAACATCATTAGCATTAGATATGGCATTAAATAATATAAAAGATACAGTAATCAAACTATTTAATTTAAAAAAATTGGATTTTTAATAGAAAAATTAATACTAAAACCCTTATAACTCGAAATCATAAATATGTAGATGATTACTTTTTCTTCTATAACGACGATATATACAGGGTGTTTTGTTCTAGAGTGTAAATATTTTCAGGGATGATTCCTTGATTAATTTCAAGCAAAAAATCGTTCCTGGAGGGGGGGCCCATTTTCAATATTTACTGAGATACAGTGCGTTAAAGAAAACTATTTTGGGGTGGTACCTTCACGCATATTTTTCTTAATTACTCCAAAGGTAGGAAGACTAGGGCAAGCAATTGTAATATTATTTTTAGGGATCAGAATTAACTTTGTTTTAATGTAGTACCTATGTAAGTACGTAGCCCTTTCCGTTGTTTAAATATTAATGTTTAAATTTTGAATTTAATTTAAATATCACTAAAATTTTGCGTATTGCATAGTTTTTTACCCATTAAAACATAAAAATAATAAGTAATTTTTAAGTTATTATTTTTCTTCATACAAATACCTACAAAAATCTCATAGAAACATTTGATGTGCGTTTCTAAATAACATGAGAAATTAGAATTCAAATGTGTCATGTTAATACACACATTTTTAAAATTTTTTTAAAAACACTTGTTAAATATTTCGCAAAATTACAAAAGGTTTAAAAAATCACTCGATCGATTTCGGCTTATTAGGCCATCATCAGGAATATCTATTAAACTGTCTAAGATACTCTGATGATGGCCTAATAAGCCGAAATCGATCGAGTGATTTTTTAAACCTTTTGTAATTTTGCGAAATATTTAAAAAGTGTTTTTAAAAAAATTTTAAAAATGTGTGTATTAAGTGTGTTTCGCCAAGTGCCTACGGCAGAAAGTATAAAAAGTATATACATATGTGTCATGTTAATTAAAAATCAATCAATTTTGTAACTTTTTTGTGATTTTTTATTAGTTTTTCGTAAATACTTTTTACAGCAAGTACTCAAAATGGCCACCTTTATTTTGAATGCAATTTAATAATCTTTTCTGAATTTCTATTGTTACATTTTTACCACCCAAAATTTCCCTTAATTTTTTACAACCGCAACAATTCTCTCGTTTAGATCTTCTATAGTTACAATTTCAAATTAATAAACCAGCTGTTTCGTTGTTCCCCATACCCAATTTTTTAACCCACGAATACAGATTATAGAAATTCGTAATACCGTCCCTAATAAGCAGTGATTCGTCCGTCCATAGAATATTGAAAAAAAAATTCCGTCGTCCATTTGCCTTTGTAAAAGTAGGTCGCAAAACTCTCTTCGTTTCTCAAAATAAGCGGGCAAAAGACCCTGGACGGGTATAATGGTATGGGTAAAGATTATTGTCATAAAGAATACTCTAAATTCTATAGTTTGACATAAAATATAATGAACCGTAAAGACCAACGTCTGATACTGATTGGAGGTTCATTTCTAGCCGCTCGTATCACAGCAACATCGCTATAAACAGATAAAAATGGTACCGGATTAACATCCACCCGATGACTAGGGACACTTCCAGTTTCACGCGATCTTCTAAACGTGTTGGTAAATGTTTTAGTAAAAATTATTTTCGAAAAACTAATAAAATATCATAAAAAGCTACAAAATTGATTGATTTTTAATTGACATGACACATTTGTATTCTAATTTCTTATATTATTTAGAAACGTACATCAAATGTTTCTATGAGATTTTTGTAGGTGTATGAAGAAAAATAATAACTTAAAAATGACTTATTATTTTTATGTTTTATGGGTAAAAAACTAAAAAACTATGCAATACGCAAAATTTTAGTGATATTTAAATTAAATTCAAAATTTAAACATTAATATTTAAACAACGGAAAGGGCTACGTACTTACATACTACATTAAAACAAAGTTAATTCTGATCCCTAAAAATAATATTACAATTGCTTGCCCTAGTCTTCCTACCTATGGAGTAATTAAGAAAAATATGAGTGAAGGTACCACCCCAAAATAGTTTTCTTTAACGCACTGTATCTCAGTAAATATTGAAAATGGGCCCCCCCTCCAGGAACGATTTTTTGCTTGAAATTAATCAAGGAATCATCCCTGAAAATATTTACACTCTAGAGCAAAACACCCTGTATATACCGGGTGTTTCTTTTAAACTGAGACGATCAAATATCTCGAAAAATAGCCACTATACGGAAAAAATGTCCATAATCAAAATTTAATCATACCGCGGGGGAAATACATTAGTGCAAAAAAATAGTCCCCCACCCCCCGCTTTGTAGGGACTAAACTAAGATAGGAAGCCATATTTTTTATTGCAGATACGGATTCTACGACTAAAAGTACGTATGATTTGAATGAAATATTTTGTTCGGTTCATGATAGATGGCGTTGTAATCGACGAAATTCAATTTTTTCAATTTCTTCTTCTTAGAACACACGCATTCGATTCTGCAATACGTTTGAAATAAAAATATCACGTTTTCATTGGAAATACTCGAAATTCGTCAAATCATACGTACTTTTAGTCGTAGAATCCGTATCTGCAAAAAAAATATGGCTTCCTATCTTAGTTTAAAAGTTACCCCCGCCCCACCTACAAAGCGGGGGGTGGGGGACTATTTTTTGCACTAATGTATTTCCCCCGCGGTATGATTAAATTTTGATTATGGACATTTTTTCCGTAGAGTGGCTATTTTTCGAGATATTTGATCGTCTCAGTTTAAAAGAAACACCCGGTATAATACATAATATGTATATAATTTTGTTTTACAGATTTTACAAAGAAGACCACGCCAATTAACCATTCAAATGATTATAAAATTACACTTTCAAAACAAAGGATCAATAATTCTAACTCAACTATCACCCTTACGGCGAAAGTGATTTTCCATGTGGATCAATGATTAGACATTTGCTGGAGGGTTGTTTACTGAATCCTATTCCTCAAAACAATCAATCAAACGTCTTTCTGTGCTTAGAGAATTCCCATGCTGTATTGGCGACGATGTGCTCGTTCAGTTAGATTTATTGATGCTTGATACATTTCACAATTTGTTTCCACTATTCGGCCGTGAACTTACCATGGTTAATTTCCAAGGTCTTATTTATAAAATCTGAAGAACACAATTATTTTTGTTTATGTTGTTAAATATTGCAATTTCTTCGTGACATTTGACCTTTTTATAAGAAGCTTTTCAATGTAAATAATTTATCACTAAACTTAAAAAGTATACAAAAATTATTTTGTTAAAATTTATAAAATATAAGAGTACGTATAGTATATAGGTTTTCAATTTCAAACTAAACTTTTTAAAGGTCAATTGAAACTTTTTCTAAAATAAAAGAAACTTTTTCTAGACCGAATGAAACTTTTTCTAGATTAAAAAATCCTTTTAAATTTGAGAAAAAACTTTATCAAAATAAAAAAAAAACTTTTTAATATTCTAAAAAAACCAAGTACAAAAAAAAGGGGGTCCCATTTGAAACGCGATATTTTAAAACGCGATTTGACAAAACGTGATATGGTACAAAACGCGATATGGTACAAAACGCGATATTTCAAAACGCGATATTTCAAAACGCGATATGGTACAAAACGCGATACGATACAAAACGCGATATTTCAAAACGCGATATGGTACGAAACACGATATGGCAAAAAAACGCGATATTTCAAAACGCGATATGTCAAAACGTGATATGGTACAAAACGCGATATGGTACAAAACGCGATATTTCAAAACGCGATATTTCAAAACGCAATATGGTACAAAACGCGATATGATACAAAACGCGACATTTCAAAACGCGATTTCTTAGTTCTGATTGTACATGTTCAATTTCATTATTTTGGTGAAGGAAAATTTTATTAAATGAAATAAGATTATTAATTATTAGTATCGCGTTTCGTCATATCGCGTTTTGAAATATCGCGTTTTAAAATATCGCGTTTTGAGCGGATCCCCAAAAAAGGTACAAAGAAAAGTAATTTCACTACTTAAAATAAATAATCATTTTAACGATGGTTTTCTATTAATTATAGCCGTTGCATTATTATTAAGTTAACCTGAAATTATATTGACTCTTACTTTATAGGATCGATAACCGTGACAGTGATTCCTTGAACAGATTTCGAGGTAGTTCTTCGCCTTAAATACGAACTTAAACAAATTTCGTCAATAAAAAGTATTTTCTTGCCTTACGTGATTCTTACGTGATCTTGCATAGTCTCTCGTTTAAACCTGCGTTCTGCATTTGTTTATCTTGTGGCACTCAAAATACGTTTATTAGTGTTATATATGTTTAGAGTTTTATTCATTAGGACTTTAGCTGGTTAAATTGGGAACCCTGACATGCATCACAAAAATACGAGGTATTAAAAGACAAAATAGCTTACCGAAGCTATAAGACCGTTTTTAAGGAGCGAATCCTTGCATATCATTGAACTTTAGAAAGTATAAATGGTAGGTTTTCAAATTCAAATTAAACTTTTCAAAAAATAGATCGAAACTTTTCCAAAATTTAACACACCTTTTACAATCCAGAAAAACGTTTTCTAAAATAAATGAAAATGAAACATTTTCCATTTTAATGAAACTTTTATTTATTATAAAATAACTAATCCCAAATAAAACGTTTATATAAAAGAAAAAAAAAATTTCAAATTCAAAACTACTGAACAAGAAATTAAAAAAAGCTTAACCACCTAAAGTCCTAATGAATAAAAATCTAAAAATAAAACTCAAAAAACGTATTTTGAGTTCCACAAGGTAAACAAATGCAGAACGCAGGATTAAACGAGAGACTACGGCTCGATCATTCAAATGTTCCCAATTTTGAAGGCAAGAAAATACTTTTTATTGACGAAATTTGTGTTAAAATATTTAAGGCGAAGAACTACCTCGAAATCTGTTCAAGGAATCAATGTCAAGGTTATCGATCCTATAAAGTAAGAGCCAATAAAATTTCAGGTTAACTTTATTATAATGCAATCCCAACAAATTAGGTAATTTATTCCATTGTTTGGTGCAATTTGTTCTAATTAAGTCAAAATTACGTAATTTTTTAGTTATTTTGCTACTATGAAGGAGTTATTCCCTATTGGTAAAATATTAGGGAAACATTTCGAAAATTCTCCCTCTACTTTGCATATTGAACCGGTGTTTACATTATGGTAGAATAATAAGAAAATTTAACGTAATTCACACCAGCGAAGTGTGTTGAAAGTTGAAAATTGTTTATGGTTGAAAATAGAGTTTAAAATAAGGAAAAATCCTCAGATTCTACCTATTTTCTACTTTAAAGTAAATATAACTTTTAAATCGAAATGTCACAAATAGGAAGAACTTTGCTCATATACAATTTTACCAATTTTCGACTTTGAGAAGGATTTTTTTTTAGAAACGATAAGCAAGGAATTTTTTCTTTATTTTTGCCAATTTTTCTACCGTATGGTGAGAATTTCTTTAAAACAGAAAATAAGTAGAAATTTATTTTTATGCTCGACTATAAAGACCGAAATCACCTGAAAATGTTACTTCCAAAACGAATTTTCGAATAGGTTCGAAAACATTTTTCTTTAAAGTCGAAAATATTGAAAAATTACCAAATTAAGACATTTGAATATTATTACAACACTGCAGCTTATAAAATTTCAGTCAAGCGGTTCAGTTCGCACAACATAGGAAGCAGTTTTAATAATGAACAAAAATAAAAGTTACAAAAGATCATATCGTTATTCGTCAAGTTATTGTAGGAACGTAAATGTTATAAACAAAAAGAAAATTTAAATTTGGAATGTGACATTTATTTAAATATCTCGTCAACTTTAGATTTTTCTATCTCATCCCAAACACTTACGGGTCCAACGAGAAATGAAGACTCACAGATCTTCCATTACACAAATGAATTTTTACCTCTAAACGTTACTTTGATTTTATTAATTTTGAGCAACATTTACGAAAAAAGACCATATTTTTCAGGTTTGTCCGTTCTTTTCACCAAAAAATGTTGATTGTTGCAGTAAATAGTATTGAGTAATACTTTTTGAGTATTCCTTCTGACTTTAATAGAAGGAAATCATACCAAATCGCATTTTTTATCGTACATCTTTGATCTTTTAGAAAAGAACGAAAAGAATGAATGTAAATCAGCTATAACGGAAACCGAACTCAACTACACAAAATTAACTCGACTCAAAAATGTAGATACATTTTCAACTTATTTAGTAAATTTGCACCTAAATAGGTATAAAATGGAATTTGACAACGTAATTTACAATATAGAGCTAAAAGTAGAAATTCCTTAACCCTCAGGGTACTGACTGGGTTACCGTAACCCAGACAGATTTTGAAAGTCGCGCCATTTGAAAGGAAGTGAAAGGTGGGGCTCCGGAGTGGGGGGTAAAAAATCTTTGTGGTAGTGGCTGTGTAAGCCGTGAGTGGCAGCCTCAGTCTGCGCTTGGTGCTCCAGTGGTACGAGTTAGAAAGTTGACCTCGGGTATTTCTCACCCAGTCAGTACTAAACGTTACAAAATCCGTATTTTCGGGAGACAGAAATTTTTTTTTTTTTTGAGTTTTGGCTGGAGTAAAGTGTTTTGGTTTGTATTATTGTGTATCCTACCCTCAAAATTATGCTCTATGCTTATGTACAGTAGAATTCGCTTATAATGAACGGTCATAGGACAAATAATTTTGTTCATTATAAACATGTGTTCATTTTAACCAAATGTTTGTTAAATTCTTTTATCCTTTACAATTTAAATCAAAATAACACACTCAAATGAAAAGAATTGATTATGGAATGGAACTTGCGATGTAACTTGTTAAACCTGCGCTAGTTGCTAGACTAGCTACCCCTACGTTGCGAATAAAACTGCGCGGTATGATTGAAGATTTTTTGAAGGCGAAAGATTTACCAGAGGACATAGACATAAGACATGAATTTGTTGATAACAAAATGGCTAAACAAAAGCACTGCAACTTGTGTCCGAGTCCTCTCGACCGTAAAACATTTTACAAGTGCCTCAAATGTAATAAGGCTATGTGCAGAGACCATGTAGCCAAAATATGCTGCGAATGTGGAAATACAGTCTGATTTTGTTTTTTTTATATTTTGAACAATAAAACTTTCATTCAACAATCAATTTTATTATTTATTTATACTACAGTCGTGCCGTGTTACGATAAATCAATCATGGAACGTTTTATCGCTATCCTAAAAAACGGGTGATTTCAAAGTTTAAAAAAAATATAGTTTTTGGAATGGATCAAAAAACTGATTCGGCCATTTTAAAGAACAACTTTTTAGCTTTAAAATGCAGCAAGAAAAATTTCGATATCTTTTTTTTTCACAAAGTTATGCAATTTTAAAAAAAAAGTGATTTTTCACAAAAAAAATTTTCAAAATGTTTAAACTTTTGAATGTATCTTTGTGTAAACAAATTATTCGATAAATCTATTAGCACCCTCGTATTTGTGACAAAATGGACTATCGATTAAAAAAAAACGTTTCAATTGGCCAACTACAGCCCAAGATACAGCCAATCAAAGTTGCTGGGTTAGGCTAACCCATGTCAGTACTTAACGTGACTTTTTTATAGTCTGTACCCTGAGGGTTAATAAGAAATTTCGTCTTAAAATAGGTAGTTTCGTTTAGAGCTGAGGGACAATTCGTTTTAAAAGTCGAATAATTTATGATAGTAATTATGGAGAATGAACACGATTTTCAAAAATCCACCATTTATTTTTATTTTAATAATGGATATATACCAAAATTCTGCTCCCGAAAGACAAAACAAAATTTTTTTTTTTTAATTTATCGAAAAATTTATTTTACAATACCAATTATTTTTTAGGGCATTGTAATTTTTCGAGGTAGAATATGCGTTTTTATCGAAAAAAATACAGGGGCATTAACTTTGTTACAGCAAAAACGATTTTTTGCCTAATTATAAAAATAATTATTAATATTTTTCATATTATATATTATTAATTATGATCGTATATTACTTATTATCTTGTGTTTAACCTTTTAATTATATTAAAGTAATAAATTTTACCAAAAAGCAGAATTATAATAAAATTTGTCGATAAATTGATAATAAGTTGAAAATTAGGGAAATCCCACTTATGGGTTTCGTCGAAACGACGTATTATTACTCCAAAATAGGTAGAAGTGGAAAGTGAAATATTACCTAATTAGCACTTCTTATGTATAATTTTACGTCGAATCGACGTCGAAAAATTCTCCAATTATGTCGATTCAACGTAATATTTAAAAGGTGTTTTTCGTCTTCAAAGACGTGTTTTAAGTAAAAATCTATCTGAATTCGACCTACTCTGTTACTTGGGATGGCTATAATTAATAGAAAACCACCGTTAAAATTATTATTTTTTTTAAGTAGTGAAATTACGTTTCTTTGTACTTTTTTTATACTTGGTTTTTTTTGAATTTTAAAAAGTTTTTTTTTTATTTTGATAAAGTTTATTTTCAAATTTAAAAGGTTTTTTTTAATCTAGAAAAAGTTTCATTCAGGTTGGAAAAAGTTTTTTTTTATTTTGATATAGTTTTATTTGAAATTGAAAAGTTTGTTTTCTAAAAAGGTTTCATTCGGTCTAGAAATTTTTTTTTTATTTTAGAAAAAGTTTCAATTAAACTTTAAAAAGTTTAATTTGAAATTGAAAACCTATATACTTGATTGATACAATTATACATACATATGTTATGTGTGATATATTAACCATTTCATTATTCTCATTACAATATAATATTAATCTAATTTAGTAAAAAAGATAAATAATAAGTGATTTCATACATATTTAAAAATTCTAAATATAATAGAATATTAATTAGTAATTGCAATAAAAAATGTTTAACTTATGGCTTATTTAAAAATAAAACATTTTCTGTTTAACCTTCACTTCGTGTAGTGGGGTCTAAATGACCCCAGAGCTGTTTGAAGCTGAATAAAAAATTATTTATCAATCATGCCCTCTAAATTAGATTCTCCCATGGTGCGCAATAAATTGAAGTTCTTTGATATATGAGACGTGTTTTTCTATGTCCCTTAGGATCGGATATAACGGAGGAAGAAACATTTAAACGGGCTTGTGCTGCTTAGGTAAAATCCTTTACCTGGATAATTTTACGACAAAATAAATAGAAAAATATTTATTATAAAATATTAATGAATGGCACGTGAAGCATCTACAAATTCTGCATATTCTTTCAGGACCTCTTGTATCTCAGACGCGAAGGTGACACTCTCTCCAGATAAAAGATAACCAGGAGTTTTTTAATTTAACTACTGTTATATTCTATAAATTTTAGTGATACAATTTTTGCTTTTAAATTGATTCAATTTGACTTCATTTAATTTGGAAAAAATTTCAATCCACGCGAAATTAGGTTCATTCTTTCCGTAAAAATGTTTATTCAATTCGAAATAATTTTCATTCATTTTAGAAATAGTTTCACTGAAATTGGAGAAAGTTTCGTTTAATCCGAGATTTTAAATTATCAAAATTAATCAAATTATTCGAGAAAATTAAAATTGTTGTTGTATTTAATTAAAGTTTATATATTTTTGTACATACAATTTTAATTTCAAATTCCTGTTAGGAATTGAGGCACTCAATGATTGAACTTGCCCGCGATCCAAAATGAAAAAGAACGAAAATTCAAGCAGTATTCCTAGTTATTTCCGTCAAAGAGTTATAATATTCGGTTGGCGTTCCAAAAGTCGGAATCCAGAATAATGAAAAATCAGGCACAGCTTGTCTTATTGACCCTTATGCCATCTATGAACGACTGGTACGAACTAGTCGACAATTTAGAAAAGTCAACCATTTAGTCAAAAAAATCGACGTTTGGCACATAGCCTAAGTTGCTTTTCATTTATCGAATGGTTTTAGCGCTTCTAAACTTAAAAGCTCGCTAAACACTAAATACACCACAACAATTAAGCCTAACCTTCAAAGTCAGACGAATTACAAATTTTAATAAATTTGACAACAACAATGTGTCAAACAGTATTTTGACAACAGCAAAAGGTCGTTTGGTTTATTTGAAAATTAGCTGCGAAATAGATAGACCTTCGAGTCAAACGGTTGTTTTTTTTATTTCTCTAAATTTTTGAAATTTTCTTTAAGAATTTAGTTTAATTCAAAATAGGTATTTTACAGAATTTAATTCTAATTTTGATTAATTTTAAATGTTTTGTAAAATGTTTTTGCAATATACATTTTAATCTAAATTGATTGTGAATTGTTTTAGCCAAGTAAAAAACATTTATTTAACATTACGTGCGAGTGTTGTACTTTGTGTTGAGCCTCATGACAAAGGGATGCATTTTGCACCACAGATTCTTGCCAGAACAACAAAAACCTACTAGGGCTAAGGAAATGGAAGCAAAAATTGCTTGTGGGAATTCAGATAAGTATTTATATATTTTATGTATAACATATGTAGCAGTTACATTATCCAATTTTTGGGCCAAAAAGTAATTCCGAAATTTTCGAATTCAAATGTTCTCGATTCCGGAATTCCGGAATTAAATCCGAAATTTATTTTATTTAAATAATATGTTAAGAAAATTTTACAAAAAACCACAAATTTCTTTTATTTCGTTTAAAATATTAGATATTTTTATTATAATTTTTAATATGTACGAACGATACTAAAACTTATACACAATTTAAAAAAAAAAAAAAAATTTATAGAATTTATAGTAATTAGGTATATAAATTCTGAGAATTTTAAATTCTTTAAAAGCAATAAATTATGTTAATAAATTCAGTAAATTCTACAAAATCTTTAAAGTGTAAAATCCAACAATTTTTTTAATTCTATAAATCATATAAACTCTTCTCTCTCTTCAATCGTTTTAATATGTCTATAAACTCTCTAATTTTTATGAATTTTATAAATTTCATAAAATCTAAAAATTCTATGAAGTTTACAAATTCCTTTAACTTCGTAGATTCTTTAAGAAATTTTTTTATGTTGGATATATATATATGCACTTCAAAATCAAATAATTCAATCGTACTTTTCCAACAATTTTTTTACAATTCAATTTATTTAAAAATCGTTATTTTTTTTTTTTTTTTTTTTTTTATTTTTTTTTTATACATAATATTTCGAACCTAGGTTCATTCTCAAATGTTTATACACAGAAAACTAAAATTAAAATAAAAATAAAAAATAAAAATAAAAATAAAACTATAACTAAAAATTATAAATATAAATCAAAATAAAAATAAAAAAATAAAAATTGAAAACAGAATTTTTGCAAATTACAAATATGGATACCCATTGGAAAATATGCTATATTTACTTACAATTATGATAAAAATTTAAATTTAACAAATTAAATATGAATCTTAATTTCCATATTTGTTTTGGATGTTTCAGTTTAACAATATTTATAGTATACAAATTATGATTAATTTAACCTCAACACAAGTTTTAATATATTACTTTTTTAATTTCAATAACTTAACAAGATTATGTCTATTCAAAATCAATATCCAAAATAAAATGAATTATCAACATAAAATGGACAGCCAAAAACTAGTTTATTCATAATAATAATAACACTTTAGCTATAATAGTCTTTTTTATGATTGCCCTCTATTTAGCCAAATACAAAAACAGATATCGAGTATTTTATTTACCGTAGTTAAGATTCAAACCACCAATCTCTATAAGAACCAGCCATAATATAAAAAGTACTACGTGAAAAACGTACTAAAAATTATTGTTATTAAAATCGAGATTAATCGATAGCAATCAATGTTAGAACACAATAATCGACTGTCAAAAACAAAATAAATATTACCAAAACTACAATATTATCAAAAATAAATTAAAATAAATTAAAAAATCAAAAATTAAAATTTAATTAAAAATGTAATCCCTATAAACCCAAACCAGATTTCCATCGCAGCAACCAATGTAAGTAACTACTTCTAATAATAACCACTTCATGTATTAATTTATTTTTAGGTGGCAATGAACCGAACAGTGAATGGAAATTGTGTATACATTAATGAAAACTTATTAAAAATGAAAATAGTATTTATTGTATTTTAGAAAAACGCTATTGTCTTAAATATTTTTTATAAGCATATATTATAAGCTTATATGTTGAATTAATGTTTTCAGTGTCTGTCTTAAAATTCATATTTTTATTATCTAATAAAATATTTAGATTTTCTAACGATTCTCGTTTGGGTTTTGTTTTTTCCGTATGTAACACAACAGTGTCACAGAATTTAGGTACCGTCATGTGGGGCTACTTTGTGCAGCGGGGGCTACTTTGTGCAAATTTGAAAACCAGTTTTAATTTTTTTTTTTTTTTATGGTACCTATTTGTGATATATACACATACATAGGTAGAGGTCTCCTCTATTACTACAAACATTTTCTGGAATTTTAAAACAATCTCAATGTGTGTTTTGGTTATCCAATTTCAACAACTTTTCGATAACGTCGGACGTCGCAAAGTGCGCGTGGAAACTTGCGTCTGTGAAATACAAAATTGTTGACAAAAAAATTGTTGTAAGTGCAAATTTATTTATTTATATGTAAATAAACAATGCTATCTTGTTAGTTTTAAAAAAATGTGAAAATTAATAACAAATAAATTGAAAATGAAAAAAAAAATGCACTGTGGGGCTACTTTGTGCAAAGTTTCATTCGTTTTTTTTTTGGCAGAAAAATGGTCAAACGTTACAAAAAAGTACCTGGAACGAGAAATTACCGTGACTACACTTTAGAAAAGCTGGAAAAATGTTTGCAAGAAGTTGATGGTGGTATGTCGATTGCACAAGCTTCTCGAAAGTATAAAATCCACAGAAATACTATCTCAAACAAAATTCACAAAAAACACAAGAAATGTCGATCTGAAGAACTGCAGTCTGTTCCAGCTTCAAACATATTTAACTATGGCGAGACGAATCTGTCCGATAATCCCGGAATAAAGAAAGTGATATCGAAACGTTCATACAGGCGTACTGAACGGGTGATGAATTTTTCGAGAAGCTGCATTTCAATAATGTTTTGTGAAAGTGCGTCGGGATACATATTGCCTCCGTACACAGTGTACAAATCAACACAGCTCTATAACAATTAGGTTCTTGGTGGACCGAAGAAGAGCCGTTTCCAACCTTCAGAAAGCGGTTGGTTTGATTTAAAAACATTCGAAGATTGGTTCGAAACGCACTTTTTAGTTCATACACAAAGAATTCCAGGGAAGAAAATTCTAATTGGCGACAACGTTTCGAGTCATATTTTCAGTCCGAGTTGTGCAAATGTGTCAAGAAAATGATATCAAACTCATTTTCCTCCCTCCTAATTCAACACATTTGTTACAATCCCTAGATGTGGCATTCTTCGGACCAATGAAAACAGCCTGGCGCGCTAAAATTCGCAAAAATTCAAATATTGAAGAAGATGAAGATTATGATGAAAAAGACGAAGACGAGATTCAGAAAGCTTCTCTCAGTGCCAAAGATTTGAAGAAGGGTGATTACGTGATTGTCACTTATGAAGGTGAATATTTTCTAGAAAAAATTGTTAGCGCCAAACGTAAGAAGAACAATTTTGAAGTGCTGACAATGACCAAAACTTTAATAAGTTGGAAGTGGAAGGAAACTGAAAAGTCTGATACGTACAAACTCGAGGAAATTGTACGAAAGATTAGCGAACCAAAAGCTATTAATAAACGTGGTCTGTATCGAGTTAAAGAGATCGAATCACTCTGGGGGACATAAAAACTCCAGATTCGCAACGATGTATCTTATGTTGTTCTTATTTATAAATGTTATAAATGTTAATAATGTAATAATTATTTCTAAAATTTGATTTATTTCATTGTTCAAAAATGTGTATGGTTTCTTTTTGTTTAAACTCAATCGTTTGAAATAAACATTCTTTTTAAAAAAATAATTGTGGTAAAAAAAATTTTTTTAACGCTGAAAACTATTTTCAAACAAGAATTTTTATTTTTCTTAAGGTTTTTTATATTAAAAAGTCAACAATCAACTATTTTGACAAATGTATATCAATATTTTACTAAAAACATGATTATTATGCAAAATTTCTATCACTGCACAAAGTAGCCCCACTTGGGGGCTACTTTGTGCAATGTATGTTTTGATTTATAATTTGTAAATATTACATACAAAAAATGTCAGTATTGACCTAACTTACTCGTCTGAGTCCAGCTATTAATATAATAACGATAAATTGTACTAATGTGTACATTAATATAGTTTTTTTACATCTCAAAGTTCAAAAACTGTAAAATCCTGCACAAAGTAGCCCCATCTGACGGTAAGTGTTTAGTTTGTAGTACATGTTGACTAAGGGCTGTATCATTTTTAAGATTTTTGATGTCACTCTGGTGTCTTTGTAGTCGGAGTTTTAGCATATTTTTAGTCTGACCTATATAGTTTTGATCACAGACACCACAGGGTATTTTGTACACTACATTGTCAATATTAAATTTATTAATTGAATCTTTTAATTTAGTGAAACTATTCTGCAGTTTATTGTAAATTTTACAAGATATCCTATCCACTCCTAAACTTTTAAAGACATATTTTATTTTTTCGGTTAAAGATGGTATATAAGGAAGTACTGAATAAACTTTATTGTTATTATTATTATTAGTATTATCAACTGTATGATTAAGATCCGTAGTTTGAATTTGAGTGTTCTCCACTGTATTTTGCTGAAGTAAATGAATTTTGTGTTTTTCGTCTCTAATTATTTTTTTGATCATTCTAATCGGATAATTATTTTTTGTTAAATAGTTCTCTATAATTGTTATGTTTTTGTCATGGTACATCGTATCACTAAGTGTTAAAATTCGGTTTATAAAATTTCTGGCCACATTCAACTTCATGTTTATGGGGTGATAGGAATCATAGTTCAAAATTCTATCTGAAGATGTTGGTTTTACAAACCAATCTATTGTAATATTATTATTTGATCTGATCAATGTTATATCTAAAAAATTTAGTTTATTATCTGCTTCTATCTCTGTGGTAAATTTAATATTGTTATGAAATGTATCTAAAATTTCTCTGGTGGGATCTATATATCTCAGCGGAAGGATAACCAAAATGTCATCAACATATTTTATAAGAATTTTAGGTTGTATTGTTAATTTTAATAATGACACTCTAAACAATTTTTCCAATACAATGTCTGCCAATACCGGAGAAAGAGGGTTACCCATTGCAAGCCCAGAAATCTGTTTGTAGTATTCGTTATTAAAAGTGAAGAAATTATGTTTTTTAACAATGATGGTAAGTAAGTTAATGAAATCGTGTCTGAGTATTTTAGTATGCAGTGAAATTTCTTGCCAACGATCATTAATCTCATCTAACACTATCTCTGTTGGTATATTAGTGAATAAACTCTTAACATCGAATGACGCCAAAATTTCATCCGCACTTAGTTGAATATTTTTAATTTTAGTTTTTAATTCAAACGAGTTTTTTATATTAAAAATACTATTTGTCGTAAGATGATTCAATATAGGTACTAGGTGTTTAGATGTAAAATATGTTAAAGAATTAATGTTGGACACGATTGGGCGTAATGGTATACCTTCTTTATGTAATTTAGGTAAACCATATATTCTTGGTGTGACTGGGTTTGAATTTCTTATTCGTGTATATATATTTTTAGTGATTTGACCTGTTCTATGGAGATGTAACAGTGTATCTTCGAACTCATTTCTACACCAGGGTGCTTTATTTAATTTTTGGTAGACCTTTTCATCTGATAATAGTGATTTTAATAACAATAATTTTTAGTACGTTTTTCACGTAGTACTTTTTATATTATGGCTGGTTCTTATAGAGATTGGTGGTTTGAATCTTAACTACGGTAAATAAAATACTCGATATCTGTTTTTGTATTTGGATAAATAGAGGGCAATCATAAAAAAGACTATTATAGCTAAAGTGTTATTATTATTATGAATAAACTAGTTTTTGGCTGTCCATTTTATGTTGATAATTCATTTTATTTTGGATATTGATTTTGAATAGACATAATCTTGTTAAGTTATTGAAATTAAAAAAGTAATATATTAAAACTTGTGTTGAGGTTAAATTAATCATAATTTGTATACTATAAATATTGTTAAACTGAAACATCCAAAACAAATATGGAAATTAAGATTCATATTTAATTTGTTAAATTTAAATTTTTATCATAATTGTAAGTAAATATAGCATATTTTCCAATGGGTATCCATATTTGTAATTTGCAAAAATTCTGTTTTCAATTTTTATTTTTTTATTTTTATTTTGATTTATATTTATAATTTTTAGTTATAGTTTTATTTTTATTTTTATTTTTTATTTTTATTTTAATTTTAGTTTTCTGTGTATAAACATTTGAGAATGAACCTAGGTTCGAAATATTATGTATAAAAAAAAAAAAAAAAAAAAAAAAAAAAAAATAACGATTTTTAAATAAATTGAATTGTAAAAAAATTGTTGGAAAAGTACGATTGAATTATTTGATTTTGAAGTTCGTAGATTCTTTGTATTCTAATAATTGTTTCAAGTGTATCTGTTTGATAAATTCTACATCAAATTTACTTCTTTTATAAATGAAAACAAATCGAAAATCCTCTAAACTTTAACAATTCTGTAAATTCAATAATTTCTATAAATTTTATAAGTTCTATAAATTCTATGAATAATTCTATAAATTCCATGCATAAAGTTTCAAAATTCAGTAAGTTCTTTACATTCTGCAAATCTCATAAATTCTTTAATTCTGTAAATTCGATAAATTCAATAAATTCTATAAATCTTAAAAGTCCAATAAACTCAAGAAAATTTAAGTCTGTAAATATTATAAATTCTAATATGTTTTTAAAACCTGTAAATTTTATAAATTTTTTTAATGTTATAGATTCTAGTGGTTCTACATATTATTCAGGTCTGTCAGTACAATAAATTTAATAAACTCAAATTTGACTTATTTACATTCTACATACTATGAAAAAATGTTTCATTTTTATAAATTTTTTAGATTGAATAAAATCTCTGAATTCTATAAATGCAGTACATAAGTCTTATAAATTCTATAAACTCTAAAAATCCAATAAGTTTCTTAAATTCTATAAATTTTTTTAAATTCTGTAAATTTGATAAATACAATAAATTTTATAAATTTTAATATGTCTATATACTGTATACATTCTTTTAATTTTATAAATTTTATAAATTCTATAAAATCTACAAATTCTATAAAATTTATAAATGCTATAAATTTTATCAATAATATAAATTCCTAAAATTTTGTAAATTCTTTGTGTTCTATTAATTGATTAAAGTGTGCCTATTTTGGAACTTCTAAAAACTCGAATTTTGTTGGTTTAACGAACACAAAAATTTTGAGAAATCCTATAAACTTTAATAATTTTGTGAATTCAATAATTTCGTTAAAAATTTATAAGTTCTATAAATTCTATGAATAAAGTTTAAAAATTCAGTAAGTGCTTTTAATTCTAAAAATCTTTTTCTTTCTTATAAATTCTGTAAACTCGATAAATTATATAAATTTTAGAAATTCTAAAAATCTTACAAAGTCTATAAATGTTATAAATTCTAATATAATTATAAACTCAGCAAATTTTGTGAATTTGATAAATAAATTCAAAGAATCTTATTAATTACATAAACTCCACAAATATCATACATTTTTTAAATTTTATAGATTCAATGGGTTCTAGGAATTGTTTCAAGTTTTCAGTTCTAAAAATTCTATACACCTAAATTTTACTTATTCTAAAAATTTTGTAATTTTTATAAATTCTATAAATTTTATAAATTCAAAAATTTCGATAAATCCTATAAACTTTAATAATTCTATTAATTGTATAAATTTATTAAATTCTATAAATAATTTTACAAATCCTATGCAAAAAGTTTTAAAATTTAGTATAAATCTCATAAATTCTTCAATTTTTATAAATTCTGTAAATTTGCTAAATTCGTATAATTTTAAAAGTCCAATAAATTGGACTGAAAATTTTGCTCCGAAATTTAAATACATATTTCGCTACCTCAATTCCATACTGTAGTAACTACAGAAGATGTCAAACCAAGAAAATGGTGTTTGAATGTTTGAAGATTGATTTTACTATTATAAGATATCTGATAATAAGTTAAACTTATGACACTAAATGAAAATCGGAATAAAGTTCATTATTCAAAAACCGAACACTTATAAATACTTCTAAATATTGAAAAATAGTAGATTGTTCTAAAAGTAAAGAAAAGTGATAGTTTTCCAGCGAGTGTAATTGTTTAATTCACGAGCGAGCGCTAGTGAGCGAGTGGATTAACAATTTTACGAGCATGGAAAACCACTTTTCTTACGTGTCGGACATGCTATTTTTTCGTGTATTTGATGACAAATCAGGTAAAAATAAAAAAGGTAGACCCAGTTTGGATCAAAGTATGTATGCATAGCGTGTACATAACAATCACAGTAAGCAAGTAAATAAAAGTCAAAAATTCAAAAATCATTTGGAAAAAAAGCGTTTCTATGAAGAAAAGTGTTTATAGTGAATAAATGTGTTGCTAAGGAGGAAAGTAGCAGTTTTCTTTACTGTTTTCAGCCAAGAAATGACACTCTTTGCCATTAAGTACACGAAAAAATGTGTTTGAATTTATGGCCACTATTATAATATGGCTTCAAAAACAAAAAAAAAATTAAGATTCGAAAGTTGTATGTGCGTACATATTACTATATGGAAAATTACTGTTCGACAAACTCATTAATTTTCAATTTCAATTTATTGCATGTTTAATAAAAAAATATAACAAAATAATAAAACATAGCATATTACAAATTTATATTACAAAACTATGTTATAATAGGAACACATGTTACGATTCAAAAATTGTCGTCCAGGATATTTATTTATTTAATACCCGTATATTCGAATAATTTTGTAGAATTAATTGGTTTTAGGAACAATTTTTGATATTTTCCTTCGCTTTGGAGTCTGAAAATTATTAGATTTCTTTGCTCGGCTGGCTATATTTCGTGGCGAGGCGAATATTTGAGACTGAAGAGTATCAGCTGTACAGTTTGTGTCAGGTTGTTCACTGCCTAAATTATTACTAAGGAAATTTTCACCATGAGGATTATCTGAAAAGCCAAAAATAAATGTTTTAAATACAAGATACATAAACACAGTTTTTAGAATAGTCTTACCTAGCTGCAGTATAACTCGGTAATAGGCCTTATCCTCATCACTCATGAAAGGAAACATTTGTTGTAAATCTTCAACTTTTTTAGAGTTAAGACGACCATCCCTTTTTATTTCCGATAGTGCCCCGTAAGATAAGGTTCCAGCTGACATTTTTCTTCGATTTTTTTGGACCGGGATACTTACGAAATGTGAAACGTCATAATCGTTACTATACAATATTGTGTATTTTTCTCGCGAGAATTGAATCATTTTAAGTTTGCTCAATGGTATATCTTTAAAATTATAACAAGATTTCGAATATTCAGCAAAATCTTTAAAATCGTTCGGTTTCATTTCAATCACAAAGAATGGCTTTTTTCTATTTACCTGCTTTAGTTTGACTATGTATATTATCTACTTCTTGAATTGCGCTATGTCCTGGAACGGAATACTTCATAGTGATTTCCTCGATTTCTGGATGAGCATTTAAAAAATATAGAATTGCTGAGGCTATGTGCGAATTTTTGTTTTGCGGCACGCAAGAATCACTCCAGGTAATCAATTGTTTAAAAGGCGATGTTTCAAAAACTCGTTCAAGAATTTGAACTACTGCTGATGCGATATCGTTCCCGGACCTTCCTCCAGTATATTCCGTCCAAATGGCACAGTAGGCTTGTTTCGTAGACGATAGATGCGCTGTGAGATTGTACATATTTAATTTCGATAAGTAATATGCAGGGCCCACTTCCGTTTTGGGAATGGTTAGCACATTCTGTAAATCGAAACATAGTATTGGTATGTTAGACTCTTTGTCCGATTTTTTTGCTGTACACATCTGTTCCTTTGTAATGTTATGATTTTCTACGGTAGATTGTATTTCTTGGGTCATCTTATTGTCTCTCGTTGCTACTTTGAAAATTTCACAAACGGCACATCGGTCCGAACGAGGCTTGTGAAAATCGAGGTTGAATTTTGTGCAAAAAATGTTTCGGTAATACCTTGATTTTTGTGGACGAATATTCTCCTGGCGACATTTATTTGTATACAAATCATACATTTTAGCGATACACAAATTAGAATCCAAGTACTGCTTGTTCGTTCTCGACCGGCAGTAATGAGATTCCACTGTTGGGAATGATGAAATGTGGTCCATTATGAATGTTTTATCTGTATCCAAAATCCTGTCCCTGTTATGAACCCCTTGTTTTGATGGCTCTACAACTCCACCTACATTTTTTTTAATGTGTGCCGTGTAAACTGGTGTTTGGCTAATATCTAGAGTACCAAGAAAATATTCTTTACATACTTGAATCAGTTGATTTTTAATTTCGAAAAAATACGAGTAACTGTACTGTCGTCGACTCTGACATTTTTTGGTTTTACGAACTACTTGAGTTTTCTTTGTATATTTAATTAAGAAATCATATTTTCTGTCCTGATCTAATTCGTAGTAACATTTAAAAATTTGTTTCCTATCTTGTTCGGTGATTTTTATACTGCATTTCAGTTTGCAACCATCACAGTCATTTTTATTTCCCAATATCTTTTTGGTTACCAACTTTCCAGCTGAATTAACGTGCTCCTCGCCAGCTTGATATTTCAGTTTACGTACATTTTTCTTCCAAGTTGCTAAATTTCGAAGCCTCTTACGAGTATATGGCTTTACAATGGCAGTTTCACTGTCTTGTAGTTCGCTGAGATCGGTTTCTTCAACATTAGGATGTAAATCTTGTAATGCATCGGCATTTGAGTGATCCTCCATATTCATTTCAACAGTTTGTTCAATTTGGAATTCAGTGATTTCATAACCGTTGACATTTTCAGGTTCATTATTAGGAATTTCTATTAAGTAGCAATTAACACCATCGATTAAAACGTTATCGTCGTTATCGTTATAACTTATTACATTGACACTTGCACTATTTTTCAAATCCTTAAATAAAGTGTATTTTCTATTTTAAATCAATTTGCCATATAGTTGTAAAAGATTTGAATCACTTACCATTTTATTTAAATTTCTGATGAAACAATTTTATTTTAAATATAACCACTAAACTACTTAAAACAATTTTAACTAATTAAAAATAAAACACTTTATAGAATACTACCGTCACTTACAAATTTCGGGAACACAATGAAAACACGATGACATGAAACTGTATCTTTAAAACGGTTATTTCAGTAACGTCCATAAATTAAATTCCATTTAATTGTATGTGGTATATACGATTATATTGAAAATTATCAAAAAAAAAAATCGAACGATGTGCGATTTTGTTGTATCTGCCACATACTACTATATGGCTGTACATTTTCAAAATTTGAATGGTTAGATAAGATCATCTGGCCCATAGATTTTGAAAACGAAAGGAGATAGAGTATTTTTGTTAGTTGCATATATAACTCATTTTGTGAAAAAATGTTAGTTACAACAGTATGACTCTAAGGTAGCGATTTATTAATTTATTAAATTTAAATATTAATTTTTGTTGTGACTAACGCTGTAAATTGTGTGACGATCAGTTTTTAATTATATTGTAATTATGACAAAGATTTGCGTGAAGTGTAATAACACCAAACGGGGCAGTGTGCTTTTACACTGTTTTGGGCCGTGCAGCAAATTCTACCACGTATACTGCCTGTACTGGAAGTTTTCTTCGAACGACAGTTGGATCAAAGCTGTTAACGATTGACCGTATGCAGTTTTTATATGCCTTGAGTATCAGCGCACATTTAAAGAGAGTAATTGTATGTCGTTGGATACGATTAAATCCTCGTTGGACAATATGGAATCTAAGATATCAATTATTGCTGACACCACTATGCCCACCGTTAACACGATAATTAGTCAGGCCGCTGAGTCTTTGGCTAATTCGTGTGCTTCCAGCCTGTCATCTGTCTGCAGCAAAATTGGTGACCAGATCGCTGAACAAATCAGCGATGGCTTCGATCAGATGTCAGCCCAAACCGCTCATACTGGCATAACTTCTTCCGAGACGTCGACTCTAACTCTCCCGGGCATTTCATCTGCAGCAGCTGCCATGCGTCGTCCATCGTACGCCTCAATAAGTGGAACTAAACCATGTTCTCTGCCTAACAGTATCCGGATGATTAAACCGAAGTTTTGGTTTCATATGTCGCAGTTCGATACCGCTGTTGAAGACGCTGCTATTGCCGATTTTGTAAATAATATCTTTGGTATTTCTAATGCTATGGTTACTAAGCTAATACCAAATGGGCGTAAACTTACCGACATGGAATATGTTTGTTTCAAACTGGGAGTTGATGCCGATTTAACAGCCAAAGTTATGGCCACGGTGAATTGGCCTAATGATGTGTGTATTAGACCCTTCCATAATACAAATTTTCGGCAGCGCCAATCACATCGTATGCAAGCAATGGGGAAAGGTGCATCTCAGAACCAGCAAATATCGACCCTGAATCCTCAAGCGGTCATTACGCAACAAACTGTGCCCCAATCCGGCCAGTAAGCTCCGATCGTTCCAGCTTTACCTCAATTTATTACCACAACGCCTCTAGCATCCGAGGTAAAGCCAAAAATTTTCGCTTAGGCGTTCTGGACAATGATTATGATATCATAATAATCTGTGAGACCTGGCTTACTGTGAATATGTATTCTGGTGAATATTTCCCTCCCGACTATGTCGTTCACAGGAAAGACAGGTATGATTTTGACACCAGGCTTAGAGGGGGTGGGGTATTGATTGCGGTTAAAGTTTCCATTCCTAATGAGTTGGTTGTCTGTCATCCTAGTCTTGACGTCATTGCTGTTCGTGTTAAGGTGGCCAGGTTATCTATCGTCATCATCGAAGTGTATGCTCTCAATGGTTCGAATTTGGAATATTTTGAAAGGATAATCAATTTCATCGACTCAGTTGTGATGCCTTCAGTGCCTCCTAATGATCAACTTGTAATTGTGGGCGACTTTAATCTGCCTGACATAGCTTGGCTTGATGTTGATGGTGTCTTTACATCGCTTTCCACTGACCAAAGGGCATTATACATTATTGACTACTTTGCTAGCATCTCAACCAAGCAGCTGAATCGTTCTAGAAACAGTCAAGGGAAACTCCTGGACCTGTTATTTGCCAATGACGTCATGCATTCGGAGGTTTCATCATGTTTGGATTTCACCGGCTCCCAGAGCATCTACCACACACCAATTACGATAAATATTTTTCATATAAATTGTTCAATTGATTCCTTTTCTAACAAGTTTTATTTTAATTTCAGAAATGCCGACTACGCTTCCTTAAACCAATTCCTCAGCAATTCTGATTGGGACTTTTTGCAACGCGGCGGTAATTTAAATGACATCGTTTTGATGTTTAACGACATTCTCAAAAGTGGTATTGAAAGACACGTTCCGTTGGTTAAAAAAAAATCCGGCTTTCGGGAGCCCTGGTATAACAATAGATTGTTAAATCTGGAGAATCGCCGTAATAAGTTCCATTCATTATATAGGCGGTCCAATGGCGGGGTTCAATTTTATCCCAAATTTGATAATGCTCTCAAAGAGTTTAAAAGTTTAAACTGGTTTTTATATAACCAATACGTTGTGCGAATCGAGGAGGAATTGACATCAAATCCAAAGGAGTTCTGGAATTTTATGAATAGTAAGAGAAAAGTGGTTGGTTTCCCTACTCCTATGTCTTACCAGAACTCCGTCGCTAGTCAACCCGCGAAGATCTGTAATTTATTTGCTAGCTATTTTGCCTCAGTATACGAACCAGCCACGATGTCCCCTACCATTCCTTCATGCGCTAACAGTTTCGTGGAATTTAATTATTTTAAATTTACTGAGCAGGAAGTTTGCGATTGCTTGCTTAATCTTGATATTAAAAAGGGCGCTGGTCACTATGGTATTCCGCCGATCCTTATTAAGCATTGTGCCGAGAGTTTGTCCCGCCCAATTACCTTCATATATAATGAAAGTTTACGTATTGGATTTTTTCCTGAGCCTTGGAAAATTGCATGCCTCCATCCCATTTTCATGGCGGGCAGAAGAAACGAAGTAAATAATTATCGGGGGATTTCCATTCTTTCCGTTATACCCAAACTATTTGAATCTATGGTTCACAAGGTCTTGATTTTCCATACCAAATCATTAATTTCTTCTGCTCAGCACGGGTTTTATCCAGGCAGATCCACAGTGACTAATCTGGTTTCTTTTTGTGGCAAATTATTTAGCAGTTTAAACTCCAGGCATCAGCTGGATGTTATTTATACTGATTTTGCGAAAGCTTTCGATAACATTGACCACTCGCTCCTGATCTCTAAATTAAAGAACTTTAATTGTCAGTGATTTTGGATTCTAGTTCAGAGCTATTTCGCGTGACATCTGGCGTACCTCAAGGAAGTCATATTGGCCCTTTATTATTTATATTATTTATCAACGATATTGTTGACTGCTTTGAGTTTGACAGCTGCCTCCTGTTTGCCGATGATATGAAAATTTTCGCCCGGGTCAACAGCGTGTCCGATTGCGTAAAGCTGCAAGATGATTTGGACAAATTTTGCAGTTGGTCTATTCGTAATAGATTGGGACTCAACGTGAGTAAGTGTAAAAGTCTTTCATTTTATCGTACCCGGTCACCTCTGTCCCATCGTTATCGTCTGTATGGTGAGGATGTAGCCAGAGTGGAGTTTATATCTGATATGGGTATAATTTTTTCAGCTGATGCCACCTTTACTAGACATATCAACACCATTATACATAAGGCATACATTATGTTGGGTTTTGTTTAGCGGAACTGTAAGGACTTCATCGACCCGATTACTCTAACATCACTGTACGGTTCTTTTGTTCGTTCTATTTTAGAATATGCATCGCCGGTGTGGTCACTTTCTTACCACTGTCATTCGGATAGAATAGAAAGTGTTCAGAAGCAGTTTATTTTGTATGCTTTGTATGGTCTTTTGAATATGTTCTACCTCCCTACCAAGATCGCTGTAACCTATTGAATCTGCACCGATTAGATTGTCGACGGGTAGTAGCATCGGCATTGTTCATTTGCGATATTTTCAGTTCTCGAATCGATTGTACTGAGCTGCTTTCACGCTTAAATCTTTACGCTCCGGTACGTCAAATGCGCCCACGCGATGGACTGTTACTTATTAACCAGGTATCAACTAATTACGGTCTTTCGGAACCACTTTTGAGAGCATCGCGAGAGTTTAATTCAGTTTATGATGTTTTTGATTTCAACTTGTCCAGAGAGTCGTTTAAGAAAGCTTTATTTAAATTTTTATGTAGTAATAACTAAATAGTCGGCGTTTTATATCTATCTTTTATTCCTTTTGTGTTGCATTTCATTTTTTAATTTTTTTTTAACATGTTTGTATAACCGATTGTAATCACTGTAGGCTATAAATGATAATAAATAAATAAATAATTAAATAATTAAATATTATAAATTCTAATAAGTTTTTAAAACCTTTAAATTCTATAAATTTTATAAATCCTTTAAATATTATAGATTCTATGGATTCTATAAATTATTCAACTCTGTCAGTTCTATAAATTAAAAAATTCCAATGTTTAAAAAAAATTAATTTTTGTAAATTTTATAAATTCAATAAATTCTGGAAATCCTATAAATTCTATGTGTATGAGTGAGTTACGTTAGGTTAGTTGGAGAGGCACAGAATTTATTCCCTTCACCCTTAATGGGAGCATTGATCTAAGCACTGCGATAAGACTCAGATTAACTAACGATACTAAACGGCAGTTTCAATGAAATTCTTGTTTAAACATTTATTTTCCTACTCACTTCTTATAAAATGAATCTGAAAAAAAAATCGGAAACATTTTTAAACATATGTAGACTTAATTGCTACTGGGAGTTATTACCGTTCCTACAAACGGTAATGATTGAAATCATGAAACCAAGTGTTTCCTGTTTTTGGGTGAGGTTTGCGTCATTTAGGCTAGAATTTTGAGGGCGATATTTCCCTCTGCTAAATGTGCACTTTTAGGCTCATAGGGCACTACCATCGTCCCAAAATTAAATTCCTCTTCGAAGTGTAAAAACGTATGTATATCACGGTTTTTGATATTTTTAAGTTAATGAACTAACAAAATTAAATGTTTTCTGAATTTGTTTTTTGTTAGACTTGTTTCTTTGTCACGGTATACGGGGCTGTATAGTTAGTATGTACTAAATAAGTTTTTCAGCTTATAAAATAAGAAACAACACAACACATACTTGGCAAGTGTATTTTAGAGACAAATTAAATTAAATATGTAAATGTATCAGGCAGTTTTCAAGAGCGAGCTTTATTATTCCGTAATCCATTTATTTAGGTGTCATATCATGGTGAACGGAAAAGGGAAATACACTAAAATATCCCAAATTAGCCCCTCTATATTATGACCAGCACCCTAAATTGACCGCTTTTTGTCACTCTCTGAAATATTGCGTATAATTGTTGATACAATTAAAGGAAATTTTTCTTTTTGTCTGACTTTGAATTTTCAAATTTTTAGGTTGTTTTATTCCTTAAACTAACCATTTCCATAAATTGACCAAAATTTCTGCGTCCTTGAATAGTGACTTTAGAGAAGTTTCCCTCTATATATAAATTGAGTGGATGATTATTTTCGAAATATTCACTCTGTCGATATTTTTAAAAAAACTGGGATTTTTCATGCTTCAGCTAATTATCTTTTGTAAAAAGTGTGCATTTTATTATTAGTAAATTAATTTTCTTTTATAAATTTTACATCTTTGATGAGTCTCGATATTTTTATTAAAGTTTATAAATTCTATTACGCCGTCACTTGAAGTGTTTCTAAAAATTCTTGATAATGGCCGAAATTTAAATTCGAGTAGGTCTGAAATATGGCTCTGTTGTTCTCTTGCAAATGTATAACACCGTTGCTGTTATACCCGTAAAATATCTGTCACAAACGCAAATTGTTTGTAACGAACGCTTATTTCTCAAATTTCTTTCTCTTGAATATTTAAGCATTTGTTAGCAATAATTGTGTAACTTAAAATAAATTTGTCTGGACATTTACTAAAAACACATTTATTTCTTGAAACAAAAAATTCAATATTACAAATATTTGTAAATATAATTTTTTATTTATAATTACTAAATTGTGCTTTTGAGAAATAACAAGTAGTGGTCCAATTTATTTCTGGAAAATAAATTTCAAACATTTCTTTTTTCAGTGTGGTCTACGTAAAACGGACATATTATCGAAATGGGGCCTCGATTTACCACTATGTGATTAAGGCGTTAACCGCACACTACAAATCTGAGAGTACACTGAGCCGCAGAAAAGATCGCCTAGACATACCTAAACAAACAATAATTAAATAATGAAAAATTACCTACTTCTATTCATATTAAGACGAAGAATAATGAAGATAGCTATATCAAATTGCTTATGTTCAAAAAAATAGAAAGTGCATCATTGAGTTATAACCGGCAGCATTTCTTAATTTCTCATATTCAATTTATTCAAATTTATTAATTGCATATTTTTGTAAGAATATAAGACCACACGTAATGAAGTAATTTCCGCCGCGTTTATATGATTAATGGATTCTAGATAATCTCTCTATTCATCTTTATTTTTTTCGTTTTATTAAGAAGAAACAAAAAAATATAATTATATGTAATTGTAGCTTGTCATGGACCAAAAAATTGCAGGTATCTAATTAGCAACACATATATTGCAAAATCATCAACCAACGAACCAATTTTAGATTTGAGATTGGCTAATTTAATTACATAATTTGTTCACCTACACACAGTATTAATGCTAAAATGAAGAACAAAAGTGAAATTAATTTTCAACGGAAAAAATTATTTTATAATTTAATATCTAGTTCATTTTAGTATCTATAGTAGTATTTATTTTGGAAGATTTACGTTAACTTAAAAAAATTTTACATTTCAGATAGGCGGCTATTTCGCGAAACCTATCTATTTGAATTCTATTTTGAACTATCGAATCTGTACCTAGCGTAACATTAAACTATTTAACCACGACACTACGTGATTCGATTCAATTTGTTTATAATGAATTTCAATGGAATTTTAACGACCAATAATGTCAATGTTTTTATATGAAAAACTACATAAAACACAGTTGTGGAATAACCGATACTTTTATCAGTTTAACCGCACTCCACTTTTAAGTTTAAACAAAAAATATAAATTTTGTACCACCAAAACCTACTTCTATTCATATTATCGCATTGTACGGGTACATAGTTAAATACAATTCCAAACGTTGAATTTATTAACCAAATTTTTACTTTTTGTATAGTTCAACTTGAATAACAAAAGAAGAAAGCAAAGAAAAGTATCCACATCTGGTCTGCTGACAATAATACTACTATGTACAAGTATATTATAAAAACCACTGCATCCTCCTTTGTGTTCAACTTCAAAAACTTTTAATTGCAATTATTAAGTTTATTTCGATTATTTTAAAATCTAGAAAACACAAAAAATCTTTACAGTTCCATCTGGTTGGCTTCGAAATAAAAAAAAGATCTATTATTCCAAAATTTAATTAACTAACAATGAAAATGAGAATAAAAATTTAATTTATTTAGCGGTATACGTTTCGAGTATACTATATATGAAATAAACTATGTGTACTCTAGAAAGATGGGATCGTAATACATTTCGCTGTTACCCTCCATCAATTTTGTCCATTCACAAACTTCAAAAATAAGATTCGTTTTCTCTTGCTTTATGTGTAGGCGGTATTAGGTGGTTATATGATTCAAATGAAAAACATTTTTTTTTGGGAGGATGAAAAACAATGATGGTGGACTTTCACTTTTAATTTTTTGGTATACATTTTGCAAAATTAAATATTTCGTTTGTATTTTAATTAAGTACTAAAGAATATGTTTTGTTTTTATGGTAATTTTGTGCACTGGAACAGAACCGAAACTATATATAGTTTGCAAGCATATACCTTCAGGAACCATTTGCAAACCTTATGCCGAACAGTAGTTTAGTGTAATTGAAATAAGAGTAAATATATATGTATCCTAAAAAGTGAAGTGAAATTGTGTCATTTTATTATAATACCTAATAGTGATAAACTGTAAATTAATATATCTAGAAATGAAATCTTTTACATTTCTAATATTATTCCATCGAATAATATTTTCGTCGAGTGACCAATCAACATCACAATTTGGATTCTGTTTACAACAAAAACCATCACCCGGTATAATATCGTGTGTCGGACGACAGGCATTAACAGCGCTACAACGATTCGAGGAATCGGATAATTTTACAATAACACAGGGATTAGTTGCTGTCAAAGATGAAACTGGAATATCTCGGTCGCTACCAAATTTTGGTGAACAAGATCCGACTGACTTGAGGTAAGGAGATGAATCTAAATGTTGAATGTAAAAAGATTTTAATGACCGACAAATTATAATTGTTTTACTGTTTTGAAATGCCTATCGGTGTATTATTTTATTTTTATTTAATTAAAAGACAAATGACAAGCTTAATTATTATAATTGGTTTTGAGATGTTTTTTTATTTATTTTTGTTGGAATCTTTTCTGGAATTGTTTTTCTTTGTTGAATGAACATTTTTAATTAATTGATTTATGGTTTGAAATAATTGCCTAAACCAATTAAAAATGTTTTTGTTTGAAAAGAGCAGTAAAATTTAAATGTTATTGGTAAGGGTTAAATATAAATCTATTTTTTGATTTATAATTTTGTACACACTGGAACTGTACCAATACCAAATAAAAAATAGAAATCTAACTAGAATTGACCTTTTAAAAAACGATACAAAAACTAGTGTAAGGCGACTTCCACACCAAATAACTAAATTTGATAAACTTTTCACGTTTCTCTTAATTAATACAGATTTAAAAAGGCGCACTTATGTCAAACGTGAAATTGTTCAAAACGTTAATACGCTTAACTGTAGCTTAATCGAATCCCGAAATCCCTTTTTGTTACTTTGACCGTTTGTTTAATAAGCTTTGTTATTGTATGTTAATTCTTTGTCGAACTCACGTTGAGGGTAATAATTTCATCGATAAATCGTTAAATCTCATTGATTTTATTTCTTGGTAATTTTATGTGATTTTATTTAGACACAAGTTTTTTAAAAATACTATAACTGTATGTTAGACTGTTAATGCCTTCAAGCTTCAACGATGTTTTGATAAACAAATCTATTTATCGCATAAAAAGTTTTTCGATGTAAAACCTGGGTAAGAGATATTTCTAACATGAAACAAAAACTGAGGATTATTAGCACGAAAGGAATTTATTGATTTTTCAAAATCGACTGACAAAAGCGCCATTTAGCAAGTGATATAATAAATAAACGGAAACCGGCACCCCATGGTGCTACCGGCATTTATAGCAAAGGCACAAAATGTTTTGTAACACGTACACATTTGATATAAAGCCATCTATTGTATGTTATTGTAAATATGATTGTTCTTCTTTGATTTTTGTTTGTATTTTATTCGAAATAAAATGGAAATGCATAAAAACAAATTTTGGGAGATTGATTACCTACCTATATGATTTAGTTAATTTAGTTTAAATGAGAGTTTTGTTTGGGCTCACATGGAGAATTTAGGATATTTTTGCTTTAATCGTCTGACATCAAGACTCTGGAAAATGGGTCAATTTTTAATTCGCAGTATGGATCTCATAAAACATCAAATGAGAGGTAGTTTTAATTGTAAATAGAAAGCTTTGATCTTCGCGCTTCAGTTTGTCAGATCCAGATGATGTATTCTGTAGTTAATATATTTAAGTATTTTATATTTAGGAATTTCAACGTGTGATAAAAAGAACAATACTTGTAAGAGAAAATAGTTCACACGATACAAGAACATGTAATAAAAAAAATATTTTATGCATGTATTACTTGACCGTTGTTGTTTAAATTTTGATCCATTACCTTACCCAGCACCTCTTCGCCAAATAATGCATTTAATTTGATAAAAATCAAAAACATCGTAAACAAAATGGAATTGCAATACACCAAACCCCGTTTTAAATGTTTAACAGATTATTCTAACCCCAAAAAGCAAATATTTAAACAAACTACATACAGCAATAGCGCTGGGGCTATTTCTGAATAAAATATACTAATTCTAAATTTCTTGTGTGATTTGAATAATCGGTATGATATCAAAGGGCCGAATGTCGAAGGGCCGAATATCGAAGGGCCGAATGTTGAAGGGCCGAATGGGTCGAAGGGCCGAATGGGTCAAAGAGCCGAATGGGTCGAAGGGCTGAACGGGTCGAAGGGCCGAATGGGTCGAGAGGCCGAATTTTTTTGTTTATTTTTTTTTTTTTTAGAAATATAATTTTTAAATTTCTTGTTTTAAGGAATATTTTGTAAATTTTTCAAATATGTATAAATAAACTTCTTATGAATTTATGTATTTTATTATGTTTAATCTTTGGATATTCTACCGACAAAAAAATAAGATTGATATATTTAAGAAAAACAAAATGAATGTACCATGCCCTATCTATATACATACGCCTATTATCAAAAGGCTGCTATAGAGCCGAATGTCTCAGGTGGCGTATGATAAAATTTTCCTTCACCAAAATGCACCACTGATGGATACATGAAACACAAATTAGTATAAACAACCAAAATAAATGCAATAGTTTTGTCGATAGAATATCCAAAGATTAAACATAATAAAATACATAAATTCATAAGAAATTTATTTATACATATTTGATACAAAAATTTACAAAATACATATTCCTTAAAACAAGAAATTTAAAAAATTATATTTCTAAAAACAAAAAAAAAATAAACAAAAAAATTCGGCCCTTCGACCCATTCGGCCCTATGATCCATTCGGCCCTTCGACCTATTCGGCCCTTCTACCCATTCGGCCCTTTGGCATTCGGCCCTTCGACCCATTCGGCCCTTCGACCCATTCGGCCCTTCGACATTCGGCCCTTCGACATTCGGCCCTTCGACCCATTCGGCCCTTCGACATTCGGCCCTTCGACATTCGGCCCTTCGACATTCGGCCCTTTGAAATTCGGCCCTTCTTCCCCATTCCGAATAATCATACCCGTTCGTTTCTTATTTAAGTCAAATAATAATCTTACACTTTCTAATTCATATTGTGTTGAAAACGGGCGCTGCAGAAGTGATTTCTTCTGGTCTATGTCTTAACTGATTATGATGAAATTTGAAGCGGGATTCTAACTGACTTTTGTAGAAGTCCCCCAAGTAACAATTGGTAGATCTCTCAGTTTCTTGTTTGCTCTATTGCAGTTCTAAAATAGTATTTGCTTTGCTAGTTGCATTAATATAATAAGAATTGACATTATAGGTGCTTTAGTAAAAAAAATTATTTGCTCTATAATACAGATTTTAGACATTCGCAGCTTTAACAAATTATAGGGCAGATAGTTTTCTTTAGGAGCTCTATAACCAAATATATAGAGCTTTAAATTCTTTAGCATTAGAGCACTATATATTATAATGCTATTAATTGTACAATAGCAATATACATATTAACAATATCAGCTATAATGCAACTTAATAAAAACCATAAGCTCCAGTTTTACATAATTTGATGTTCATAAAAAGCTTTTCACCATTTAAAAAAAATAATAACAATAAAATAGAGCTGGTACTTTAATTTTATGTTAATTTAAACCTAATATAAGTTTTTGTATCTTATATAGAGTTGGCTGCTTCAATTGGGAAAATTGTTCATCTTCAGTCAAAAATTTAGTTAAATTAACTATTGAGTTTAATTCCTTTGGAATAAGAAAATTGTTAACCAAATTGTTAATCCACCAAAAAATCCAGCAAAGCCCCAAAATTCTGAAAGCGCGTTTCAGAACTTAGCGGATCATTCCTTTGAAAAATGTAGTTGATTTCTTTTTTTACACCCATTAAAAAATCATCACGCTTAAATATAAATTTGTCATCGTATGAAGAAGACGAGCCAGCACTTTATCAGTTAAATGATATAAAGTGCAAATTAGTGACTGTTCCATACAATAATCGAGGTATGGTTTTCATACCACTAATTCATGCCTTATAAAAATATCTTTGTACTTTCATTGTGTTTCTATAGAAAACTTGCCTTCTCGTGTAGGTATAATTTAAATTAAAAACAATTTATATTAAATAATATATTATACATATGGGGCATTCTCTGTCAAATCGGCCACCACCCCTGCACATTTAATTTTTTGAGATAAAGAAACTTTTTTGGGCTTAAAATTTTGCTTAGAATATCTACTTTTTAATGCCGTATGGCGTTTTTATGGCGTCCTTGGATTTTCAAAATGGCAGACCATATCTTCTGAGTAAGTCTTTAATTTTTAATAAAATTGATATAAAAACGTAATTCTCAACTCTGTTAATTTACTCAAAAGTGTTTTTGGTATCATAGATTACACATTTATTATTTTTATTTTTACAATTCCAAGATGGCGGATCCAAGATGGCCGCCAAAATTGAAAAATTGTTCGACGTTCATAAATATCGTTAGAAGCATGTCCTAAATGGTTTTTAGAGGTCGCTGGTCACGAATTTGAGGTAAGAATTTTAATATTCAAGATTACGGACACAAAATGGTGGTCGAATATGCCAGAAAAAAGGCTAATTTTTCGACGTTTATAGAAATCACTAAAAACTTGGTCTAGGGGGTTTTCGGGGCCGGTGATCATTAATTTGGGGCCAGAATTTGAAAATTTAACACACGGACTCAAGATGGCCGCCATAAATGTCAATTTTCCAACGGTTATGAATATCGATAAGAACTGATCAAGGAGGTTTTCGGGATCGCTGATTACGAATTTGAGATCAACATTTAAAAATTCTCTCAAAAAGGTACCAAATTTTTGATAAAATCAGATAATTTCAGATATTTTTCAAAAAATGACTAAAAATAACACTTTTATTGAGAATCTGGTATTTTTTTGAGAGATTTTTTTAAATTTTGGCCTCAAATTCGTGATCAGCGACCCTGAAAACCTCCTTGATCATGTTTATATCGATTTTCATCAACGTTGGAAAATTGACATGTATGGCGGCCATCTTGGGCCTGCCATCTGGAATTTTCAAATTCTGATCCTAAATTAATGATCACCGGCCCCGAAAATCCCCTAGATCGAGCTTTTATTGATTACTATAAACGTCGACAAATTTGCCTTTTTCTGCCATACTCGACCGCCATCTTGTATCCGCCATCTTGAATATTACAATTCTTTCCTCAAATTCGTGATCAGCGACCCCGAAAACCTTCTAGGACACGTGTCTAACAATCTTTATGAACGTCGAAAAATTTGTCAATGTGTAACCTATGACACCAAAATCACTTTTGAGTAAATTAATAGAGTTAAAATTACGTTTTTATATCAATTTTATTAAAAATTAAAGACTTGTTTAGCAGATATGGTCCGAAATTTTGGAAATCCAAGGACGTCATAAAAACGCCATACGGTATTAAAAAGTAGACATTCTAAGCAAAATTTTAAGCCCAAAAAAGTTTCTTTATCTCAAAAATGAAATGTGCAGGGGTGGCCGATTTGACAGAGATTGCTCCATAAACATTTCAATATAAAGTTTAATGTTAATAAAATAGAATTAGTAAATAAATGAATTTCAATATTTCAAGTTGAATAATAATATTTGAGTTATTTTAATTTGATCTGTACTGCTAAAGGCGATGTATACTTATCATCCGCTTGGGTACGGTTTGCTTCATCTTTTCCGTTATCGCTGTAACAAAAATATCAGTTTAAAATTAGACAAAATATAACTTGAATTCGAAAGAGTTACTTACAGTTCTTCAATCATTTTATCAACAACAATTATAGGTGGAACACTTTCCACTACAACATCGCTGTTGAAGTTCACTTCAACTTTTGGGTTGTTGGCCATTTTTGGGTTGAATTCTTGCGGTCGATTTGCTTTTGTGAGATTTCCTGGCTGTGAAATCTTATGGCATTTCGCAGCAATATTTTTTGTGCGCTGTGTGCAATCTCATCAAAGTTTGCTTGAGGTGATCGTGTGGCGTTCGAATTTTTAATCCCATTTGTGGTGCCCGTGGATTCAATTGTGCTGTCATCACTCTGTCATTCTGATCATCTTCAGTGGTTATGTTTTTTATAAGCAATTCCGCCTCATGCTGTTCTGCAATTGTGTATGATTTAATTTTATTTTTTTTAACCACACATGGCCTAGCTACCCAAGATGATTTATCTGGCTGAGAATAAGCGTTTTTAATAACCATGTTTCGCCTTTTAGAGCTCCAATTTGATCGTGGATACGAAAAAACTCCATTATATTCAAACGCCTCTGGAATAATGGCGAGCACAAAACCCGTTTTCGAGGTTTCCTGTATTATTTTAAATGACTTATGCACTTATTATTTTAATATTTATGTATTAAAACTTTGCAAAAATTTAACAATATGTTAGATAAACTATTTAAATTATATAAATCTAGCAAATATTTATTTATTACGCACAATCTTGAACTATACTTACCCATATATTATAAACAACTAACAAATTTTGCCAAAACGACTACATTCACAAAAAACCAATATTGCTTCAATAAAACGTAATTATTCAGTATTATCCAAGCTGTAAATCTAAATCATATACATAATTTTAAGCTATGTGCTCTATATTTAGTATTTTGCTTTATAAATGGTTTAGTATGGAATCCATTTATACAAAAAAACGAATAGCATTACAAATGGGAGACGTAGGTAATTCAGGTAACCTTATATTAGCATAATTTGTAATTACGATACCTTTGTTTTCATAAAACTGGAGTAAAAAGAGCGACATAATGTCAAGAAATGTTTTCGATAAACAATAACTAGGAATTGCTGATATACTCGTATAAGATATCTCGATACTTGAATTCGTGCTGATAACCCTTTGTAACTTTTAGATAATTAATCGGCACCTAAAATTACATATTATCTAAGTTAAACAATAATTATATATTCTTTATTTATAATAATGTTGATTTCCATAACACCATCAAACAATATTTACCAAAGTTGTTAAATATATTTAACAGAATTAAATGATGTTCGGTTTACTGGACATTATAGCTATTTATTTTATTTAATTTAACAACAATTGAATGTCAAAATTCATATTTTGTAAAGCCAATATATTGGCTTTACAAAATATGCTATAGCTATAGCTGTAGTTAACATCCGTAGATAACCATTATTGAAGCAAAGTGTTTTTTAATAGATGCTTATGCAACTCTAACATCCTACTCATTCAGCTAATAGCTTTGTTATAGCAGGTAAACGATTATACAACTTTCCAAAAGGAGAATTGTTGCTCTAAAATGTAATCCAACTACAGCTCTATATTACAGTTCAAGCAGCGCTGATAGAGATTAATAAAAAACTACAGGCTCTAAAATATAGCTCTATAAGCGATGCTAGAGCTTATTTTGAGCTAAAATTGTTACTTGGGTCTGGAATACGTTCAACGGAATGGATCTTGTCTTTGAAAATTTCGATTACGATTATTGTTGCGACAACAAATTTCCACAATTCAAATGTTGAAGTAAAATATACAACACATACTCGATAAAGCTGGTTTTGTTTCAAAAAGCTGGAGTTTATTCTCTGATATTTTTTTCATAATTTTGCTTAATCTATTTTTCCGCCAACCAACTGCAATATTTTTTTATTAACACCAAAATCATAAAATTTAAAGTACATTTATTATGTTCGCAGAAAGGGTTTTGATCATTATAAAAATCTTGAAATTTATTGCATGTGTTATTTATGCACACAGTTTAACAATATGCTCTTTTAAATGTTTAATTGTGGTTTTTCATATCATATAAATTCATACCATATTTGAGCTTTGTAAATTTCAAAAAAGCACTCCGTTGGTGCTTTAAGCCTCCTTAGGTCAGTTTCATCTTCTTTGTAATGATTTTTGTGGTGAATAAGATATTCCGATGGTACTTCCAATAGATCATTAGGTTTTGCATAATTATGCTCACATCCAACGCATTTTAACTTTATAATAATTTTACATACTACTAGAGACACAATTTCTTTCCTCTTCAATAAGCTCCGTACCGTCAGCTGAAATTGGGTTAGAACTTTGATGGTGGTTAGCGTTGCTATATTATATGATTAAATTCATAAACTGAAGGGTTCTTGTTGTGTTCATTAGCCGCCTTAATTTGGGAAAATAAGTTTTCGATAGGATTTCGCAGTTAGTAGATATTCAATTCCAGAATTTTTTGACTTAATTTGCAGCATTAATTCGTTAATCCCATTAATTGTTTGAATTAATCCATCAAAACCGAAGACCATTGTTTTTTTACGACTTTAATCTTTCATATGTAATCAACGATATACTTTAAAAATTCCGTTATTTAGTTATCTAACATAAAAGCACTCGCGAATTTACTTAAGCTAAATTTTGTTTTCGAATTTAAGCAATCGAAAAGTTTATCGAATTGTTCGATTAACTTAAATGTAGCAAAAGCTACTGATACATCGTGATTATCAAATTTTTCGAGTTGCTACACTTCTGCTTAACACCTGCACAGCTAGCTTAACCCTATCGCGTTAGAAAATTTTTGGACGCAGTTGGTTACAGAATCCTTTTCTAAATTGTATAATTCTTTTACGACGCTTCAACTGACTATTCCATTAGGGCATTTTAAATCGGACTTTATTAGTGTATTCCATACTAATTTTATTAGATGTGGCGGATCGTAAATACAATTATTTGTTGGTCGCCACATTCTAAAAATGGTGTATTTTCTGTTATGCCACACATTTTAAATGCTTTCCAATTACTGGACCCCGGGTCATATACGCTATAGGTCTTATTTCACACCTAGTTCCTTACATTTATCCAAATTTTCCATTATTATTAAATAGAGTTTGTCTGATATTATAGATTTATTGGATACAAAATAATTAAGGACAAATTTCCAGTTCGAAATAATACTTCTAATCATAAAATAACAAATTATTTTCCGATCTTCCAGATCCGGTACCAAAACCCATATGAAATTATCAATTTGATCAGAATTATTGTAGATAGAGATTTCAACAAATATTAATACAACTTGTTTTAGATTTTCGTTCTTACTGCTGATTTTTTTTTTTAATACTTGAGAAATATTTAGATTAAATCCAAGAATTAAATGTTTAACAGGTTGCCACCTCACTTATGATGTTTTCGATGGTAGATTTCCCGTAAATATTTATAAATAGTAGACGGCCAGTGGCGATTTCTCATTTTTCGATCTGATCGTTCTCCAACTGGTCAATAATTTTGTGCATTTGCTCTTTGACATATTTCCGAGTAATGCCTTATGTGCAAATCTATTTATTCGTTGTTTGTACGTTGTTGTTATAATACTTAACGATTCATAAAATTTTAATCTGTATTAATTTTCGTTTTCTACGTCTCGTAAAGAATTTTTGCAGTAAGGAGGATTAATTTCATCTTTAGAGTTGTGGGGTGGTTCTTCGACGACCAAAATGTCACTTTGCATATTTTCCTTGTCCTTCTCACTCGTAAATAATAATCCATAGCATCGCACAGAGAAGCGTCTACAGATATCGCTGTCACTGCAACAAGTTTCATATTGGGGTTACGGGTGAAGCTTACTCAAGACAATTCACACCGTAAAATAGAGCCCATTCTTTTCAAAACTTGTTCCTATAGATTCATCTGGGTTATCTGTGCTATTAGTTAACAAAATATTCGTTTTTTAAAAAAAGTACAAACGAAAATTATAAATTTAAACTAATTATTTTAGGTATATGGTTCTTTATTTCAAACTATTCAAGCTCGAGCTTTCAATCCCTTTAAGCCATAAAACAATTAAATATTTTTTTTAATAAAACCGATTTTTCATGGAAACGCATAGCCTAGAGCATTTCCCGAAAACAGATTTTCATGGTTAAACCGTTTTCATTTAGAATAGTTGCATAATTTAATAATAATGAAATGAGTATGAGACAAAAACTTATATAAATAAATCATATGAGTTGCCAATATAAGTATAATCTCAATGTAACATTACCAAAATCGATCTTTTCCCAGAATTGGTTTCTTTTTGGATAATTTTGACGTTATAAAAATTGATTCAATGATTTGAATTTTTAGATGTCATGTAAGTGCACTAATATTTGAATTTAGATTTTTGCTGGTATCATATCAGTGTTACTAAATTTTTTTCCCAACAATTGTTTCGTCTGTCCGGTATAATGTCGCGTTGTAATTACAACGGATTTAGTAAACCACATTTGATTGTTTTTTGAAAGGTACCTTTTACTTTAATTTTGGAAAAAATATTTCTTGTGCTGCACATCTCAAAATATTTAAAATATTTAAAATTCCCAAAATTCCCATTTTTTAAATGTGTTAGTTTCACCCTGTTAAATTGAATTCCAATTGGAAAAAATCTGGATTCCTATTGGAATCTTTAGTACTAAAAATATAATTTATATACAAAATCGAAAAGAATCATTCGAATAAAAATTAGATCTGGAAGGGAATATTATTTAGGGTCGGTGTATAAGGAACTTAGTCAGCTAATTTATTAACTAATTAAATGACCCTTTAGTACTAAGGCTAAAATTGCGATTTTAAGATTAAAATTAAAAAAAAAAATTATTTTGGGGGATAGAAGAAACCGCAATTTGAAGTTTAAAATTCGAAGCACATTTATTTATCTGGTTAGGATATACCATCATAGCTTTATGGATGGGAAATTTAATTAGGTATTTCGTGAACTATCACAAATTAAGTTAAAATCTCTGGTAGTGACTGTAATTGGGTCTTAATCAAATGTCTACAAAACTGAACTCCTTAGAGGATACTTTCATAGGTTTAACTTGAGTCCAAATCACTGGTAATTGCAAATTACAAGAAAGCAAAACCTGCAAAACCGTAAATTGAAGTTTAAAATTTAAAGCACATTTAGTTCTCTGGTTAGGAAATACTCTAAGGATATGACATTTAATCAGCTATTTCTTGAACTGTCACAACTTGAGTCCAATTCTCTGGTAATGTCTGTTAGTGGCCCTTAATCAAATTCCTGCTAAACCGCAATTTGAAGTTTAAAATTCGAAGCACATTTATTAAATCAGCTATTTCGTGAACTATCACAACTTGATCAAATTCCTGCAAAACTGCAATTTGAATTTTCAAATTTGGAGCACATTTATTTCTCTGGTTATGGGATTCCTTCATAGCTTTGTGGATGGTGAATTTATAGCTATTTCGAAAACTGTCACAACTTGAGTCCAAATCTCTGGCAATGATCGTTATTGGCTCTTAATCAAATTACTACAAAACCGCAATTTGAGGTTTAAAATTCGTTCGGGCATTTTATTAGCTGCTTTAGAAACTGTCACAATTTGTGTCCAAATCTCTGGTAATGGGCGTTATTGACCCTTAATCATATTCCTACAAAACCGCACTTTGGATTTTAAAATTCGAAGCACATTTATTTCTCTGGCAAAGGAACACATTCATATCTTTATGGATGGGGAATTTAATTAGCTATTTTGTAAACTATAACCACTTAAGTCCAAACCTCTAGTAATGGCCGGTTATGGCTCTTAATCAAATTCCTACAATGCCGCAATTTGATGATTAAAATTTGTGGCAGATTTATTTCTCTGGCTAGGAGGCACATTAATAGCTCTTTGGATGGGGAATTTAATTAGCTATTTCGTGAACTATCATAACTTGAGTCCAAATTTAGCTATAGCTAATAAATAGTTAATTATATTCCCCATCCATAAAGCTATTACGGGATTTTGGAGTAATTTATTTAAGGACTATTAACGGCCATTGCCAGAGATTTGGGCCCAAGTTGTGATAATTCACGCAATAGCCAATTAAATTCCCCATCTATAGTGCTACTAAGGTACACTCTAACCAGAGAAATAAATGTGCTGTGAATTTTAAACTTCAATTTACGGTTTTGCAGGAATTTGATTAAGGGCCATTAATGGCATTTTGGCGACAAATTTGAACTCATTTTCTGATATATCACAGAATACCGAACAAATTCGTGACCTTTTTTTGTGGTGTAATTTATATTTTCTATTGTACAGAAAATTAGATTCTTATTAGAACAAAAACATAATTTGTACTAAAACAGTTTGATGCTTATATTTTAATGGTTCGGAACTTTGGTTTTAAATTTAGCACACTTATATTTGATCGAAATAGCTCGTTAGGTACTAACAAGTTAATAATTTAAATTAAAATAGTTTAATGTGCAGACTAAGCTATACAAAAACCTTTTTTTGTTTTAATAAAATGTTTAATGTGTTTGTTTTATTATTTTATTCTGCGGTGAGGTTTGAGTAATTCAGTAAAATAATCCACGGTTATAGCACAAATTAACATTATGTTACGTGTCGATTTTAACGGTTGAAATTTCGAATAGTATAATAGTGCTATTTCTAAATTTTCCTTTAACAAATATGCTAATATGGGACTTATGGGAAAACCCATAGGGGGCCAAATGTTTGTTTATAAATTTTGTTATCAAAGGAAAATTCTGAATTGTTCCAAATAATATCTAAAGCAGTAAAAATTGAACTTTCATTAATTTAGATTTAGAATTTTTCTTTATGTTTTTCTAATTTTTACTGATAATATTTCGTACAATTTGGCTATCAACATTAGTAAATGAAGATTTGACATCTAAACAGATTAACAAAGAATTTGGTGGAAAAAAGTAAAAAGTAAATACTTCAATTTTAGACTCCATTCACAAAAGTTACAAAAAACTGCGTTCAATCGAAAATTCTTGTTTTAGAAAATGATTTATATTTTTTGAACCACGTAAGATATGAAAAGTATAATATCACGTTTGAAAGGTTATTAAGTGCTCTAAAATAACTTGTATTTTAGGAATTTAATAAAACAAGTTGTATCCTCGACTTGCAAAACTTTTTACAGAAAATTCGAAAAAGTCATAAAATTTTATAAAAAAGGGCTCAGGACTACCTTTAATGATAACAGAATAATAATTTTTATGATTTTAATCGATAGTTCATTCAATTTTACTTCAAGAAATAGTATATTCAATTTTTTTTTAAAACGTGTGGGAGATTTATATTTTATTGGCAAGAATTCAGCAATTTTTCGATTTTTTTGCACGTTTTCGCGTTGAGCACCATCTAATTTTTTTTTCACCCAAATTCATTATTTTGAACCTACTTTCCGATTTTGTATGGCGAAATGGCATTCTCGACACAAAGTTTTTTTTGTGCATCCTACTGTATCTAGTATATTTGGCTAATGAATTTTTGGTTACCCATATAATTTAAGAATCACTGCTAGATAATTTGTAAGTTTTTTCTTTTTAGCCAAATCTATGTTGCCAAATTCTTCCCATTCTTTTACTATGGAGTTAATTTTTGTGTCTATTGGTGTAGAAATATCTTTAAAAATTTGTTCGCAAGTCGAAATGTCATGAAGTAAGTCATATATAGGGGAGACCGGCGTGGGTTTACCCAGTTTTTGCTTTTTGCCTCATACACATATAACTTTAAGATATAGGTAACTCATGTGTATATATTATAAAGTTTAGTATTTTCTCTCCTTGTTTTGAAGGAATATTGTCAATTTTTAATTTTAATTTTCTTACAATTAAGCCAACAAAAATAGTATCTTAGTGTTATAACAAGTCACGTATATGGGGTACGTTGAAACATAGTATGCCGTATCTTGCACCATACAATATTCCTCAAGTAAATACCAGCAATTAACAAAAAATAAATTCAATATTTATTAAATAATAAAACAGAAATTATTATTATTACTTGAGGGCCATGTGGGGGCTCAAGCCACCAGTCAATATTCAGGCTCTTAATGAACCTGATAATACTGCCTAACGGTACGTGATACATACTATCTGGGCTCATTGCTCTCCCTCCTAGATGTAACAACATTTACTTCTGCTAGAAGAGCGGTAGCATTGAGACTCAAGGACTTCGAGAGGGCAGACCCACTCCCGTATATTCCTATCCGTGCCTCGTCTACCGTTTTGATTTTACTCTTGCGAGTTGCTGGGATCTACTATCTGGGCTCATTGCTCTCCCTCCTAGACGTTTACTGCTGGAAGTACCTCTACACGCGACACATACTATCTGGGCTCATTGCTGTCCCTCCTAGATGTTTACTGTAGGAAGTACTTCTACATGCGTTACATACTACCTGGGCTCATTGCTCTCCCTCCTAGATGTAATAACATTTACTTCTGCTAGAAAAGCGGTAGCATTGGGACTCAAGGGCTTTGAGAGGGCAGACCCACTCCCGTGTATTCCTTCCCGTGTCTCGTCTACCGTTTTGATTTGACTCTTGCGAGTTGCTGAGAATAAAAAAGTCGCCTGTAGGTTACCCAGGTTTACTACAGGAAGGCTAAATAAAACTGGAGGGTGCCTGGTATCCAGAGTCCGCATATATAGACTGATTAACCTATCAGCCATTCATCCTTCGGCATATGCTGTTCCACTGTTAGATTAGGGATTTTTTGTCAAGGTTTTCTTCTTTAGCGCCGTACTTTAGCCTGTCACAAAAGTCTACATTCAGCCTAATGGTTACAGTTGCCGGTGGTTGCCACGAGGAGGCAGTACGTATACTTGCGCCTACTGGAATGTTACGGAGCCCCTTCCAATAGACGCCAAACCACCAATAAAACAGAAATACATCGATAATTAAATAAAATAAAAAAAAACAATTCATTTTTAAGAATTAAACTATAAAAATTATTTGTACATTCGTGGCAGCTATATATAATTTTTTTTACCTTCTAACTCTGTACATTCCTCGTGAGCCCATAGTTTGCATGACACACATTACCCAACATTAACCGGCTTTCCTGCGTGAATAAGCCTCACCACAAACTAAACAAAACCAATCGTGTCTTTCCTGTAGAACTTTGCGCTTGACTTTTTTAGCGTCTATCCATTGTGTTTTTTGCTGGTTTAAGCTCCAGTTTAAGCAGTCTAGCCGCTTCCTCTTCCACCAATGCCTCCTTTTCTGGTTTATCAGTTAGTATTGAACTTTTCCTCTTTTTCCGACCGCATCGATTTTCTTTCCTGGGACCTGCTTTCGGGAAAGAACGAACGAAATTTGGTTCGAAAATTATATTTAATTTATTGGGTGGTTGTGAGGTAGACATTGGTGATTGATTATTCAATGGCCCGGGCAGATTTACATCCATTCCTGTTATTAATGTATAATTTTATTTATTCTAAACATAATACAATGTACTCACCAGTCGTAATTTTTAAAAACTCTTCTTATGTCGCATATATAATTGGTAGAGACTCAACATCAAATTCTTCAATTGTATTGGCAGCGTTAGATAATAATTCGTCATCGCCCAATATGTTTAAAATTTGTAGTGTGGCATCAGTTCCTACCTTTAGAACGGTACCAGATGATGAACTTATTGAAACTTCATTAGGTCCAATAACATTTGTAACGGGTTCTTCACAAAAAAAAAAAATTCAAATAAATAAATATAACGAAAGAATCGATTTCTATAATATTTTATATTACTTTATAATACTTATTATAAAAAAAATTTTGTATATAAATTATGTATAGAATAATTATAAAAATTATGATTTAATATTTTTAATAAAGAGAAAAAAAAAATTAATGATCAAACTAATATTAAACAAATATTCTAAGAACAAAAAAATTAAATAATTAAGATTACAAAAAAAAATTGAATTGAAATAGATTGTAGGTATATCTAATAGTTTTAAAATAAAAAAAAAACCGATGAACTATACGAAAGATGTTTTTCCCAGTTTCCAGAAATCAGCAACAGACATTTGTCCTATGGAACAATATGAAAAGAAAAAAAAATGCATTAAATTTTTAAATAAAATATGAATATTTAGATAATAATAATTAAAAAAAAATTCTTTCTTCCACTTCGAAATTATTCATTTTGTTGGGTCAATAAAATTTTTCCTGGGCGCCATCTTCAATTAAGAAGAAAAAAAAAACCCGTCACGTGGTTTTATCCTGGCTGATACTCTAAAAGCTATATGAGGACTCAAAGGCGTGGGTTATTGAATAATTTCAAAGTTACGAGAAAAAAAAATAATGTAAAGTATATTTTGCTATATCTCAGGAAACAAAAAAAAATTATTATTAAATTAAATATGTATATAGGAAATAAAATAATGGACCGAAATAAATTTATCCGCTTACCAATCGTACGACTTGAATGACCGTTATGCTTTCATTCCTCTGACTTGAACAAAATAAAAATTACAGCGGACCAACTGTTTACTGTTTTGTTTTCCCCGGATGACCTTTCCTCCTGTGGCACGTGCAAATCAGCTCACACAAAAAAAAACTAATAACGCCACTCAAAAACAAAACTATTTACTAATCAAAGTTTGATTTAGATTTTCCAGAGACGGTATCAACTTAGATGGTATCAAAGTATCAAAAAAAAAATATTGTTCATATCAAAACAAAATTCTTTGAACAACCCTAAGTGAAAACAACACAACCATTTACACAATTATAAATTTTTAAACACGAGCGTTTCTCGGTTTCATATAAATTGTACATTGTACGTAATTAATTATATGATCATATAAATGTATATAAAGTTAGCCCAGGATTCATCCCAGAAAAAAGATATGGTAACACCATAACTATCGCGACACAAACTGTCATCCCAGGAAATTACTATCAGCCCAGGAAATCTCTATCATCCCAGGAAATCATTATTCATTATATTTTTTTTAAGTTATAGTATATTGTGTCAGCCCAGAAAATAACTATCACGATACTAGATATTTTGCATCAGCCCAGAAAAGTATACTCATTATAACATGAAAATGTTGAAAATGTTTACAATGTATTTTTTTATGAAATTGATTAAAATTGAATTTTCTTAATTTTATTATGCAAATGTAAATATTTTGACATAATTTAATTTTAACTTATAAAATTCTTCGAAAAAAAACTAAATAAATCCTTCCAACAATGCGATTAAAAGCCGAATTTCACATATCTTATAACATTTTATCTTGTACTGATTATATTCAATAGAAAAGGGTTTAATTAGTCTTTCTAAATGTATGTGTATGTCTCATTTAATAAGAACAAGTTGGGCTCGGTTGACGATTTTCCCAATATTTATAAAATTGTCAAAAATTGTATGCGGAACCGCTTTGATAAAAAATCGAATCTCAAGAATCTCAGAGATTTCCTCGTATAGTGACTATATACAATAGAAAGGGGTTTAATAGGGCTTCGTGAATATGTTTGTCCCATTCGATAAAAAAGAGTTGGGCTCGGTTGACGATTTTCACAATATTTATAAAATTGTCAAAAATTGTATGTGGAACCGCTTTGATAGAAAATCGAATCTCAAGAATCTCAGAGATTTCCTCGTATAGTGACTATATACAATAGAAAGAGGTTTAATAGGGCTTCGTGAATATGTTTGTCCCATTCGATAAAAAAGAGTTGGGCTCGGTTGACGATTTTCCCAATATTTATAAAATTGTCAAAAATTGTATGTGGAACCGCTTTGATAGAAAATCGAATCTCAAGAATCTCAGAGATTTCCTCGTATAGTGACTATATACAATAGAAAGAGGTTTAATAGGGCTTCGTGAATATGTTTGTCCCATTCGATAAGAAAGAGTTGGGCTCGGTTGACGATTTTCCCAATATTTATAAAATTGTCAAAAATTGCATGTGGAACCGCTTTGATAGAAAATCGAATCTCAAGAATCTCAGAGATTTCCTCGTATAGTGACTATATACAATAGAAAGAGGTTTAATAGGGCTTCGTGAATATGTTTGTCCCATTCGATAAAAAAGAGTTGGGCTCGGTTGACGATTTTCCACATACCGCGGTTCCACATACAATTTTTGACAATTTTATAAATATTGGGAAAATCGTCAACCGAGCCCAACTCTTTTTTATCGAATGGGACAAACATATTCACGAAGCCCTATTAAACCTCTTTCTATTGTATATAGTCACTATACGAGGAAATCTCTGAGATTCTTGAGATTCGATTTTCTATCAAAGCGGTTCCACATACAATTTTTGACAATTTTATAAATATTGTGAAAATCGTCAACCGAGCCCAACTCTTTTTTATCGAATGGGACAAACATATTCACGAAGCCCTATTAAACCCCTTTCTATTGTATATAGTCACTATACGAGGAAATCTCTGAGATTCTTGAGATTCGATTTTCTATCAAAGCGGTTCCACATACAATTTTTGACAATTTTATAAATATTGTGAAAATCGTCAACCGAGCCCAACTCTTTTTTATCGAATGGGACAAACATATTCACGAAGCCCTATTAAACCCCTTTCTATTGTATATAGTCACTATACGAGGAAATCTCTGAGATTCTTGAGATTCGATTTTCTATCAAAGCGGTTCCACATACAATTTTTGACAATTTTATAAATATTGGGAAAATCGTCAACCGAGCCCAACTCTTTTTTATCGAATGGGACAAACATATTCACGAAGCCCTATTAAACCTCTTTCTATTGTATATAGTCACTATACGAGGAAATCTCTGAGATTCTTGAGATTCGATTTTCTATCAAAGCGGTTCCACATACAATTTTTGACAATTTTATAAATATTGTGAAAATCGTCAACCGAGCCCAACTCTTTTTTATCGAATGGGACAAACATATTCACGAAGCCCTATTAAACCCCTTTCTATTGTATATAGTCACTATACGAGGAAATCTCTGAGATTCTTGAGATTCGATTTTCTATCAAAGCGGTTCCACATACAATTTTTGACAATTTTATAAATATTGGGAAAATCGTCAACCGAGCCCAACTCTTTTTTATCGAATGGGACAAACATATTCACGAAGCCCTATTAAACCTCTTTCTATTGTATATAGTCACTATACGAGGAAATCTCTGAGATTCTTGAGATTCGATTTTCTATCAAAGCGGTTCCACATACAATTTTTGACAATTTTATAAATATTGGGAAAATCGTCAACCGAGCCCAACTCTTTTTTATCGAATGGGACAAACATATTCACGAAGCCCTATTAAACCTCTTTCTATTGTATATAGTCACTATACGAGGAAATCTCTGAGATTCTTGAGATTCGATTTTCTATCAAAGCGGTTCCACATACAATTTTTGACAATTTTATAAATATTGGGAAAATCGTCAACCGAGCCCAACTCTTTTTTATCGAATGGGACAAACATATTCACGAAGCCCTATTAAACCTCTTTCTATTGTATATAGTCACTATACGAGGAAATCTCTGAGATTCTTGAGATTCGATTTTCTATCAAAGCGGTTCCACATACAATTTTTGACAATTTTATAAATATTGGGAAAATCGTCAACCGAGCCCAACTTTTTCTTATTAAATGAGACATACACATACATTTAGAAAGACTAATTAAACCCTTTTCTATTGAATATAATCAGTACAAGATAAAATGTTATAAGATTTGTGAAATTCGGCTTTTAATCGCATTGTTGGAAGGATTTATTTAGTTTTTTTTCGAAGAATTTTATAAGTTAAAATTAAATTATGTCAAAATATTTACATTTGCATAATAAAATTAAGAAAATTCAATTTTAATCAATTTCATAAAAAATACATTGTAAACATTTTCAACATTTTCATGTTATAAATATTGAGTATACTTTTCTGGGCTGATGCAAAATATCTAGTATCGTGATAGTTATTTTCTGGGCTGACATAATTTACTATAATATTAATGATTTCCCGAGATATTGATATTCAATAATTTTTAATATGTATAAATCGGAACCAAAACTTTTTAAATTGTGTAGTATTCACTAATTTTTACATTTAATAAATATTGCGTCTGTGTAAGATTTTTATGAAAGTGATAAAATTCTTATTAATTCTAAAATAATATTTAAGTCACTTGTAAATTATAACTTATTTTATCTACTTATTTTTTTGAATATATGTCATGATAGTATCGTAGTGTTGCTTGATGTATATTTTCGATTTTTCTGGGATGAAAGTCTGGGCTAACTTTTTTTACGTATCATATAACACCAAAAATTCAAATCACTTAATATAATCACTTATAAAAAAAAAATCTGTAGATACAAATTATATTTACGTGTTATCCAGCCATGTATTATTCAGATAGCTGCAATATGGCGATCCAAAAAAAAAACTCCAAGTCCAAAAATAAAACAAATCCAATTGTCGTTCGATCTCCAAATTTGATGTTGCTTGTCCAACGTCTCCGGTCCAAAAAAAACTTGTCTTTTTTCCAAATTATATATACCACTCGATCATTAACAAAAAAAACCATCTCCAACTTCTCTCCTCCTCAATGGTACATCCACTCTCCTCTTCAATTTGCTTTGCGCTGTACTCACATACAAGCTCATAAATTGATAAGCAAAATAAATTTGTGGAAAAGGTTAGGGGAAATGGTAAATGAAATCATAACAAAATAAAGATTTGCAGATAGAGAACAAATTTTCAATACAAAAAAAAAACAAATTAAATCAGGGATATTCCACCCACAAAATGTATTCCGCCACGCTAATGGTATTCTCATAAAACTTTCGAAATTGTTACACATTATCATGAGTTTGAATTGGTGCCTGTTCATTATAAGGTCGGTCTGTTACACTTGATCGAAAAAATAAATCGGGGTTCGTATTAGATGGTCGCACATGAGAAATGAAATGTTCCATCCACCTATAAAAATCTGTTGCAGTCATCCATACTGAATCATTTCCTGTACCAATACTGCCCACGGGTCCATCAATAATAAAATGTGGCTGAAACCTTTCTCTTGGGCAAATAAACATAGGTAGAACAGCGTTTCCACCAGCACTTACAGCACAACAAACCGTCACAAGTACTCCTCTTTCACTTGATATAAGTCCCCCAACTTGCTTGACTCCTTTTCAGCAATGACTTTATTTAATTTTTGTACCGTAGTTACCCCTGTTTCATCTACGTTCCAGATATTGACTGCTGTAAAGTTAAATCTATCGCGAACATCAGCTAGTTTTTGAAAAAAACTGGCCACATTTGTTTTATTAAAGCTAGTTGCTCTAGCCAGGCTGGTAGCTTCTGGAGTACGGATAGAAAGTACTGAGTTTTTTTTAGAAAAATTGTTAGCCATTCTGCGCCAGCCATTTTATTTGTGTGCCAAGACGGTGGTACGTCTACTCCGAAAGCTATAGCACACTCAAAGGCCAATTTTCTAGTTTCGACAGGTGACAAGATAGAATGAAACATTTAAAAATTGCTAGTTACTTCAGAAATGATGGGGCAAGTTGTAACATAATTCAACTTACACTGCTTGATTTATTACAACGTACCCAATACACTGAATGCATATTATTTTCATTATTTTTCAGTTAAAACATATTTGATTCACTAATACATGCATTTTTTAATATTTACAAACCTTTAAATTTATTATATCTTCAAAGTTACCTACATCAAATTTTAGATAAACACACTTATATATTAATACTGCAAAATTAAACATTAAAAGTACTTTACTTGCTCATAAACATTATTTTGTAGACACAAACAAACTGACACGTCTGTATGCAACGAATTTGGGAAGAGAACTAAATTATGAGAAGAGCTATCGTTTAATTTTCTCAGAATTAAAAAAAAACACTGTTTTCAGGTGAAATTACTCAATTTTCAACTTGCCCCGTGTTTCGTACTGATCCCGGTCTCCCCTACACTTTTTTCAATGTAGTTCTTCCGAAATTTCAAAAGATTTACGTTTCCTTTGTCTGCGCTTTCGTCACTAATATGTCTGAATTGTCTGTCGAAGACAAATGTAAGCAAACCAAAATATTTCATATTTATCTATAGCAATGCTTTATTGACAAAAAATTGGCATTAGTTTCAATCATCAAAAATATTCCAAAGTTAAATTAGTGACTCCTTTAGTTCTTGGCGTTAGTTTGGTAGTAAACCAGCAGGTTTTATGTTTTCTTGAAAGATTTAACAGTAATGTTTTTTGCAGAATTTGTAACTGCAATAAATCACTCAAGAGTAAATTATCTTCCCCACATCCACAATATTTCAAAAATCAAATAAACTACGCTCAAGGTGTTGAAAAGTATGATGTTAGAGAAACGTTCATATCAAACTGTTTTCGTTTGACAGAAAGCCTAAGTGCCGATATAATGTACGATATAATCGAAGGGGTCGCTCATTACGATATTTTAGGAATTTGGAACATTTATATATGAAAATCGGTTGTTTAATCTTGAAATTTTTAACTAGAGGCTAAATAATTTCATATACATATGTAGAATTTCTGAATAAACCACCATAGATCAAGGAAGCTGTATTGTGGCATGTAACTAAACTGAAATATTCACCAGCTGAAATGATAATTTAATTGAGTATCTAATTCTTTTAATTGTAGATTTAGTGCCACGAAATAATTAGAAGTGGAAACTTTACTTAACTTTGAGAGATATCCTTTCAGTTCTCAGTACACAAAAAGTTGATCCAGTTTCCAGTAAATTGTTGAAAAATTCGATTATCGATCATCATGAACAATATTTATCATTATCCTAAGTGCATTTAAAACCTAAGTATCATTTCTGTCCCACTATCCTCATATTATAACTAATATTATGGATAATAGGAAATTCATTAGTTGTATGAGATTTGAAGGTGAGCATCACGAATTAAAGAAATTGGTAGAATAATCAAATGTTATGAAATTGCTAGAATAAGCAAAGGTATTATGAGGTGGTAAAGAAAAATTTAAATTACCATGAAATTCATTCACTCTGAGATGAGGGTGTATTAATAACAAAATATAAAGGACTGAACCCTCACGAGCTGATCAGAACTTCGGTCTTTCGTATCTTCAATGGAGGTAGCATTCACCTGTGTCATAAAGTTGGTGTGACAATTTTGACAGTATTGATTTCAAATTTAACCAACATATATTTACTGATACAACAACAGCCAAACAGCTCAAAAGGTTCAGTAACATGAGTACAGGCATCCAATTTAACACGAAAAATTGTATTATAGAACTTTATATCGAAAGTGGTATACAAAGTAATACTGATATTTCTAACCGTGTAACTGACCATATTCCAGAAATTTTTCCAAAAATCATTTTAGAACCCCATTTACAACGCACTGTTAAATTTCATAATAATCGGGTAAGGAATCACTATGTTCCAGCCTACTTGGCCATATTTCAGAGCTTTATCCAAAAGTCATTTAAGAATCCCATTTCTAACTCACATATCAAATTTCATCATAATCGGTTAAGAAATAGCCAAGTTCCATCCTACTTGGCCATAATCCAGAACTTCATACAAAACTCATTTTAGATTCCCATTTCCAATATACATGTCAAATTTCATCATACTCGGTTGAGAAATGGGCAAGTTCCATCATACTTGGCCATATTGCAGAACTTCATCTAAAACCCATTTTAGAATCCCATTTCTAACACACATGTCAAATTTCATAATAATCGGTTGAGAAATAGCCAAGTTCCATCATACTTGGCCATATTCCAGAACTACATCCAGAAATCATTTTTGAATCCCAGAACTTCATCCAAAAAACATTTTAGAATCTTATTTCCAATACACATGTTGAATTTCATCATAATCGGTTGAGAAATGGGCAAGTTCCATCATACTTGGCCATATTCCAGAACTTCATCCAAAAATCATTTAAGAATCCCATTTCCAACGCACATATTGAATTTCATCTTAATCGGTTGAAAAATAGGCAAGTTCCATCATACTTGGCCATATTCCAGAACTTTATCCAAAAATCATTTTAGATTCCTATTTCCAACACACATGTCAAATTTCATAATAATCGGTTGATAAATAGGCAAATTCCATCATATAAACAATTTGTTATCTACTCACTACATCTAATGAAACCCCAACTCAACTCCAACTCAACTCCAACTCAACTTCAACTCAATCTGCCAAGTGACCCCTAACTTAACCATCAAATCAATTCCAAATTCAATGACAAATTCAACAATAAAACCAGCATATAAAAAAATCGTAAAAATTTATAAAAGCAGATATTTTGGGTCAATTCGTATGGCAAGTACCCCACCCCCTTGACGTACAGTCTCCCAAAGCTTTTCAAATCTCCGCCTTGACCATAGAAACAGATTGGCGGAAAAAAAAACCAAATTGGACAAGCCGTTCTCGAGATACCATGGGTCCAGACATCCAGACATCCAGACATCCAGACATCCAGACGTCCAGACATCCAGACAGACGGACGGACATTTTTTTTTTTTGCATTTTCAGACTCAGGGACTTTCAAAACGTCGAGAAAAGTGGTTTCGGACCAACCAAATTTTTCGTCATTTTTCACAGGATTTCAATACTTTGGTCTTTTTAGACCGAAGTAATAATTATTACAAAGATGAGATTCCGTGTTTCCAAGTTATAGATAAAAACATCGAAACAGAATACGACATATTTATGTGTTATCGAGCACGGTAAACTGTAACATTTAATTCTCATTTCCAACTTTTCCTTGCATAATGGACTGAAGAATTAAGTTCTACTATATTTGATAAATTACAGAACATAAATATTTACTTTAATTTTAAATGTTAATTAATTAATCGTTGTAATTTCCAATATGTAACCGGTCAATATGCAATCAATCCCATTTCCCCCCCGTTTTTATCCCATTGGTATTTAATTTTAATGTATATGATTTTAATATGCTCCGAAGATTGTAAGAGAATTAATCTTCGAACTGATGAGCTTATGATTTTGAAAAAATCAGTCTTCTCATCATGCGGCGGCGACTAGACTGATTGTACCACAATTTTACATTCTATATTATATAGAATGTACTGTGCTTGTTGTATTAGCGAATTTTACTAATACAGCCAAATTCTCTTACAATGTTTCTTCTTAACAAAATTCACTCAGCCCTATTTCTGTGTACGTTTTGGAAATTACAACAACTAATTAATTAACATTCAAAATTAAAGTAAAATTAGCTTACACAGAAATAGGGCTGAGTGAATGTCGTAAAGAAGAAAAATGTTAAGAGAATTTGGCAGTATTAGTAAGATTCGCTAATACAACAAGCACAGTACATTCTGTACATATAGAATGTGAAATTGTGGTACAATCAGTCCAGACACCACAGCCTGATGAGAAGACTGATTTTTTCAAAATCATAAGCTTATCAGTTCGAAACTGGATTAATTATCTTATCTTCGGAACATATTAAAATCATATACATTAAAACATAAATATTATACAATTCGTTAACTTTTAAAGGTGAACTTCTTGTTGTGAACAATTTCTAAAAATTTTGTTTATGTTTTCTGTACTAATTTTTTCTGAAAAACATAATTAAGTTTTGTAACTAAAAGTTTTTGTAAATAAAAATAATTATTTGATTTAAAATGGTAACAAATATTATATCAATTGATGTAATCATATATCCTACATTACATATATAATTTCAATGGCTGATTTTGATTGTTGAATGACGGAATGAAATTGATTCCGTATAATCCAAAAAAAAAAAATAATTATAATAAAAATACTTAGAACGTTCCAAAATCAAGTTCCATTATTAAGAAACTTTGGACCAAAAAGAAAATGAAAAATTTGAGCGTTACAAATATACTCAAGCGCAATAAAAAAAATGTTGATACAAATTTAACAAACCTTTTGACCCAAACTAGGGTTTTAAATTCTACTCTAACTAGTTGTATTCCAAATTTCTTATCAAGCACATTTGGACAAATCTAGGTTGGAACTTTTACTTAATTTGTTAAAATATCAAATAATTGCTATCTTAATTTGAACCATAATTTTGTGTTAATTAAAATTGGAATTAATTTTTTTTTTTAAATATTTTTTCGTATCCCAAAATTTTCGCTAAAACTCTCGATTGGATCAAAATTGAATTTTTAGTCCAGACTTTGTTCAAATCTTATTTTATCCTGTTCTAAATTAAAATGTTGCTCGAATAATTTTAACTAAATTTTTAAATTTCACTCAAAGTGTTATTAAAGGCAGTCCAGATTTCAAACTTAAGTTTATAGTTATAGCTTATGAATTTACTTAAATCAGATTTTAATTTAAACTCTGATTTTATAGTTAAACTAAAAAATTTGTTGAAATCGTGCTTAGAATTTAAACTCAGTCACTTATAGTGCATTAAGTAGTTTGCTAAAATGGTTTTTAAAAGGTGTTTGTTTCCCAAATGCAATATAAAGCAGACAACTTTTACTAAATTTCAGTCAAATGGAAAGAATTCAAGATAATTTATTGTCTTCAAAATTTCGTTCTCTTAATCAACTTCCTCCCTGTCGAATGCAGTTGACCAATTTAGACTATATTTATGATCAAAATTTCATTTATCATTTTGTTCAACTTCGAAAACAGCTTGGAACTAAGTTTCTCACTAAACATTTATTTTTTCCAATCAATTTTGATTTTAAACTATGTAAGTTACTAGTCTAAAACCTCTCATATAATAAACAGAAAATTACAATAATTAATTAGTAAGCGAACCTAAATATTTGTTTAATAAATTTCATTAAAGTTTTTATTTCAATTTAATTTAATGATCGTGATCAAAATTACAATCGACATTCAAGTTCCGTTTGGAAGCTTAACTCAATTTCGGATTAAAATGTCACTCAAAGTTTATTCAAATCCATATGGAATTGAAAAACTATTTTCCTTTGCTCTCATTTTTTTGTTGTCTTTATTACCAATTAGGTTTGGAATACCAAAATCATTTTTTAAAATTTAAATTTCTAATTCAAATATCACTCAAAATTTCTGAACTAAATTCAAAGGAAATTTTGTTGGTAGTTTGACATCAAATCTCGTATTGTAACCCAATTCGTACTTAATTGCAATTAAAATTATGTTAAAATCAAGTTTGGAACACCAAATTTAAACTCAAATTTTTGCTCAACACCAAGTAGAATGTCCTATTCAATTTCTAATCTAAATTTCCAAATCAATTTTCAACCCAAGAAGTACTGAATTATTTGTATGTAGTTTAATCCAGAAACATTTTCTTAATTTTTATTTTAAATTTCACTCAAAATGTTGTTGGTTCGAATTGTAACTCAATTAAAATTGGGTCTGTTTAATTTCAAACTGAAAATTTATGGATTTAACACTGGAGGATATTTTAAAACCACTCAATATTTAGCCAAGCCGTGGTTGGAATTTTTATTAAAAGATTGGAATTCAAACTTTATTTATAACTAAATTTCTACTTAAAACTACTACCTATTAGCTTTTGATTCATATTAAACACAAGTTGTTGTTCAAATCTAGTTTGTAATCCTAATTAAATTTTAAACTCTAATTTAAGTACCTACTCCTGAATTTATTCAATTTCATTTGAAAAGTGTAATTGTTTGTGAAATTCACAAACGTACGTTGGAAAACAATATGTTGACTTTTCTCACGTAAATGCCACTTAATATTTTACTAAAATTCATGTTTGAATTCTGAGGGAATTAATTGTAATTCGAAATAAATTTCTAATCTACTTTTTTGGTCAAATAATGCAGTTAGTAATTCACAATAATAATCAACTTTACATTCAATATTTCTGTCAAACATATAATAACTTGGAACTTTTCAGATTAAATATTAATTTTCGTTCAAGCCAATTTTGAATACGAATAGCTTTAAAACTGTTGCTCAAGTGCATAAATGGGGTAGAATTGCATTTGCTACGTTTTTATAGTTTCAGAAATTTTAACACTTGTTTGATTCATTTAAATTCCAATGAATTCTTTTACATACATTTTCATATTTTGCCACAAATAATATGTGGTAGCATATAGGGCTAATTCGCTTTTATTTGTTCTAAAAAGAATAACTAACCAACAAATTTTGGTTTGGATTTGACAAAATAAATATTTTGTTAAATAAGAATCCCAAGCTTATTTATTACTTACCTTAAAGAATTAAATAGATTGGGTATTAGAAACCCGTAAGATTTATTTGCCCAATAATGACTTATCGACAAACATGTCATTTAATGTAACTAAGCAATTTAAAAAAACGATTTTCTTCAAAATATGATTCTATTCGAGAATATGAAGTCGTACATCATTTTGTACTACAAAGGAATAACTTAAGAATAATTTTCTTATGATACTAACAAAACTTTGTTTTAATTTCAATTTTATTTTTTTAAACAGAGGAATGCTAGAAAATGCCGGTGTCATGGTATCGCAACGATCACTCCAATGGGACTTAAGCCGATTATATCCTGGTTTGCAAATGAAAATCGGCCCATCCTATGGCTCAATGGGTGTATTGGAATTTATAATGGATAAAGGCAATGATCTTGACGATCGTACATATCTAAGTGACGAACCTTCAACAGGTAAATTTTTAATTTTTTTTTACTGTTTCAATTTTATGTTTCTTCTATGTTTCTTCATAGAATATCAAGTCAATGAACTTAACGATAAATTTGTTCTATTATTGCTTGTTATTCTTTCGTTTTAAATATATTTTTTTTTCTGTTTGTTTTAACTATTTATACAAGATGGCATTGTTCATAAAGCTTACGAGCAATGTCATACACTTGAACTTGAAATGTGTAAACATATAGGCGCTTAAAATATTTATGTATTGTTATGTTGTTTATTTACAGCGCGCATTTTAACGAAACAATTTGTGTTACCATTTCTATTGGGGCTAAAATTTAACATGATAACATTGTTGCCGATTTTAATTGCCGCAATAATATTTGTTAGTAAAAAAGCTGCATTTTTGGGAAAAATTGCACTTTTACTATCGGGCCTCTTCTCAACCGGAACACTTTTTTCATTGGGCAGTTTATTCAGTGGAGGCGGTGGACACGATAATCATTTTGGATTTAATCACAAACCATTGTTTCATGGTGGATACAAAGAATACGATTCGCCGCATCATCATCAACATCACAACGATGATAATTTATCTTCGGGTTACTATAAAAATTTGAATAAAGATTCATCTGATCAACAACAACAACAGCAGCAGCAACAACAACAACAACAGTTGATTGATAAATTTTATGATTACGAGAAAAAAATATTATTACGCGATCGCATCAGTAAATTATATGAGCGTGAGATAAATGATGAGCCGACCGCTCGTAGTGCTCGCCAACTATCCGTTGGGGATAAACCAATTGAAAATCAAAGTAGTTATCGTAATTTTGCTTGGCAAACACAACAGAATTAGAAAAAAAAAAAAAAAAAAAAAAAAATTTGTAATGTTTAGTAAAGTAAAGAAAGGTATGCGCGTGTTTTAATTGTTCTGTGTATTTGTTGTTGTAATATACTGTATATTTATGGATAAGAATAATATTTGTTTTAACGATTGAGATGTTAATGCCGATTAAGTAGACTTGAACAACAAAAAAATTTAATAAAATTATTTTATATGTAATGCATAAAAGAAGAATAAATTGTATAATCGTATAATTGACCTTAATTTCACCTGTTTTTTGAGAACGGCTTGTTTATGCATTCATTACTTGTTTTTGGAATGATCTCGTTATTTTAAAGAATACGAAAAACACCCGAACAATTCAAAATTTCATGGACAAGTTTTTAATTTGTTTGAAGTTCTAAATAAATTGTCCTTAAGTTTTAAATATTAGGTTATTGCTGTTTACACAAAATATTTTCCATTTATTTTTTACTACTGGTAACTTCAATTTAACCCGCTTTCAAAATGCTACCGACTTGATTTTTAATTTTTTTTTTAATAACCTGCAGTTTATTGTTCATCGATGGATGTGCTTCAATCAACTCATCCAAGTTCTCACACTCCTCGGCTAACGTTTGAAGATGTAATTCTGATTAGCCAATGATCTAATTACCAGTAATAGGAAGCTAATTCTTTTGAATTCGTCCCAATCTACTTATCACACAAACACCTCAAGATCCGTCTCAATGGTATATACAATTCAGAAACTCTCCATCAGTCTTTGATACAAATTCAGGGTTTTGCCCCCACAAATCAACGAGTGCGAGCACCAACACGAAATGTTCGCTAATCTTTAAATATTCGAAACACTGATACGCTATAAATCGTCCAGTTATAGGAGTACATTTTTTAGAAACATAAGTCCATAAGAAGGACTTAATTGATGAAACCACTAGCTTAGAGGTTAGGATCAATTGTATTTCAGTTTTATTACCGATTATAAAATAATTTATTATTGGTAAGGAATTTAATAAACTATTTTTGGAATTTCTTGTACCAACGGTTCCGCAAGATTATATGGCATCTGCAAAGCATATTATAGTGAATTACATTCATACTAAAGGTCCACCATCAGCTAATAAGCTTCGTCGTCTCCATCCGGACAAACTTGAAGCGGCTACAGCTGAATTTAAATATATGGTGGATAAGTATTCGACTGATTGTATGCATTGCAGAAATTATCGCCATTGAATTATTGCACCATACCTGATCGTTTTCCGGGACCGCGTATATGACTATATCTCAGTTACACGGAGCAACATATTTTCGAAATGCAGCTTAAACCTGTAAACGAAGTACTAAAGGGGTTTGTTGCCCATTTAGACGATATTCTTGTATTCAGTAAGAACAAGAACAAAGACGATCATATTGTCAATCATCTAAAATTTCTGTTCAAACGATTTCAAGATTACGATAAATATACAATAGGTCCAGCAAACACCGTATATCAATTACCGTTAGCTGCAAAGAAGTGAAGAAGAGTAATTAAGCATACAACTAAGAAATATTTGAACAAATAAATTGTTCCAATCTACATTTGCTACCCTTATTTAATATTACTTGTAATTATCAAAAGATTTCAAAGAAAAAATTAAAAATCAACCACAACCTATAGTTATTTAGTTCCTTTTCACTACCGGCGCTTATTTGGCGATTTAGTTGATTTTATTCCCTTTTTTAGAATAGGAAATTGAAACCGTATACAATTTTTCGTGTGCGTATTTCTGGGGCGTTTTATTAAGTGACACTGAAAAAATAATGCGGCAATTCGGAAATAATTCGCAGAATAATTCAAATAGACAGGACTCATTCAAGCACTATACGGATACCTAGAATTAAAAAAGGCGAATAGATTTTTTTACAACACACTTTGTTATTTATTAATATACAATATAATATCATACCAATTTTTGCAATTACAACACGATAAGTACTAATGTTTATTGTTTGGAAATTTATGAAAATAGATGAAACATAATATTAGATTATGTTACGAACATCTTATACAAAATTCAATTTAATGAATATCTTCCGCGAAACGAATAAAAGTGAAATTTATACTCGTATTATAATTAATTTTCATTAAAAGTTTTGTTTTTTATCGTCTCAGAACTTGTATGTAAATAGCCTTCGTCGTAACGTCGGAAAAGACAGAAGGAATAATTAATTTCGCTGGAATTTTAATATTGGAACGATAATAAAAATTCAAGGCAGGCAGATTCCTCTTAAGTTTCCGAAATGTTGTGTACAATAAAATTTGGTAACACCTATTTACGAGTAGATGGAATATTCTGTAAATAACGAGATTGCATGCATTGTTGAAAATTGAAAAATTAAATTACAAATTTGATTTCTGCAAATTGCTTGAGATGTGTATCCAACGTAATAAATGAATAATGGAAAATTCATGTTTGTTTCCTTTTTTTTTTGCTTGTAATAAGAAATTGCTTTCACGGTCACAGTACATTCGGTCGTATCCTTCATCTTTCGGCTTTCTCATTCTGTAAAGTGAGTGACTGTCTATTCCTGTTTGTATTTTATAGTAACAATAAGGTCGTTAATTGAAATTTAGTGATAATTCAGCCAATTGTCATTGGTGTATAATATGTAATGCCAACGAGAATCTCTACTGGATTTTTTAAATAATCAATGGCATTTTTTGTTACCAGTATACCAATGCTGTGTGCTTTGATTTCTTTAACTTAGCCATTGGGTTTTGTAAATTGGAAGTTCCTACCAGCCATGCATAGATGACAAGTTGTACCTGAGTTCTTATTATTCTAAATTGCGGCTTTCATGGAAATTTTTTTGGCTAAAATCATGGCAATTTTTGTTTTTTTGAAACACAATATTTCGGCGCATTAGTCTAAGAAAAAGGCAGGCAAAAATTGATAATATACCATGAAAATGTATCTATAAGATTCGTTAGTAAAAATACGTTAGTTTTTCTAAAATAGTGAAATGATCTATTGGACGAAGTTAAATTATATATTAAAAATATAATTTGTGGTCGTATATTTGAATAGGAAGTAAGGATGCGGAAGAAGAAACATTATATGGTTTGTACTGCTTTGATAAAGTCATTCATCTGGGACCTTATCATGATTTCCGCCGCGAAACAATTTTCCCACAATATCGTACATTTGGCAACACCAAACCGTATTTTATTTTTTTTTCATATTTGATAGCGGGGAAGCTACCGCCAGAAAAATAACGATGTTACATGGTCTGAGTTTATCCTGTGGTCAACTTTAGCATTATTCGCGTTAGTTGGAATATAAATAACTTATAAAGCTGAAGATAAGACTTTTTGCGAGGAGTTGTCATTGTATTAGTACTTCGTAAAATTGGCCAATGTAATGAACGTTTTAGATATAAAATAAACAAAACCTAAAACTTATTCTACCTTTGGTTTAACAAGTGTATAAAACGACTTTTCAACAAAACGTACAAACCCGGGCATAAAAATTGATGTAACAATTTTATTATTAGTTTCGTATGGAAGACGGTAAGTGACTTTATTATAAATAAAACTTCAGTCAATTTTAAAATAAATGAAATACATACCCGGGACATTATACAATGTGCCAAATCAAAAAATCTTAGGTTGGTGTTTTGTACAATTTCTACAAGCAGTAAACATAGCGTTTGTTGTTGTAGAAATTCCACCAGAAAAAAACAAGACTGGCACACTTTATGTATGTCAAATTATATCAATGCTTCATGAAATTATTTTGTATAATTTCTTGGTTAATGCAACTTGACACTTTTCAGTGTGTCAATTTTTAGTTTCTTTGATTTTGTATGAGTACAAGCAATTTTACGTTACAATTAGGTTGCCCCAATTGAAACAATAAATTCATGTTGTACTCATATAAATCAGATTGACCAAATTTTTGAAGAATTTTTGGAAAACGGGTCTGTTGGAGCGGGTACATGAAAACAAAGAAAAATGCTGCCCGTTACAAACGTGGGGAAAACCCATCACCCTGAGATTAAAAAGAGATCTCATCGCTCTGTTGGATGGGGACTAATTTTCTAACTCCTTATAACAAAAGGAAGAGAAAAGAAATTTTGCATTTGAGAGAAGTTGTGGCTGCAATGGCCAAAGCCCAACGTGGCGGACGTCCCACACGAGACCCTGACTCATGCTCTACTGATTGAGCTAGCCAGCTAAGTGTAACTTCATTAAACGAAACCTATTTGGATAATCAGGACGTAAAAATAAAGACAAAATAGTCACGAGGAAGGTAAAAAAAAATTTGACATGATAATTGATCGCGCTTTCAGTGGTTGTATTTTTCTTATCTGTTTTGTGTTTTTTTTTCTGTTTGTTTAGTTGCTTATCTTAACTAATATTTTTTTTTTTTTTAACTAAACCACTTGGTTGTCCTAACTTAAATAAAAAAACCCTAATACATTAATTCTTAATCATAATCACTAATTACTATATTCCTATCCTTTTCCTAAATTCCTATTACTATAGAGAGTAAATATATGTACCTATGTATATATTTTTAATTTATGTTTTTTTTTCTCTAAACTTAGTAACTACCTAGACTACTTAAAGGGTTTTTCATAACCTAAATACGTATCTTACCTATAGCTGGCGCTGCCTCAACCTTAACTTACTTCTTGATAGCTGTGGTTATTTATTGCATCAGTACTTATGTTTACTAGTTTAAAGTTGAGATGACCTCGCCTCTTTGCTTAAGGTAAGGTTATATATCTTATATATTTATTTTTAAATCTAGTTCCTAAGATGTCATTAGCATTTCTCTATATCAGCCAATCTGGTTGCTGTTGTACTTGGTCCTTGCGCATAAGCCGCTGATTTTCTTCTGGTTGTTATAATTGTGGGATTTGATGTTGACGAACCATGGCTACCAGTGCTAATACAAATAGGATCAATACCCCTCCTTGTTACCACACAATGATTTACGCGATGAAAAGTTTCCTCCTAGCCAGTGCTTTCTTCTTTTTAGGTCAGTCCAGTATTTCTTTACCCATATCTGTAGTTCTCGCAAATATTCCCCAGTTTGGATTTCCTGCGTCTGATTAAACTTTAAGGTGAGAGTTGCTTTTGTTGTTGTCACACGCTGGATTTGTGATTTGCAATTGTCCATGTCGAATTGTGTTCCATGTCGAAACTACTGAGATGGTGATATAGACTTAATTCGATATTAACTGGTAGTGCTCCTGTATGTGCCAAATGAGCCACCTCGCAATTGACTTTAGGTGACTGTCTGTTGTATAACGAGTCTTTGTCTAGTAGACCTTCCTCTTAGAGTTTACACATTCTTAGCGCTTCTGCCGAGTATGGTATTGGTTAGTAACCGGTACAGTGGTTGTTTATTAGAACCTCTTTGAACACTATGTTATCTTACTGTTGAATGGGTACAAGAGTGGTGTTAAACTCGTCTCTGTGCCATAGTGATGACTGGATTTCAAAGATGATCTCCTCTTGAACAATTTTGAGTTTGATAGTCAGGAGCTGGTATAAATGAATCCAATGTCCCATCTGCTAACTGGTGCTGCTGATGCTGGTATTCTTGTGCTTTGCAAAAAAAATTAAGCATTCCTCCCTCTACCATGATTAATACACTGGTTTTGCATGTAAATTTCCACTCTGGTGTGGTCGAACAAGGATGGGAAATAAGGAAACTGACAAGCCAATCTTAAGTAAAATTTTAAACAATTGCCTCAACCTTGCAGTAAGCATTCATAACTCTACAGAGTGAGCCTTACTGCTATGAGCGCAATATCTTAATCTCACTTTTTAAAAACGAAATTCACAACCTCTGAGTCAATCTCGCAGTGAACATTCTAAACTCCTCTGAGTGAGCTCTACTGCTATGATCTCAGAGTCGAACTTCAATTAGTTACACCCGCGGTCACCACCAACACCCTTGTCCCCGTTGTCACAGTACCGGATTCAAATTCCTTCTTTGGAAGACACGGACCGTGTGGATGACAAGTCGTACGCTGGCCATGTAAATCGACAATCGACACGACTCTGTATTGCGTTTTCTTTTTTTCATTTGATAAAAACAATACGAAAAAAGAAAAAGCAACACAGAGTCGTCGTCACGTGACTTCTTAAGTGTCCTACGCGCCATTTGGGAAACTGTTGAGAAATCGATTATTAAAGTTTGAATGGAAATATACTTACTTTCCATAATAAATTTGTAGTGTTCTTGTTAATTTTTATCATAAGTTGACATATTTCTTTGTTTGGAACTAATCAATAAATACCGTTAGTCCTTAATTTTGAGAGAAAAACTAATAACTATGAAAAATGCCAAAAATGGATATAGGACATTCCCCATGTAAAAGCCACACAGACAGTTTTAAATTTTTTTTTGCCTAGGGGTATAGGACACAAAGATACAAAAATTAAATTAAAAATCCTTTTTTGATAATTTAAATAATTTTTATTTCAATTTGAAAAATTCGATGTCCTCATTATTAGGCATAAAGGGAAACATTGACTGAATGTCCTTAATCTTCTCTTTAGAAATCATACCAGTGGCACTATTCTGGTTTTCCCGGGGAATTGGGAATTGGGAAATGATTTATTGTGACTTGTTTTAGTGTATTTTGGTATCATTTTTTTCCAAAGCATACTATGGTGATTGGCATATAATTCCAATTTTGGGAAAAAATGATTTCATTTCAAAGCAATTTTGTTGTTTATTTTCTCTAAAAATTTTGTTGGGAATTACACAGTAGGCAGTAGCCAGAAGATGGAATTATTTTTCCCCAAAATTTGAACAAAACAACCAATCGCCACAGTATGCTTTGAAAAAAATGATACCAAAATACATTAAAACAAGTCACAATAAATCATTTCCCAATTCCCAATTCCCCGGGAAAACCAGAATAGTGCCACAGGGGTATTTAGCATTGCCACTCTTGGTAACTTGGTGAGATTTGAGGTTTTTGTTCTTCGACTTCCTTGTACCATCAGAGGTATTGACGTATATTGTTCACTTTCAATATAATTTTTTTTCAATTTGACAACGAAATTGTCAATCTTTTCGTAAAAGAGCTTAGTTGCCAAGGTAAACTTAACGCTGGAAAAATTAAGCCCAATGCTTGCTTTATTATAATTAAAGAAATCTGTTGATTTCATCTGCATCAATTTAAGTGATAGGTTATCGTATCTCATTGCTGCAAGATGTCTGACAAGAGATACGGGGCTGTCGATGTTTACTCGCTGAGATTGATATAGGCAAACTGAATAAATACGACATGAGCTCGTTTCTTTTATAGTTTTTCCAATCAATGTTATGATCTATTTGATATAGAACAAAAATAAAATAAAATGAATTTTGCTTAGTTAACACTAACTTTATAGTAACATAATTGTCCCATATCCATATTTTTAGGATATGCAACAATTAAATATAATATGTATTAAAATTTTTCCAATTTGTTAATTTTGTCCTAAATCCATATAAAGTGGATGTAGGACAATTAAAAACAAAATCGAAATTATCAGATAATTTCATATAAAAATGTCCTATTTCACAGAAATTTGGTTTGTAGGACAATTAAGAACTGAAAAAATATTTTAAAAATACGTTTTTATGGTCTTTAAGACAAAATGAAAATACGCTATCTCGAAACATATTGGACTTAGGACAATTTTGATTAAAGATTCTGAAAGAGCGCAGTCGAATTAGTAGGAATCCACTCATAACTCATTTGCGCAAAAAGTGGTCTATGGGACACTTAAGAAGTCACGTGACGTCGTGTCGATTGTCGATCGTCGATCAATATCATAATAGGGGTGAATAACTTACAATCTCTGCTTAGATTGCGTAAGCATTGTCTGTTTTACCACGGAACAATAACTCGCCGGTTACTGTTTTTTTCTTCTTAATTATTTCTTTATGTTTTCACAATGTAACCAGGACTAACTTATGGGACAAATTCGCATTCATACTCGCCCTATCAGTAGAGACGAATACATGCCCATTAGTCCTGATTAGTGATTGCAAACCGGTTTTTCCGGTTACCGAAAAACCGGTTTTTCTTGATATTTTACGTCACCGAAAAACCGGTTTTATTATTCTTGAAAACCGGTTTTATTAATTTAACAAATAGTGTATTTTGTTGAGAAATTTACAACAATAATTGCACGTAACAAGAATTAAATAACTCGAACAAAAAATTTGAGTTATTTAATTGGAGCTCGAATAAATAAAATACGTAACTAATTGAATGAAAAACAGGAGTATAGTTGAAGAAATATATGAACCACCAACAGCGGATGTGATGAAGAATTTATTACAAAAAGCAATTCACCACCAATTAATGGTTCAACCACCGAAAGAAGACCAAAGCGCTCCTGGTCTAAAACTAAGGTTCGCCGAGAGTTGACCCAGATCGAATCGGATGGGGTCAGAGGCCCGGAACTCGGGATAATGTACATCTTTCTTTTGTCGATTCCACCGACAAGCGTGGAAGCAGAAAGAGCGTTTTCAGCGTTGTAAATGTACAAATATTCGGTTACACCCAGCAGCTAGCTGATGACACATTAAACATGTTATGTTTAATGAGATCGCATTTTCTGGAACAGAAAAATAAATAAATTTTTGGATAATTCGTATTTTTTTTAAATTGTTAAAACAATATTTTTGTTTTGTTTTGTTTGTTTTTTGACTGAATTATTTATTATTACATTTAAAAAACGTGAAAAACCTGAATAGATCTTGTTTTCTAAATTCTGGTAAAAATTTAGTACAAAATTAATATATTTTAATTTTTCAAAAAACCCGGTTTTAAAACCGGTTTCCGGTTTTTCTGGAAAATGAAAACCGAAAAACCGGTTTTAGAATTTTGGCCCAAATTTGCAATCACTAGTCCTGATCTACATCCAGGACGAACTTAAAACTACTGAGAATTGGCAAACCCATCCCGATGGATGAAAAATTAAAATGATTTTTTCCAGAAGTGAAACATTAACGCAAACTTAACTAGTATAACATAAAGAAAACTTATAAATTTTTATAACATTAATCTGTTATTACAACAAAATTAACATAAGCTGAGGAATGACATTTCTCAAGTATGACATCAAGCTGTGCAAGCACCCTCACTTGGATCATGCCAGACAAATATCCAGCAATACGGACAAAAACGTATCACTGCAAACTAGGATATGCCCCGAATTAAACTAAAAAAATAACACTTCAACTCAATAGACAATCTGTGTTACCGTCGCTACCATGACAAACAGTTCGTTACCCAGAGTGTGGGTTGGGACATGCCACAAATGACTGAGTAATCATGGATCCAGCAACTGTATCCACAAATTGTAAGTTTCTTCAACATGAATATAACCCACCAAGTATTTGGTCAGGCTAAGCCGCAGCCATATTCACGTCAATAAACCTTCGTCTAATTAAACCCAAAGCTCAAATTTAATCACAAAACACTTTATTTAAAACACAAAAAAAAACAAAAACTTTGGCTGAAAAACATCAAAAAAAAATTCAATAAAATAAAACAAAACTTGGATCAGATGTTCTCGATCCGTTTGGTCACCACATGAAACAATAGTAACATTTTTAGGTACAAGACATACGTAGCACAAAAATTTGAGAAAATGCATATACCGAGTTTTGCATTTATACGACTCAATTGTTGTAACATCCAAACATTTTTAGGTACTAGATAAATGCAAACAATACAATGTTTTATTTTGATTTTGTTTTATTTTATTGAAAATTTTTTATTAACTTCACATAATATTAAATATGGCTTTAAATTTTCTAGGGTTGTTTGATTCAAGTTTTTTCATTTGCTGGGATGAAATCCTGGGATAACTTCACCTACGTCAAATGAATAAATTTCTATTTCTTTCAATCGAAGACGGCAGAAAATCCATAAGATTACTATACACTTTTCGTAAATTTTTAGAACACTTCGAGCTAACTAATGGCTTACAACAAATTTTTAATTGATGATGTTTAATTCACTATATTATGATAAACTAAAATTCGAGTTATGTTTAAGTAAATGTTATTTATTTCGTTGTTTCTCCGCTCCAATGAGCTGACATCCTTGCGGCAACTAATGAACTCGATTAAATCAACATGTTCGCATTTGTTTCTTGTTTTGTTTTTATTTTGTTTTGTTTTGAAGAGTGGTGGGGGGCTTAACTCGACTAAAGAAAATAGAATAAATTGGATCGACTCGACTAAATCATTTACTAATCTACTCGATTAAAATTTTAGTGTTCAGACACATTTAGTTACTAAAATACTCGCTACTCGACTAAATTACTGACGTAGTCTGAAAAGGCTTTAGTAGTGTGCCCTGCTATTTTCTTTCTTTTTTTGTAGGAATAACGGAAATTCTCCGACAGGTCTAAGCGAAGTACAAGGTTTAAAGGACATAAGCTTAATTTCACTGTATTATCATACATAATCGTTTTCTGTGCGAAAAGTATTTTTAATTTTCCATTGTGGGCTTCTGACTTTTTTAAATTTTTGGTAGGATGTTGGCCATCGATGTTTTGCTTTCGGATTCATCAGTACTATTAGTATGAATTCCACGCATTCTTGAAAGATGGAATTAATTTATTTATATCTGCCTAAGAAAAATACGGCAATATTTTAACAAAAGTTGCGGCAAACTCTAGTAAAAAAAAAATTTTCTCAGTCTTTCTCTGGACTATTATCTAGCGCAATGCAAAGTTTTAGAGTCAATGGTTCACGTTTCGCTAAAGGAAAATTACGAAGCGAGCTTCCTTAAGGTTTGATGTAGTAAAACAAATTCTGTTGAATTGTGACAATTTTTGTAGCACCAGTAATCACTTTCTATGTTACATACAATTTATACCGGCCCGATAAGATTTTTTTTTTGTCATGGAAGAGAACACTCCACTCCAAAATGATTTTCTTAATGAAAATTTAAAAATTTCCAAAAATTTCGTTTTTTAACCACAAATCGTATATAAGTATCTAGAACATTTATATCTGTAAATCAGTTTTGTTCACCTCTACTAGTTTTATGTCAAACGAACAGCATCAATACCTAATTGAATATAAAAAGACACGAAATTGGAATAATTTTTCTATGCGTATATACAAAAATCACTTAAGAAGAACCAACTAAAAATAAACAAAAAGTCATGACTGAATATGATACGAGTTATTATTTCTATTTTTCATCTTGTCGTCTATTAAGCAATTTAAAAAAATTTTTGAACCGTGCAAATTATTTTTCATAAACGAAAATTCCTACCTTCTGTACCGCATATTTCGTTTGATATAAATTCGTTACGCGTATCAAAATTTTATTTATTCTCGTATACAATTTTGGATAAGTAACAAACATCATCTCAGTTCTAAGTGTTTTTACCGGATTATGTGCAGTGCTAGTGTTTCGCCTAAAATATAATTTAAATTACATTCCCTATAAAAATGAATAATTTATTAAAAATATATTTCTATATTTTATTAATAATAAAAGCGAATATATTTTTTGGAAATGCTGTTATTTCGATATCAGGCCACGGCCAATTTAGTGCAAAACATTATTATTACAATACAACTAATAGTTCGGATAAAAGTGCGCAAGAATTAAATACTTTGGAACGATATCAAAATTGTTTGAATACCAAAGAAGTTATCGAGTGTTTAAAGCAACAAACCATAATTCTGCTGGATGATTTTAACCGGAATAATGAAACGGTTGTGCTTAACAATTATATTCAGATAAATAAAAATACGGATTGGAGTGAAAGACAAATAAATGCATCGGCCCGAAATATAGAAAGTGTTGATGAATTATTGAAACATAAGTTGGTGGATTTGGCTGAATCGAGATCGGTACAAATTAAATTTCCAATCTTTTCGAATAAACCAGAACAGTTTACTAATCATAATGGTAGACAAATTCATGGCAATATTGAGGAATTTAGTGCGGAAGTAGAAGAAGGTATAATTTAGCATATTTGTTTGGAATGTTATTTAAATAATAAAATACCTTTAATAGGGCGCAAGAAGAAAGGTCCTGGAAAGCATGGTGGAGGTTATATGGTTGGCGCAATGGCAATTGCAGCGATATTAGGTCAACTCGCTTTAGGGAAAGTTGCATTTTTAGCAGGTGCTGCGATGCTAATCGCCAAAATTGCTCTTCTACTGTCACTATTGGTAAGTAAAGTATAATTCGATTCATAATGTTGTTGATAAAATGGATTTAGTCTGCCCTAAAGAAACAAAGTGGAGGAACAACGAATGGTGAACATGTTGTACTGGCCGCAGATCATGGACATTCATCATACAATACTGGTGGCTGGCAACGGAGTATTGACGACCAAGCTCAAGCTATGGCGTTTAGAGCACAATTACAACCACCAAGTGTCAACTAATCAACTAAATCAAATGTATAGATAATTTAGTTGGCAATATTATTTATTTATTTAATTGTTAGTTTAAATATGTAAAGTTTTTATAAATAAATTATTGTTCAAATTTCAAGCGTCAAATTTTCAGCGAGCATTGCAAAAAACTAATAAAAAGTCATTGTAATAAAGATATTTTTTAACGGTGAAAATGGAAACAACAAGAAAATAGCACGTTGCTAAAGAGGTAGAATTTACGAAAAAGGCTCTACAGTTTCTAAAGTCATTCTGAATTTTCACCTGTTTCAGTAGTACTTAGAAAAAAAAACTAAAGATTAGAACGATGACTTCCCTAATCTAACTGGAGAACCAAATATATTGTAGCATTTTCTGGTGTAATCTAATAATCTAGACTAAAGCATTTCAAAAGATGTTCGTATTTCTCAATTAAAAACTTTATGGTAAATTTTTGGCATAATTGCAGCAAATTTAGAATAAATTTATCATAAGTTTATTTTATGAGTGGTAGGTAGCGATTGCCTGAAATAAAAATTTCTTTTATGGTGTTTTCTTTGCAATCCTAGATTATCTGCCCGAGCTAGGCGTTTCAACTAATCAACTTTTTGATCATAACATCGAGCACTTTCGAGTTGCTGTATGTGAAATGGGCAATTGGAAACCTGGATGTATCGGATTGCTGTGGGCTGTATAAATTGTATTATTTTTTGTTTGTTAAATTATTAAAAAAAAAACCAGTTATATTTTTAATTTTTTTTTTTTTAATCTAATCGCCTCTGCGGTCAAAAAATAGCAATCACTTCTCTTCTGCAACCTCACCATCATCACTGATACCAACAGCACCTTTTTTTCGATTCATAAATATTATCCGATGTCTATTATTTTATTTTACTTATTCGTTTTTTTTTTCAATTACAATTACATACATCTATAACAGCACAATTAAGCTTGAGATGACAGATTTTTCTTGTTTCAATACTTTCAAAAGTAGAAAATCCGAAATATGTATAAATTATTTAAAAAAAAAACAAATTTACTGGGTGAAACAAAAAAAATTGTCCGGTTACAAATCGTGGGGCAGACCCAATACCCCGAGAGATGTTCAACGAATGGCCTTTGAGTGATAAACACCCATAGATTTACTATTAGGCGTATGCAGTTCATAAGCGACGTGACCAATTTTCTTGGTCACAAAAGCTCTAACAAACTTTGGAGCAAGCTTTGATTTAAAGTTTTCCCCAGCGTTAACATTAAACAATCGATCAGACGTGTTGTTAATAGCGACATAATTACAATTTAAAGAACACATTTCATTTTGTGTCACCATGTGCTATCCAAAAACTAGGGAGCATGGGGAGAAACCTGTTAGCAGTGCACTACAAACTAAATTCCTCAAGGGGAGTGCCTTGATATAAATATTTTTTATTGACAAAGGGGGAGGGGGGGGGCGGGTGTTTTGACATACAAATATTTTTTTATTGACAAGGAGGTGCCTAGACATAAAATTGTTTTATTGGCAAGTGGGGTAATTTGACTTACAAAAAATTATTTATTGACAAGGGGGCGCCTTGACCTAAATATAATTTTTTATTGACAAGGGGGTACCTTGACATACAAATTTTTATAGATAAGGAGGGAAATTTGACATACAAATAATTTTTTATTGGCAAGGGGTGTGCCTTGATATAAAAATATTTGTTTATTGGCAAGGGAGGTGCTTTGAAATAAAAATATTTTTTTATTGACAAGGAGGTTGTCTTTATATTAAAAATTTGTATTAACAAGTATGAAGCATAGACTTAAATATAATTTTTAATTGACAAGAGAGTTGCCTTGATATAAATATAATTGTTTATTGACAATATTGATTATTAAAATATTATTTTATTGACAAAGGGTTCATTGACGTACAAATAATTATTTATTGATAAGGAGGTGCCTTTACATAAAAATTGTTTATTGACAAGGGGAGTGCCGTGACATAAAAATAATTTTTTGACAAGGGGGGGTACCTTGACATAAAAATAATTTTTTATCGTCATGGGGGTTCCTTGACATAAAAATAATTTTATATTGACAAAGGGGTGCCTTGACATTAAAATATTATTTTATTGCCAGGTGGGGGTGCTTAAACATAAAAATAATATTTTATTTATAAAGAGGTGCTTGACATAAAAATAATTGTTTACTGACATGGGAGTGTCTTGACATAAAAATAATTTTATATTGACAAAGGGGTGCCTTGACATTAAAATATTTTTTTATTGACAACGGGTGAATTGATATAAAAATAATTGTTTATTGACAAAAGGGTGGACAATAGTAGCCTTAGACTTCAACGTCGACGTGCGGCTGTTTTTTCTTTCTTTCATGAAAAATAACATAAAAAATCATAAAAAGCCAAATATACGAGGAAACTAAATACTCGGCGTATTAAAATCGTCTAAAAATAAAAAGGGAAATACCATCACCATTATCTGAAAGTCAAAAAAGAAGAAAAATCAAAAAAACAGTGTATAAGAAAAGTACGAAATAGTACTGCGCTTGCATGCGCAATAAAACCATGCCCAAAACCAAGAAGTCTGGAAGGGGTGAGCCCTTCTCTGAAAATAGAATGATCCAAATAATGACCAAACTGGTTAAAAAAACAGTTAAGGAGGCTCTCAGTCATCTTAATATAGAAAACAACGCTTCCCCAAGGACGGCCACACAAAAAAGGACAATCACCGAAGAAAGTGAAAGCCAAGACACAAAAAAGGTCAAGAGCCAAGACAACGGCATAAATTCCAGAATAGAAGATATCAGTGATATCACCGAAACAGTAAAGCAAATGTTGGATAATGACTCTTTCAACTTTGAAGATGAAGAAGACCAAGAAGACAACCAAATTGAATTCGATTTCCAGAACCAATATAATACCACAACAGAGGAATTAGGAAGCAAAATTGGCGGACGTTTCAGCACTCTCCAAACTGACGCTCCAGCAAATACGGAAACAGTGGGTAACCAAACCAAAGTGTATAAACCACCGCCGATTATACTACGATCCTTCGATACTGGTAAAATTAACAAGCTGAAAAAAATAGCAAATACACATGAAGGTACTATGCTAAGAATTACCACCAACAATCAGGCACAAACAAATGTGTCAATCTACACGAAAAACATCAACCACCACAAATTGGTTGTAGAAAATCTAAAAACCGAAGACTTTCAATTCTACACATATACACCAAAAAATCTCCGACCGAAAGTCATGATAGTACGGGGAATATACCAGGAAGCAGCGCCAGTGGAAGTTAAAGCCGATCTCCTTCAGAAGGGTCTCAAAGTTCTGGAAGTATACCCGATGCTAAAACACATAAAACAAGACGACGGAGTAGAAACACAAATTAAACTACCCTGCTTTACCATTACGTTCGAAGCTGAAACAAAGAATTCAGATATCCTGCTAGTTCACGGCTGCTGTGGCTATAAGATTAGCTGGGAGAAAAAGAGGAAACCAAAGGTGTCGTAATGCCGAAAGTGCCAAGCCTTCGGGCACGCAGCATCTTTGTTACGAACGGCACTATATCCCAGTGTGTGTGGAAGTGTAGCGCCGTTCATAACAAGAAAAAATTTCCTTCGCATGGACTACTACTGCAGCACTTTTCCTGGGCTAGGTGACAGTCGTGGGGTGGGACAAAAAAAAATGTAGCAGTTTACGAAAGACTTGTGGATGCTGCAATTGGATGTTATGTTCCAAGGAGAAAGAAAAAAAAAATATGATAAACCTGATGTAAATATATAAAACAACGCAAACCAAGAAAATGTAGGGTTTTACTGTATAGTACCAGCTTTTAATTTACTGTCGTATAAAGAAGACCGTTGATGAAGTGGCCTTAGTGTCTACGCCACCCGAATGAAGTGTTATATGATTGGACACTTCCCTCCCTTGTTTTGAACTCTAAATCACGGCATATTTTTTTATGGATATCTTAGAATAATATAATTATGTCATTGCCTAAATCAAAATAATAATACCAAATTTAATGAACATTATTGAATTTAATAAAGGCAAATAAATAACTAAATAAGATTCTCAAAACGGAACAAACGAACACATACGAACAATTCTTTTATGCATATTAGTATCAATGAACGCTGCCAATAAAGTAAATAAAATAAAAGAAAAATTACTTAAATTCAAGAATTAATTTTGTTACATATGAAATATTTATTGCCAAATAAATTAATGATAATAATAATTTAATTTAAATGAATTAATTAAGCATGTAAATAATTATTGATAATAACTTAGAATTAATGACGACATAAATAAAAACTAACACATCAATAACGGATCGATCCCCCTAACATCTTAACGCCATAATAATGTTATATATTAATACTAATACAATCTATTTATATAACTGAATTAATTTCGAAAACATGAATTATGCTTTGCTTGAAAAAAACTGTATCTTAGCATTTTAAACACAGCACAAGATTCATAATAGCTTAAAATTATTTATATAAAGCTTAAGAAATATTAATAAATAAATTAATAAATAAAATATTCGACATGGTAAATAATTTTACATTATTTCCATATTTTCATGAAAAAAAAATTAACTAATAATAATTATAATTTTTGTTTTGCACTTAACTTTAACGCCAACTGAAGATCATAATTGGATTCATTGCTCAAAATGCTTCTTCAATTTATTTGTACCAAATTGGTTCTTTAAACGGAACCAAATAATGCAGCAATCAAAATCATGGAAGAACCAAGAATATTCCGTTTCTGGAACAGAAACCGTATATCTTCCGTATATAAATTAATCCTTAGCCGGCTCCTTCTGTTCCCAAGAAATATTAAATAGGATATAAAGAATATCTCAGTTGTACGTTAAAGTTTCTAGAAAAACTTGGAGGAACCGTGCAAAAATGATCACAGTTTATTCCTTCCTTGCAAAAAAACTTGCAATTTACGAAATCACTATAATTATAACAACAAATAAAACTTTATTGAAACAAAAACTTGCACTATTATGACACACAAAAATTAACTAAATGTTAATTTTAATTAGTTAATTAAACTTACGAAATTTTTATATCACACAAGAATTTAATTTTAATAATTATAATTTTTTTACTTTGATTTATAAGCACAATTTACTTCGAGACTTGAAAACAGAATGAACATCGGACCATAATTTTGATTGCAATCATTTGGTAATACGGATTACCCGCTATATCATGAAAGTACATAACATAAACAAGTACATAACATTTGATAATTATCGTACGATCATTATTTTTAAAAATGAAAAATAAATACATTTTTTTTTTTGTTATTGCAATCAAGACAATAATGATAACAAAAAAAGAAACAATATATGATCATCATTGATTGCTCTTACCATTCAAAAATAATTCTTATTTCTAAACTGAATTCATTCAATATACTGTACAGGGCACATGTAAATAATATGCATAAAAGAATATAACGTAAACCGACTTCGCGCGCATTAGGGCAATGATAAAATACGACAAAACAACAATTCCAAAATTTCAACCATGTAGCAATTTTGAACGAACAAAATTGTCACATTCGTGGGGCAGACTCACACCCATGAGATAGTCTCACAGCCAGGCATAATATTATTTCAATGTGTTTAACAAAAATATTGGAACATTATCGGATATCCTTGGCATGGTATACTCCCAGTTTTTTTCCAGCGGCGTCTTTAACTTCATATAATACAGTACCAATTCTTCGTTCAATAACAGCGGGTAAAAATTTCTTTGATAATTTTGCTGATATCTGTTTTACTGCACAGCTTTGGGTAAAATTTCGAACAAATACTTTCTGTCCTGGCAGAAAGCTTCTTGCTTTTGCGCGTAAATTATAACGACTAGCAGATGATCTATGAGCAGCTTCTAAGTTACGGAGTACTATTTGTTGAACGATTGATAAGTTATCAGTTGGTGTAAGCACGTTGGTATTGTAATCATCAATAGCGTGGATTTTCCTTAAAAGTTCATAAAAAGACCCGTGAGTTATCTTATGTCTACCAAATAATAAATAGTGTGGCGAAAATTTAGTAGAACTATGTACCACATTTCTCAATGCTCCGGCTATTTCATCAATATGTTGGTCCCATTTCCGATGATCATCAACAATATAAGATCTGATGGCAGCTAGAATGGAGCGATTGACACGCTCGGATGCGTTGGATTGGGGCGAATACTTTGCGGTGCGCTCATGTTTAATTCCGTACTTTTGCAGTAGGTTCGATAATAATATTGATTCGAACTGAGGGCCGTTATCGGTAAATATTGTTTCAGGAACTCCATAAACTTGAAATATTTTTTTCTCAAGAAATTCGACCAGTTTAGTTGCGGTTGCAGATCGCATTGCCTCTAGAATTGGAAATCTACTGAACTGATCTAAAAGTATAAAAATACAAGAATGCCCATTTATGGTTCGAGGGTAAGGACCTAGGAAGTCTAAATAGATACGCTGAAAAGGTCTAACAGGATACACCTGTTTTCCCATTTCTGGCCTGGTTCGATAATTAGTAGGCTTACTCTGTTTACAAATAGAACAGCTACCAATGTACTTCATAATATCAGCAGCCATAGTTGGCCAATAAAAATATCGTTTTATTAGTGAAATAGTTTTGGCAGCACCTGGGTGAGCAGCTGACGGAGGCTGATGGGCTTGTTCTATTAGAGAGTGTATTAAGCTGGCTGGTACCAATAATTTCCAAGGAGATATGTCACTGTTATTTTCAATCGGATCCGGCAGGTACACATAAATTTTATTTTCTTGAACCCTATAGTTGGTTTTAACATCTGGGTTCTGATGGAGAGCTGTTATTTTCTGCACATATTCTTCATCCTGAAACGAGGAAGAATTGAAATCCAGTTGGAGCGGCGTGCTTAGTACGTGGTCTATAGCATCTACATTGACACGAGAAAGGGCATCAGGTACCACGTTGTCACTACCTTTTCGATATTCAATTTTAAAATTATAACCCTGAAGCTTAAGAGCCCATCGTGCTAATTGACCATCCAAGTCCTTTTGACTCATAAGCCATTTCAAACTATTGTGGTCGGTTATGATTGTAAAAACATAACCCTCAATATAGGGTCGAAACTTCTTAACACTTTCCACTGCAGCGAGACATTCGAGTTGGGTGGTGGAATAATTACGTTGGGATTTCGACGTCTTTTTACTCATATAAGAAATAGGATGTTCTTGACCATTATGAACCTGATAAAGGACACTACCTATGCCAGATTTACAGGCATCACACTGAATAAAAAATTCTTTGGAGAAATCTGGATTGACCAGCAGAGGCGCAGAGGTTAATGCCGCTTTAAGCTCATCAAAAGCTGTTTGCGCTTTCTCATCCCAAACTATCTTAGTGTTTTTCCGAAGGAGATCTGTTATAGGAGCTGATATCAAGGAGTAATTTCGGATAAATCGTCGGTACCAACCAGTTAACCCCAGGAAACGTCTAATTTGTCGTGTTGTTTTTGGTACAGGGTAATCAGCTATGCCTTGAATCTTTTCAGGGTCCACTTTAAGGCACCCCTCACCAATTACATAACCAAGGTATCGCGTTTCTTTAAGCATAAACTTGCTTTTTTCCACATTTATGGTCAGATTTGCTTTAGATAGCAATCTTCCCACTTCAGTTAATAGTTGTAAATGCTCCTCAAATGTAGCCGAGACTACCAGAAGATCATCCAAATACACGAATACCCGGTCATGCAACTGATGAGGTATAACCTTATCCATTAGTCGACACATCGTCTGGGGTGCATTGCACAACCCAAACGGCATGACGACAAAATGGTAAAGTGGACGACCCGGCACGGTGAAAGCCGTCTTATCTCTCGACCCAGGATCCAGCGGTATCTGCCAGAAGGCATCTTTTAAATCGATCGTACTGATGAATCGCGTTTGATTAAGCCGACTGAGCAGTCCATTAATCAAAGGAAGAGGATAAGCGTCAGGCACCGTAACCGAGTTCACCTTCCTAGCGTCAAGACACAGCCGAACTTTACCGTTGGCCTTCTTTACCAATGTGACCGGAGATGACCAGGAACTATGGCTTTCCTCAATCACTCCTAACTCAAGCATCCTGTCTAGTTCCTTATAGAAGTTAGCTTGCACTGCTGGAGAAACAGCATAGTATCTCTGTTTAATCGGACGTGTGCCCTCAACAATTTTGATTTCATGTGTTAGGAAATTAGTGCGGCCTAACCCAAGTTTTTCGCTGGAGGGAAACAAATCTATCACTTGATTCAATAAAAATTTTTGACGTGGGTTCAAAACATGAGTACTTTTGTTTACTTCATCGTTAGAATTTGGACACGGTATTTTAGAAAGTTCTTCGACCATAATTGGAACTAAACCGAAACTTGTCCAGAAGTCAATACCCAGGTAAAGTTTTTGACTTAAACTAGGAGCAATATGAACTCGAAGCATTTTCGTTTTTCCCCCATAGGAAACTTTTGCTAGGAAATGACCCAAAATTTGTATTTGATCACCACTAGCAGTGGAAAGAGCGGATGGAAATGAAAAATAATTAATATTGTGGTCCCTCAGAAAATCTTCAGCCCCTCGTCCCAGTACCGAAATATTAGCTCCGCTATCCAGCAGCCCACTATAAGGAATGCCGTTGAGTAGTATGTTTGCGTACGGACGAGAATCAGGCTCCATATGCATGATAGTTTCTGAAATAGATTTCTTTATATTCTTTCTTAATTTAAAATAGGTACAGGTACGATCTGTTTTATTACGACTGACGGAAGATGGAAGCAAATGAGGAATGAATTTTAATCGTTCATTGATGGTAGCTGAGGCTGTTGGGGTTGGGTTGGTCTTCTCAATATTTTGTATAGCTCGGGATCGGTGTTCGAAGCCACCTCCTCCGTCTCTGGTCTGGGTTTGTACATCTTTGGTTGGGAATTCAGAATCCCAGTTTTCCTGGATTCCCTCTGCTGGTTTTCCTTGCGACAACAATAAGGACATTCAGGTTTTAAGATTCCTGGCGCACCACAACCATAACAAAATAAATTACGTTCATTTGATGGACATTCAGGAAATGAATGACCAAGTTGCTTACAATTCCAACATGTTAGTTTAAAGTGTTTATTAGGATGTACCGAACAGGAAGGAGCAAACGAAACGTGTTTACCGTGTTGAGTAAATGAATTGACGCAATACTCTTCAGTTAAATGGGCTTTCGAGGAATCATCCTCAGTGAAAGCGTTGGTCACCTCAATCTCGTTTACCTGTCGTTTAGACATATATAATTCAGGAACATGCCCCATACGTAACCAATCATCTTCAACTAAAACACAAGAATCTATAAAAACTGTTAAATCGGAAAATCGTTGACCTGCAAATTTATCCTGAAGACCCGGTCGCATATTTCTCATCATGAGATTTATAATATCTTGTTCTGTTAAAGGTTTTCTGAGCTTGAGTGCCTTGTTTTGAATAACATCATAAAAGTCAAGGAAAGGTTCTTTGAATTTTTGACGAGTTTTTTCCAGTTCGTATTTGATATCATCATCTGAGCGTCGTATACGAAATCTCCGCAACATGTTAACACTTAAATTCTGCCAAGACAGAATATCGTCGGACTGTCGATAATTCCAGTACCAATTAAGGGCTCTGTCTTTCAATAAAACCGAGAAATTTTTAGCCAATCTATCGTAAGAGACTCCATTTGCAAGTGCCATATTTTCCACCCTATACAAAAAGTTCTCGATCGATACTTTGTCTCTATCATCACCATAAAATTGCATATTCCATTCAAAGATTCGTAACATCTCACGAGCATGCTTCTGAGATGGAATATTTTGTGAATTTCCTAATGTGGATAATTTATTTTGTGCTTCCTGCACAATCTTAAATGATGAGTCGTGCTTGTCACCAGAAATAGATGCTTCAGTCGATTTTGAGATAGTTTTATGATTTACCGAAGATTCTGCAGCCCTGGCTTTTGGTGGTAAATTCAATTTTTCAATTAATTTCTCACAAATTTGATTGAGCGTCTCATCGTCGTCTAATGAGATATTATTGAGCGAAGAAGAAAACTGAACCTGACGAGGGATAGAATCTTTGCTACTACATGGTATTACAGGCACATTGCCAGTTAATTCTTGGCTGTCGTTTGGAATTTCAGTTAATTCAGCGGCAGCGTTATCATCAGACAATTTAGAAAAATGTTGGAAAGCTTCTCGAAAAGATGTTTCTACTTCGGGAGTCAATTCTAAATTTTGTTTTAAATGCTCCACACAACCATTCAAACGGTCAATCGTTTGTAAATATTTTGCTACTATTGCATTGACTGATCTTAAATGAGAAATCCGTTCTAAACGCCCGCTCACATGCCACAACAATGTTTCTAAATATGAAACAAAATCGGTAGTTATATCCTCTGAACCTTCAGTATGTCTTTGCAGTGCGTCTTCTAGCTTCTTTATTTTTATGGCGCAACTTTGCGCTTCCCGTTTAGCATTTTTTTGAGCTGATGTATGAGCATCCGTGGGAGGTATAGCTTCTTCCACCAGTTCTTTTGTTATTACCATTTGTAACCTAGTTAACTTTTCGGTAAGTGAACCTTGAATATTTCGAATCTGGCATTCAATTGCCAATTCTTCAAATTCTAAAAATTCTACTGAGACCGGCATAATTAAGACGATCCAGAAAATAAATTAATTAACAACAAAAAAAAAAAATATAAATAAATAGTAAAGTTTTAAATTGATTGTTTGGTTTTTATGAACTGCCGTGATTTAGATTCAAACACAAAAAAAAAATATAAATAAATATATTAAATAATATGACAGAAACAAGTGTTTTATTAAGCTAGTCTTGCTGGTACGATAAAATAAAACTTAAGAAATTTAATCTATGCTTCAGTTCCAATTAATATGCTCTCTTTTCATGAAATGTAATCAATTGATGACGGAACATCAAAAACGTACCTAGTACGGAATACACCTCAAACAAAAACATACTAAAAGTACCAAAAAAAAACAAATCGCGAGCCATCACCGTAATGGAATCAAAAGTAGTTACAACTACGAATACCATTACAAACTGCGAAACTATTATTACAGAAACTACAGCGTGTTTACGTTACTGATCAAATTCAAAAAACATTTTCCGTAGGAAAATGGAAATTGACCAAGTAAACACAAATTACAAGTACATCCAAACCAAACATTGAAAATCAAAACGCAACAAGCGGAAATCAACGCGTAGGAGTACTTACATAAGTTAAACAAAAAAAAAACACAAAAGGTTTATCACACTTAAAACTTAATAAATTATGTAAATTAAAGACAATTTGTTCAAGAGCCACTTTGTTACTTCACCTATTGAACTGGCTCTTTAATATTCACGCCATTCTGGCGCGACCCTTAGTAGTTTGGGCGCCATTCTGTTACGAACGGCACTATATCCCAGTGTGTGTGGAAGTGTAGCGCCGTTCATAACAAGAAAAAATTTCCTTCGCATGGACTACTACTGCAGCACTTTTCCTGGGCTAGGTGACAGTCGTGGGGTGGGACAAAAAAAAAATGTAGCAGTTTACGAAAGACTTGTGGATGCTGCAATTGGATGTTATGTTCCAAGGAGAAAGAAAAAAAAAATATGATAAACCTGATGTAAATATATAAAACAACGCAAACCAAGAAAATGTAGGGTTTTACTGTATAGTACCAGCTTTTAATTTACTGTCGTATAAAGAAGACCGTTGATGAAGTGGCCTTAGTGTCTACGCCACCCGAATGAAGTGTTATATGATTGGACACTTCCCTCCCTTGTTTTGAACTCTAAATCACGGCATATTTTTTTATGGATATCTTAGAATAATATAATTATGTCATTGCCTAAATCAAAATAATAATACCAAATTTAATGAACATTATTGAATTTAATAAAGGCAAATAAATAACTAAATAAGATTCTCAAAACGGAACAAACGAACACATACGAACAATTCTTTTATGCATATTAGTATCAATGAACGCTGCCAATAAAGTAAATAAAATAAAAGAAAAATTACTTAAATTCAAGAATTAATTTTGTTACATATGAAATATTTATTGCCAAATAAATTAATGATAATAATAATTTAATTTAAATGAATTAATTAAGCATGTAAATAATTATTGATAATAACTTAGAATTAATGACGACATAAATAAAAACTAACACATCAATAACGGATCGATCCCCCTAACATCTTAACGCCATAATAATGTTATATATTAATACTAATACAATCTATTTATATAACTGAATTAATTTCGAAAACATGAATTATGCTTTGCTTGAAAAAAACTGTATCTTAGCATTTTAAACACAGCACAAGATTCATAATAGCTTAAAATTATTTATATAAAGCTTAAGAAATATTAATAAATAAATTAATAAATAAAATATTCGACATGGTAAATAATTTTACATTATTTCCATATTTTCATGAAAAAAAAATTAACTAATAATAATTATAATTTTTGTTTTGCACTTAACTTTAACGCCAACTGAAGATCATAATTGGATTCATTGCTCAAAATGCTTCTTCAATTTATTTGTACCAAATTGGTTCTTTAAACGGAACCAAATAATGCAGCAATCAAAATCATGGAAGAACCAAGAATATTCCGTTTCTGGAACAGAAACCGTATATCTTCCGTATATAAATTAATCCTTAGCCGGCTCCTTCTGTTCCCAAGAAATATTAAATAGGATATAAAGAATATCTCAGTTGTACGTTAAAGTTTCTAGAAAAACTTGGAGGAACCGTGCAAAAATGATCACAGTTTATTCCTTCCTTGCAAAAAAACTTGCAATTTACGAAATCACTATAATTATAACAACAAATAAAACTTTATTGAAACAAAAACTTGCACTATTATGACACACAAAAATTAACTAAATGTTAATTTTAATTAGTTAATTAAACTTACGAAATTTTTATATCACACAAGAATTTAATTTTAATAATTATAATTTTTTTACTTTGATTTATAAGCACAATTTACTTCGAGACTTGAAAACAGAATGAACATCGGACCATAATTTTGATTGCAATCATTTGGTAATACGGATTACCCGCTATATCATGAAAGTACATAACATAAACAAGTACATAACATTTGATAATTATCGTACGATCATTATTTTTAAAAATGAAAAATAAATACATTTTTTTTTTTGTTATTGCAATCAAGACAATAATGATAACAAAAAAAGAAACAATATATGATCATCATTGATTGCTCTTACCATTCAAAAATAATTCTTATTTCTAAACTGAATTCATTCAATATACTGTACAGGGCACATGTAAATAATATGCATAAAAGAATATAACGTAAACCGACTTCGCGCGCATTAGGGCAATGATAAAATACGACAAAACAACAATTCCAAAATTTCAACCATGTAGCAATTTTGAACGAACAAAATTGTCACATTCGTGGGGCAGACTCACACCCATGAGATAGTCTCACAGCCAGGCATAATATTATTTCAATGTGTTTAACAAAAATATTGGAACATTATCGGATATCCTTGGCATGGTATACTCCCAGTTTTTTTCCAGCGGCGTCTTTAACTTCATATAATACAGTACCAATTCTTCGTTCAATAACAGCGGGTAAAAATTTCTTTGATAATTTTGCTGATATCTGTTTTACTGCACAGCTTTGGGTAAAATTTCGAACAAATACTTTCTGTCCTGGCAGAAAGCTTCTTGCTTTTGCGCGTAAATTATAACGACTAGCAGATGATCTATGAGCAGCTTCTAAGTTACGGAGTACTATTTGTTGAACGATTGATAAGTTATCAGTTGGTGTAAGCACGTTGGTATTGTAATCATCAATAGCGTGGATTTTCCTTAAAAGTTCATAAAAAGACCCGTGAGTTATCTTATGTCTACCAAATAATAAATAGTGTGGCGAAAATTTAGTAGAACTATGTACCACATTTCTCAATGCTCCGGCTATTTCATCAATATGTTGGTCCCATTTCCGATGATCATCAACAATATAAGATCTGATGGCAGCTAGAATGGAGCGATTGACACGCTCGGATGCGTTGGATTGGGGCGAATACTTTGCGGTGCGCTCATGTTTAATTCCGTACTTTTGCAGTAGGTTCGATAATAATATTGATTCGAACTGAGGGCCGTTATCGGTAAATATTGTTTCAGGAACTCCATAAACTTGAAATATTTTTTTCTCAAGAAATTCGACCAGTTTAGTTGCGGTTGCAGATCGCATTGCCTCTAGAATTGGAAATCTACTGAACTGATCTAAAAGTATAAAAATACAAGAATGCCCATTTATGGTTCGAGGGTAAGGACCTAGGAAGTCTAAATAGATACGCTGAAAAGGTCTAACAGGATACACCTGTTTTCCCATTTCTGGCCTGGTTCGATAATTAGTAGGCTTACTCTGTTTACAAATAGAACAGCTACCAATGTACTTCATAATATCAGCAGCCATAGTTGGCCAATAAAAATATCGTTTTATTAGTGAAATAGTTTTGGCAGCACCTGGGTGAGCAGCTGACGGAGGCTGATGGGCTTGTTCTATTAGAGAGTGTATTAAGCTGGCTGGTACCAATAATTTCCAAGGAGATATGTCACTGTTATTTTCAATCGGATCCGGCAGGTACACATAAATTTTATTTTCTTGAACCCTATAGTTGGTTTTAACATCTGGGTTCTGATGGAGAGCTGTTATTTTCTGCACATATTCTTCATCCTGAAACGAGGAAGAATTGAAATCCAGTTGGAGCGGCGTGCTTAGTACGTGGTCTATAGCATCTACATTGACACGAGAAAGGGCATCAGGTACCACGTTGTCACTACCTTTTCGATATTCAATTTTAAAATTATAACCCTGAAGCTTAAGAGCCCATCGTGCTAATTGACCATCCAAGTCCTTTTGACTCATAAGCCATTTCAAACTATTGTGGTCGGTTATGATTGTAAAAACATAACCCTCAATATAGGGTCGAAACTTCTTAACACTTTCCACTGCAGCGAGACATTCGAGTTGGGTGGTGGAATAATTACGTTGGGATTTCGACGTCTTTTTACTCATATAAGAAATAGGATGTTCTTGACCATTATGAACCTGATAAAGGACACTACCTATGCCAGATTTACAGGCATCACACTGAATAAAAAATTCTTTGGAGAAATCTGGATTGACCAGCAGAGGCGCAGAGGTTAATGCCGCTTTAAGCTCATCAAAAGCTGTTTGCGCTTTCTCATCCCAAACTATCTTAGTGTTTTTCCGAAGGAGATCTGTTATAGGAGCTGATATCAAGGAGTAATTTCGGATAAATCGTCGGTACCAACCAGTTAACCCCAGGAAACGTCTAATTTGTCGTGTTGTTTTTGGTACAGGGTAATCAGCTATGCCTTGAATCTTTTCAGGGTCCACTTTAAGGCACCCCTCACCAATTACATAACCAAGGTATCGCGTTTCTTTAAGCATAAACTTGCTTTTTTCCACATTTATGGTCAGATTTGCTTTAGATAGCAATCTTCCCACTTCAGTTAATAGTTGTAAATGCTCCTCAAATGTAGCCGAGACTACCAGAAGATCATCCAAATACACGAATACCCGGTCATGCAACTGATGAGGTATAACCTTATCCATTAGTCGACACATCGTCTGGGGTGCATTGCACAACCCAAACGGCATGACGACAAAATGGTAAAGTGGACGACCCGGCACGGTGAAAGCCGTCTTATCTCTCGACCCAGGATCCAGCGGTATCTGCCAGAAGGCATCTTTTAAATCGATCGTACTGATGAATCGCGTTTGATTAAGCCGACTGAGCAGTCCATTAATCAAAGGAAGAGGATAAGCGTCAGGCACCGTAACCGAGTTCACCTTCCTAGCGTCAAGACACAGCCGAACTTTACCGTTGGCCTTCTTTACCAATGTGACCGGAGATGACCAGGAACTATGGCTTTCCTCAATCACTCCTAACTCAAGCATCCTGTCTAGTTCCTTATAGAAGTTAGCTTGCACTGCTGGAGAAACAGCATAGTATCTCTGTTTAATCGGACGTGTGCCCTCAACAATTTTGATTTCATGTGTTAGGAAATTAGTGCGGCCTAACCCAAGTTTTTCGCTGGAGGGAAACAAATCTATCACTTGATTCAATAAAAATTTTTGACGTGGGTTCAAAACATGAGTACTTTTGTTTACTTCATCGTTAGAATTTGGACACGGTATTTTAGAAAGTTCTTCGACCATAATTGGAACTAAACCGAAACTTGTCCAGAAGTCAATACCCAGGTAAAGTTTTTGACTTAAACTAGGAGCAATATGAACTCGAAGCATTTTCGTTTTTCCCCCATAGGAAACTTTTGCTAGGAAATGACCCAAAATTTGTATTTGATCACCACTAGCAGTGGAAAGAGCGGATGGAAATGAAAAATAATTAATATTGTGGTCCCTCAGAAAATCTTCAGCCCCTCGTCCCAGTACCGAAATATTAGCTCCGCTATCCAGCAGCCCACTATAAGGAATGCCGTTGAGTAGTATGTTTGCGTACGGACGAGAATCAGGCTCCATATGCATGATAGTTTCTGAAATAGATTTCTTTATATTCTTTCTTAATTTAAAATAGGTACAGGTACGATCTGTTTTATTACGACTGACGGAAGATGGAAGCAAATGAGGAATGAATTTTAATCGTTCATTGATGGTAGCTGAGGCTGTTGGGGTTGGGTTGGTCTTCTCAATATTTTGTATAGCTCGGGATCGGTGTTCGAAGCCACCTCCTCCGTCTCTGGTCTGGGTTTGTACATCTTTGGTTGGGAATTCAGAATCCCAGTTTTCCTGGATTCCCTCTGCTGGTTTTCCTTGCGACAACAATAAGGACATTCAGGTTTTAAGATTCCTGGCGCACCACAACCATAACAAAATAAATTACGTTCATTTGATGGACATTCAGGAAATGAATGACCAAGTTGCTTACAATTCCAACATGTTAGTTTAAAGTGTTTATTAGGATGTACCGAACAGGAAGGAGCAAACGAAACGTGTTTACCGTGTTGAGTAAATGAATTGACGCAATACTCTTCAGTTAAATGGGCTTTCGAGGAATCATCCTCAGTGAAAGCGTTGGTCACCTCAATCTCGTTTACCTGTCGTTTAGACATATATAATTCAGGAACATGCCCCATACGTAACCAATCATCTTCAACTAAAACACAAGAATCTATAAAAACTGTTAAATCGGAAAATCGTTGACCTGCAAATTTATCCTGAAGACCCGGTCGCATATTTCTCATCATGAGATTTATAATATCTTGTTCTGTTAAAGGTTTTCTGAGCTTGAGTGCCTTGTTTTGAATAACATCATAAAAGTCAAGGAAAGGTTCTTTGAATTTTTGACGAGTTTTTTCCAGTTCGTATTTGATATCATCATCTGAGCGTCGTATACGAAATCTCCGCAACATGTTAACACTTAAATTCTGCCAAGACAGAATATCGTCGGACTGTCGATAATTCCAGTACCAATTAAGGGCTCTGTCTTTCAATAAAACCGAGAAATTTTTAGCCAATCTATCGTAAGAGACTCCATTTGCAAGTGCCATATTTTCCACCCTATACAAAAAGTTCTCGATCGATACTTTGTCTCTATCATCACCATAAAATTGCATATTCCATTCAAAGATTCGTAACATCTCACGAGCATGCTTCTGAGATGGAATATTTTGTGAATTTCCTAATGTGGATAATTTATTTTGTGCTTCCTGCACAATCTTAAATGATGAGTCGTGCTTGTCACCAGAAATAGATGCTTCAGTCGATTTTGAGATAGTTTTATGATTTACCGAAGATTCTGCAGCCCTGGCTTTTGGTGGTAAATTCAATTTTTCAATTAATTTCTCACAAATTTGATTGAGCGTCTCATCGTCGTCTAATGAGATATTATTGAGCGAAGAAGAAAACTGAACCTGACGAGGGATAGAATCTTTGCTACTACATGGTATTACAGGCACATTGCCAGTTAATTCTTGGCTGTCGTTTGGAATTTCAGTTAATTCAGCGGCAGCGTTATCATCAGACAATTTAGAAAAATGTTGGAAAGCTTCTCGAAAAGATGTTTCTACTTCGGGAGTCAATTCTAAATTTTGTTTTAAATGCTCCACACAACCATTCAAACGGTCAATCGTTTGTAAATATTTTGCTACTATTGCATTGACTGATCTTAAATGAGAAATCCGTTCTAAACGCCCGCTCACATGCCACAACAATGTTTCTAAATATGAAACAAAATCGGTAGTTATATCCTCTGAACCTTCAGTATGTCTTTGCAGTGCGTCTTCTAGCTTCTTTATTTTTATGGCGCAACTTTGCGCTTCCCGTTTAGCATTTTTTTGAGCTGATGTATGAGCATCCGTGGGAGGTATAGCTTCTTCCACCAGTTCTTTTGTTATTACCATTTGTAACCTAGTTAACTTTTCGGTAAGTGAACCTTGAATATTTCGAATCTGGCATTCAATTGCCAATTCTTCAAATTCTAAAAATTCTACTGAGACCGGCATAATTAAGACGATCCAGAAAATAAATTAATTAACAACAAAAAAAAAAAATATAAATAAATAGTAAAGTTTTAAATTGATTGTTTGGTTTTTATGAACTGCCGTGATTTAGATTCAAACACAAAAAAAAAATATAAATAAATATATTAAATAATATGACAGAAACAAGTGTTTTATTAAGCTAGTCTTGCTGGTACGATAAAATAAAACTTAAGAAATTTAATCTATGCTTCAGTTCCAATTAATATGCTCTCTTTTCATGAAATGTAATCAATTGATGACGGAACATCAAAAACGTACCTAGTACGGAATACACCTCAAACAAAAACATACTAAAAGTACCAAAAAAAAACAAATCGCGAGCCATCACCGTAATGGAATCAAAAGTAGTTACAACTACGAATACCATTACAAACTGCGAAACTATTATTACAGAAACTACAGCGTGTTTACGTTACTGATCAAATTCAAAAAACATTTTCCGTAGGAAAATGGAAATTGACCAAGTAAACACAAATTACAAGTACATCCAAACCAAACATTGAAAATCAAAACGCAACAAGCGGAAATCAACGCGTAGGAGTACTTACATAAGTTAAACAAAAAAAAAACACAAAAGGTTTATCACACTTAAAACTTAATAAATTATGTAAATTAAAGACAATTTGTTCAAGAGCCACTTTGTTACTTCACCTATTGAACTGGCTCTTTAATATTCACGCCATTCTGGCGCGACCCTTAGTAGTTTGGGCGCCATTCTGTTACGAACGGCACTATATCCCAGTGTGTGTGGAAGTGTAGCGCCGTTCATAACAAGAAAAAATTTCCTTCGCATGGACTACTACTGCAGCACTTTTCCTGGGCTAGGTGACAGTCGTGGGGTGGGACAAAAAAAAAATGTAGCAGTTTACGAAAGACTTGTGGATGCTGCAATTGGATGTTATGTTCCAAGGAGAAAGAAAAAAAAAATATGATAAACCTGATGTAAATATATAAAACAACGCAAACCAAGAAAATGTAGGGTTTTACTGTATAGTACCAGCTTTTAATTTACTGTCGTATAAAGAAGACCGTTGATGAAGTGGCCTTAGTGTCTACGCCACCCGAATGAAGTGTTATATGATTGGACACTTCCCTCCCTTGTTTTGAACTCTAAATCACGGCATATTTTTTTATGGATATCTTAGAATAATATAATTATGTCATTGCCTAAATCAAAATAATAATACCAAATTTAATGAACATTATTGAATTTAATAAAGGCAAATAAATAACTAAATAAGATTCTCAAAACGGAACAAACGAACACATACGAACAATTCTTTTATGCATATTAGTATCAATGAACGCTGCCAATAAAGTAAATAAAATAAAAGAAAAATTACTTAAATTCAAGAATTAATTTTGTTACATATGAAATATTTATTGCCAAATAAATTAATGATAATAATAATTTAATTTAAATGAATTAATTAAGCATGTAAATAATTATTGATAATAACTTAGAATTAATGACGACATAAATAAAAACTAACACATCAATAACGGATCGATCCCCCTAACATCTTAACGCCATAATAATGTTATATATTAATACTAATACAATCTATTTATATAACTGAATTAATTTCGAAAACATGAATTATGCTTTGCTTGAAAAAAACTGTATCTTAGCATTTTAAACACAGCACAAGATTCATAATAGCTTAAAATTATTTATATAAAGCTTAAGAAATATTAATAAATAAATTAATAAATAAAATATTCGACATGGTAAATAATTTTACATTATTTCCATATTTTCATGAAAAAAAAATTAACTAATAATAATTATAATTTTTGTTTTGCACTTAACTTTAACGCCAACTGAAGATCATAATTGGATTCATTGCTCAAAATGCTTCTTCAATTTATTTGTACCAAATTGGTTCTTTAAACGGAACCAAATAATGCAGCAATCAAAATCATGGAAGAACCAAGAATATTCCGTTTCTGGAACAGAAACCGTATATCTTCCGTATATAAATTAATCCTTAGCCGGCTCCTTCTGTTCCCAAGAAATATTAAATAGGATATAAAGAATATCTCAGTTGTACGTTAAAGTTTCTAGAAAAACTTGGAGGAACCGTGCAAAAATGATCACAGTTTATTCCTTCCTTGCAAAAAAACTTGCAATTTACGAAATCACTATAATTATAACAACAAATAAAACTTTATTGAAACAAAAACTTGCACTATTATGACACACAAAAATTAACTAAATGTTAATTTTAATTAGTTAATTAAACTTACGAAATTTTTATATCACACAAGAATTTAATTTTAATAATTATAATTTTTTTACTTTGATTTATAAGCACAATTTACTTCGAGACTTGAAAACAGAATGAACATCGGACCATAATTTTGATTGCAATCATTTGGTAATACGGATTACCCGCTATATCATGAAAGTACATAACATAAACAAGTACATAACATTTGATAATTATCGTACGATCATTATTTTTAAAAATGAAAAATAAATACATTTTTTTTTTTGTTATTGCAATCAAGACAATAATGATAACAAAAAAAGAAACAATATATGATCATCATTGATTGCTCTTACCATTCAAAAATAATTCTTATTTCTAAACTGAATTCATTCAATATACTGTACAGGGCACATGTAAATAATATGCATAAAAGAATATAACGTAAACCGACTTCGCGCGCATTAGGGCAATGATAAAATACGACAAAACAACAATTCCAAAATTTCAACCATGTAGCAATTTTGAACGAACAAAATTGTCACATCTTCATGCAACATGAAATACAAGTGCGTCAAGTGCTCTTCAAGCAATCATCAGCCAGGAAACTGCCCCAGAGACAACAACAAAGCCATCGCATTAAAATGCGCCAACTGTGGAGGGGACCATGTTGCGAGCTACTCGGAGTGTCCAGAACGGAGAAAATTTGTAGGTAATATTAACAAACCAACTAATACTAATAACTTAAAAAACCCAAGAGTATTTCACTCAAACTATGTTAGGCAGGGGGTTTCTTACGCTGAACTAATGAAACCTAAGGCGACCCATTATCCTCTGGAGCTACCGCAAGTTTCCAGAACTGTAAATACGGAGGGCAAGCAGGCAAATGATCTTAACGAATTTTTCAATAAATCCCAAGATCTCTTTGGGATGGACTTTGTTTCATTGACAAATAACGTCACAAATTTTCTTACTAAATTAAACTCCGTTCAGGACATCACAACACAGAAGTCGATGTACCTACAATTTATCTGCCAGTTTCTAAAATGAAGATACTCACATTAAATTGTAACAGCCTTGTCAACTTGGCCCGTCGTCAAGAACTGACACTACTTTTAAATAAACACAAGCCACAAATTGTTTGCCTAAACGAAACACACCTAAACCATAGTCACTCGCTTTCCATCGAGGGCTATAGAATCTACAGGACCAATGCCAAAAAACTGAAATCGGGCGGTACTGCCATTTTAATCAGGAGCCATATAAAACATTCTGAACCAAAATGTTTCATTAAGGACAACTATACGGCTACTTCTCTATGTATCGGAGAAGGCAAGGACTCCTTTACGGTTATGTCCATATACTTTTGGAAGATTAAAAATTCCGATCTCCAAGACCTTTTCCGGACGCAAAACAGGATTGTAATGTGCGGAGACTTCAATGCCAGACACTCTCTCTGGGATAGTCATGCCGAAAATGAAAACGGCAGAACACTGTACAAGTACTGTGAGCTTCAGAATGTCCAAATAAATTTCCCCTCCAGGGGCACCCGAGGCAGTTCGGTGATTGACCTGGTTATTGGAAAAGATATAAATATTGACGACAGATTGGTCGTTTTGGATGAGTTTTGCTCTGATCACCTCCCAGTGGTCTTTCAGGTAACTGGAAATTCCAGTAACGCATATGAGTTGAACGATTGTAAGATTAGGGATTGTAGAAATGCGGACTGGGAAGGCTACAGGCATTTTGTGCACTACAAAATTGGGGCGATTGCCGAAAAGCCACTTGTCACGGCTGAAGAAATTAATGAGCAAGTCTCTAAAATCACACGGATAATGTCCACGGCAGAAGAAAAGTATGTCGCTAGCATCAGTCAAGAAGCACATTGCAAACAACTTCCGTCTTACATTATCCAAATGATAAAAGTCAGGAATTTCTATCGAAACATGCATCGCAGGATGCCAACCCTCTTCAGTTCTACACTAGTGAATCGAACGACTAGGCACATACACGACGAGATCCGGACACATTTTCAGAAGGTACTGCGCGATAAACTAAAGGACATCGAACCGGATCGTTCTAACTTATTTAAATACATCAGAACACTAAAACCATCTAGGCGAGTAAACCTGATTTTAGAGGAAGCAGAAGGACCAGTAATCGATCCGAGAGTAATTACCGAAAAGATCGCTGATTACTATGAGACTGTGTTCAGTGATCGGACACATGTTGCAAACCCATCCTGCACACGATCCATAACAGAATTTGTATTGCAGCAAAGGCTACCGTACGATTCATCATGTTTTGCCACTAATGCCGATGAGGTAAAGGGGCTGATATCGAGGCTGAAAAATAGAAAGTCCCCAGGGAACGACAGTGTCTCCAATCGAGCCATTAAAAACCTGCCACTGTCAGGGGTAAATCAGCTCGTGAAGATAATAAACGCTATGTTTAGCTGTGGCTACTTTCCTGATAGTTGGAAGACTGCTAAGGTGATAGCTATACCAAAGCCAGGGAAAATCAGTACACCGGAAAACACTCGGCCGATTAGCCTGCTGAGCGGCCTCAGCAAGATAGCTGAGCGCGTAATATCCCGAAGACTGTGGGACTCAGTGCACCACTTAATCCCTGATGAACAGTTTGGATTCGTACGCCACAAGAGTACAACTGATGCATTGATGCGGTTGCTAAACCATGCCAAGAAGGCGAAGCGGCACAGCAAAATAATGTCTGCCATATTTCTAGATATTAGAAAGGCATTTGACTCCGTGTGGCACGATGGATTGATCAGCAAATTAATTGCTTCCGAGATTTCACCGATTTTAATATCACTGATCAGGTCATACCTCACGGACCGAAAATTTTTTGTGTGCATTGACAAAAATTGTAACTCCGCCACAAGAAACGCTACTGCTGGTGTTGCTCAGGGATCGGTGCTGGGACCACTGCTCTATGTAATTTTCACCCATGACATACCACGACCCACGTCTCCGGAGACAAGGTTGCAAATCTTTGCAGATGATACTGCAATTTTTTGCACAAATCGAAGCGAATTCCAATGTTCTAAAAGGATACAAATTTATTTAAATTCTCTTGTAGACTACTACAAAACATGGAACATACAAATAAACACTGCCAAAACACAGTTAATATATTTCTATCCCCACCCAAGATACAAAAATAAATTAAAAAATGCGGTCCCAGTGACTGTTGACGGCCAGGAGATAAATGTTGTGAAATCGGCCAAATATTTGGGCATTACTTTGTCAGGCAATCTAAGTTTCTCCTCCCACATTAAAAATTTGAGAAGGCTTGCGTCTGTGGCCTTCAGTATCCTGTATCCAGTCATGGGCAGTGCTAGTAGCCTGGACTACAAGAATAAACTTATGATGTACAAATTATATGTAAGACCAATTATAACATATGCGGCACCGGCGTGGTATGACCTAGCAAATAACGCTCAAAAACTTGTGATCCAGAGGATCCAGAATAAAGGTCTAAGGTTTGTGTTTGATAGTTGGCCGCGCCCTCCGGACTATAGGCAATGTACAGTCAAAAGTCTCCACGAACTGGCAGGCATCGAAACGGTTGCTGAGTTTACGGGTAGACTCCTGGATAAAAGTCTAAGTAGGCTGATATCGAGTTCAAACGAATTCCTAAATGCGATAGGACATCGGTATTGATTTATATGTTGGTTTGTTAACATTACCTAATTAGTATTAGTCTTGTAAATACTTAGTTCTAGTTTAGTTTGTAAGTCTGTAGTTATAAGTTGTACAAAAAAAAAAAAAAAAAATATATATATATAAGGCGAAATGCTTCCAATTCTCACTTATATCACTTGATTTATAAATATTATATTACTTTAACATTACATCTCCAACATAAAACCATATGGTTACTGTGGATTTAAAAACTTATGTATTACTGCTGTATATCATTACCAATAAAAACTTTTAAACTAAAAAACAAAAGGGTGGGTACCTTGACATACAAATAATTTTCATTGTCAAGTGAGGCTCCTTGACAAAAATATAATTTTGTATTGACAAGGGGGGTGCCTTGACATAAAAATAATTGTTTATTGACAAGGGGGTTACCTTGACAAACAAATATTTTTTTATTGACAAGGGTGTGGCCTTGACATAAAAAATTTGTATTGACACGGATGGCGCCCAGAAAAAAATATAATTTTTTATTGACAAAAGGGTGCCTTGATATAAAAATATTTTATATTGACAAGGGGGGTACCTTGATATAAAAGTATTATTTATTGACAAAGGGGGTGCCTTGACATAAAAATATTTTTTTATTGACATAAAAATAATTTTTTATTGACAAGGGGATGCCGTGACATAAAATTGTTTTATTGGCAAGTGGGGTAATTTGACATACAAAAAATTGTTTATTGACAAGGGGTGTCTTGATATAAAAATAATTGTTTATTGACAAGGGAGGTGCCTTGACATAAATATATTTTTTTATTACAAGGACGGTGCTTTGACATAAAAATATTATTTTATTGACAAGGGATGCATTGACATTAAAATATTGTTTTATTGCCAGGGGGGTGCTTTAATATAAAAATAATATGTTATTGATAAGAAGGTACTTGCCTTTTCATAAAATTTGTTTATTTACAAGAGGTGTGCCTTGATATAAAAATAATTTTTTATTGACAAGGTGGTGCCTTGACATACAAATAATTTTTTGACAAGGGTACCTTGACATAAAAATAATTTTTTATTGACATGGTGGTGCTTTGACTTAAAAATAATTTTATATTGACAAGGAGGTGCTTTGACATAAAAGTAATTTTTATTGAAAAGGGAGGTGCGTTGACATAAAAATAATTTTTTGATAAGGTGGGTACCTTGACATAAAAATAATTTTGTATTGACATAGGGGTGCCTTGAAATAAAAATAATTTTATATTGACATGGGGCTTGCCTTGACATAAAAATAATTTTGTATTGACTAGGGGGTTGACATATTTTTTATTCATAAGAGCGGTGCCTTGACATAAAAATAATTATTTATTGATAAGGGGGGATACCTTGACAAAAAACAAAATTTTTATTGACAAGTGGGTACACATAAATATACTTTTTTATTGACAAGGGGTTGCCTTAATATACAAATCTTTTATTGACAAGGAGGGTGATTTGACATACAAATAATTTTTTATTGACATAGGGTTGCCTTGACATAAAAATAATTTTATATTGACAAGGGGGTGCCTTGACATAAAAATAATTTTTTATTGACAAACGGTTCCTTGACATTAAAATACTTTTTTTTTGCTGGGTGGGGGTGCTTTAACAATTTTTTATTGACAAGGACGTTGTCTTAACATTCAAAATTTGTATTAAAAGGATGATGCATAGACATAAATATAATTTTTAATTGACAAGGGGTGTGCCTTGATATAAATATAATTATTTATTGACAAGGGGGGTAGGGTACCTTAACATAAAAATAATTTTTTATTGACATGGGGTGCCTTGACATAGAAATATTTTTTTTATTGACAAGGGCAGTGCTTTGACATAAAAATATTATTTTATTGACAAGGGATCCATTGACAATAAAATATTTTTTTATTGCCAGGGGGGTGCTTTAACATAAAAATAATATTTTATTGATAATGAGGTGCCTTTACATAAAAATTGTTTATTGACAAGGGGTGTGTCTTGATATACAAATAATTTTTTATTGACAAGGGAGTGCCTTGATATAAAAATAATTTTTTGACAACGGGGGTACCATGACCTAAAAATATTTTTTTTATTGACATGGCGGTGCCTTGACTTAAAAATAATTGAATATTGACAAGGCGGTGGCTTGACATTAATATATTATTTTATTGACAAGGGGAGGATTGACATAACATTATTTTTTAATTGCCAGGTGGGGTGATTTAACATAAATATTATTTTTTGACATTATATCTTGACATAAAAGTAATTTTTGATTGACATGGGGCTTGCCTTGACATAAAAATAATTTTGTATTGACAAGGGGTGCATTGATATAAAAATAATTGTTTATTTACAAGAGGGGATACCTTGACAAAAAATTAATTTTTCATTGACAAGGCGGTTGCCTTGACATAAGCAATTTGTATAGACACAGATCGCGCCGAGACATAAATATAATTTTTTATTGACAAGGGGGTGCCTTGACATAAATATAATTTTTTATTGACAAGGGCGGTGCCTTGACGTAAAAATATTATTTTATTGAAAAAGGGGTTGCCTTGACATACAAATAATTTTGTATTGGCAAAGGGGTGCCCTAACATAAACAAATTTTTTTATTGCCAGGTGGGGGTGCTTTAACATACAAATAATTTTTATTGATAAGGAGGTGCCGTGACTTAAAAATTGTTTATTGACAAGGGGTGTGCCTTGACATAAAAATAATTATTTGTTGACAAGGGGGTGCCTTGACATACAAATAATTTTTTGACAAGGGGGTACCTTGACATAAAAGTAATTTTTGATTGACATGGGGCTTGCCTTGACATAAAAATAATTTTGTATTGACAAGGGGTGCATTGATATAAAAATAATTGTTTATTTACAAGAGGGGATACCTTGACAAAAAATTTATTTTTCATTGACAAGGCGGTTGCCTTGACATAAGTAATTTGTATAGACACGGATCGCGCCGAGACATAAATATAATTTTTTATTGACAAGGGCGGTGTCTTGACGTAAAAATATTATTTTATTGAAAAAGGGGTTGCCTTGACATACAAATAATTTTTTATTGACATAAAAATAATTTTTTATTGACACGGGGGTGCCTTGACATACAAAAAACTGTTTATTGATAAGGGAGGTGCCTTGACATAAATATAATTTTGTATTGGCAAAGGGGTGCCCTAACATAAAAAAAAAATTTTATTGCCAGGCCCCACCTGCCACAGATAGACACAGATCGCGCCGAGACATAAATATAATTTTTTATTGACAAGGGGGTGCCTTGACATAAATATAATTTTTTATTGACAAGGGCGGTGCCTTGACGTAAAAATATTATTTTATTGAAAAAGGGGTTGCCTTGACATACAAATAATTTTGTATTGGCAAAGGGGTGCCCTAACATAAACAAATTTTTTTATTGCCAGGTGGGGGTGCTTTAACATACAAATAATTTTTATTGATAAGGAGGTGCCTTGACATAAAAATTGTTTATTGACAAGGGGTGTGCCTTGACATAAAAATAATTATTTGTTGACAAGGGGGTGTCTTGACATAAAATTAATTTTTTGACAAGGGGGGTACCTTGACATAAAAAATAATTTTTTATTGACATGGGGGTGCCTTGACATAAAAATGATTGTATATTGACAAGGGGGTGGATTGTCATAAAAATATTTTTTATTGGCAAAGAGGGTGCCTTGACATAAAAATAATTTTTTATTGACAAAGGGGGTACCTTAAATTATAAATAATTTTTATTGCCAAGCGGGCTGCCTTGACATAAAAATCTTTTATTGACAAGGGGTTTGCCTTGAAAAAAAAATTATTTTTTATTGAAAAGGGGGTCTTTTATTGACGAGACTGGTTTCAGACTTACGTTCTTAACGACGAAGCGTAACAACTGCAACTATTGGCACATTATGTGTATTAACATGATTATTGATTATGTTTAAGATTTAGCATTAAATTAGTGTTTCTAGGATAATTATCTAAAAAACAAAATTTGTTTAAACTTAAATAAAGCGGGTTCCAATAATTGGTACCACAAAAACTAAAATTCTAATTATTTGCATGGGATGTCAATAGTTGAATATGAGGTTATATAATTATTGGCACCTGTCAATAATTGTACGTATTTTGAGAGCCAATAATACAATACAACCGTTAATTTTCAGTAATTTTACAAATGCAATGAAAAAAAATACATACGATGAGGGCCAACTACAAATAGTTCTCGATGAAGTTAAAAGCGGCAATATTTCCAAATAATTGGCTGCGAAAATGTATGAGATTCCTTGGTCAACAATCCAATTTCGTTTCTGCTCCAAATTTACAAAAGTCCGTCCAGGGCCGTCGACGGATTTAAATCAATCATGGGAGCTAGCTATCGTAAGATGAATTAAGGTCTCACAACGAAAGGGATTCCCAAATCGAAAGGAAGTTGTGCTACATGCTGTAAAATATTTCGTAGAAGAAAATAATGGAGACCATCCATTTGGTGAAGAAAGTCTGCCAGGAAAAGGCTGGTTTAAATCGTTTTTAAAGCGGCATCACTCTTTAATTTTTAAAACGTCGGATTCGACTCGATTGAAAATTACCTATAGGGACATTAGAGTTTTTAATGGAGACGAAACAAATTTTATGCTGTGTCCAAAAACAAAAAACGTTTTAGCAGCCAAAGCTTCAAAAAACATTTATGAAGTTGACAGAGGTTTAGCTAAATCCAATTTAATTGTAACGTTTTCATTCTCTGCATCGGGTGTGATGACTCCACACATGATCATCTATTCTTACAAAAGAATACGCGATGAATTTAGAAGCACGGTTTCAGATGTTGCAAGGATAGCACCAAAACTCCAACTTTATAATTTTTTTTTAACCCCGTCACTTGTGTTGCATTTTTGAGATAATGTCTTCAAGAATTTAAAATTTCGTACAAAACTTGATTTACTTAAATCATCAACACCGCGACACTTGTATTAAAATAATTTTATGATTATATAGCGTGGTATATAAAATACCATAAAACGACTATACCATTAAAGTTAAAAGCATTATAATTTACACTAATACAAAATTATACAGCATAACATTTATTTATTTGTATTGCAGAAAAAAATAATTTTAGATTTTCTTTCAAGATAGAATACTAACATCGGCACGATTCCAAATTATGCATGCATTATTCTGTATATTTTATAAATAATGTAGATAATCGTATGTATTTGACTAGCTTTAGTTGAAACTATAAATTTTCTGTTTTGACTTAATTCTCACGCGCGAAATTAACATAATCTAATTCTAATTTCTTTTTTCAAACAGCTTTTTCCCTCAAACCCAGTTTTGTCTATAATTATTTAATCACATGTGTGTATTGTTTAGTAGAATTCTTCCGAAAGGTTCAAGTGAAAACAAAATTCTATTGTTGTTGACCAAAGGTTCGGTGTTTCGGTTGCTGTATAGAAAGTGGATGGACGGTTTATATTTAAATTGGTAATTACTTTACAGAAAGTGAATATATTTTACAACATTTTTGACAACATTAATTTTAATTTGTTATGCGGTCAATTTTAATTTTAAATTAGAATACTCAACATGAATTTTTATGTTAGTACATGAATTAGTTTGTTTTGAAACGCCCGTTTCATCGTTTTACGATTGACTAGATAAAATGATTCATAAAATTTACAACTTACAGTTAGATATAAACTGGATCTACATACGTAATATCATCCAACTTTTATTCTTTATACATTTTAATCTTGATATTATAGAGATTCGAGTACATGTCAATGTAAGATACCAGTTGGCATAGACAAATTGTCTAACAAATATTTTTTTACAGCAACAAAATAATAAGAAGATATACACAATCAACATATGTACAGTACACAAATACAATAAAAATGTACCGATTTACATTTATGGAACATTATATTATGTGTAAAGTAAGTAATTTAGGTAATCGAACGTAACATTTAAATTCATTGAGATGGAAAACTTAATTATTTAGAACGAATATTGTATTTAAATTTTTATTTCAGATAATTATTTTTATTTAGTTGTTAATGATTTTGTTTAGGTTGTGTTGCCCATACCTAACGTTTGCCTAGATGATTCTGCAGCAGGTCATTAGTGAATTTTGTTAACGTTTCGAAATGTTTATATTCTGATACTACTAATAGTTCCAGTTGGTTAAAGTGAGCCGAAAACAAAAAGTCGATAATGCAGAAACAGGTTAATGTCAGCCGAAATTATCAAATTGATAATACAGATTTTGTAATTTCAGCCGGATGGTCGTTATAAGCCGATAGCGTATAGACAACAATTACTATGGTTGCATGGATAGCATTAAAGCCTCTAGAGTGTTATATCTTGAGATGGACTGCATTGTAATGATTTTCCAATAGTTATCGCTGGAGAAAAATTAGTACAAGATTAGCGTGGGACATCTGAGAAATTCGATTTTAAAAAACCGTTAGAAAATGTCAGCTTCTTCAGCTTCGTCAGAATATTTTGTGGTTTGAATGTCTGTTTTGTGGATTTGCAAGTGACCGAAAATTTAGCTGCGAAAAACATTATAGCACAAAACTGAGCGAAGATTTTAAAACACATGCTAAGACGAAAATTACGTTCGACCAGCAACATAATCATCTATCGAAATTGACATTAGTAAATTTTCTACATCGTTGGCACTCTATTAAAGGCACCCTACATCGTTTTGATAATATTGACAAATAATAATAAAAAATAAAAAAATGGAAGGCGAATTCCTTTAAAAGAAAAATTGAAGATGTTTCAGAACGATCTGGCCCTAATTATGAAACAAGTTTGGAGTATGTAAGTCGCATAAATTTATCCCGCAGTACAGTAGGTAGAAGAAATACTGATCTAAGTTTACCTGTTGTTGCTTAACTTAAAAACTTATTAGCAGAAAGCAGGTATTTTCAATAGTAATTGATGAGTTTATAGATATATCTGACATAAGCCAACTGCTAATTTTTGTGCGGATTTTTACCGAAAAGCTTACTACTTACAATGAACTGCTGAGTAATAAGCAGTAGTATTATGTACCGATGGGGCGCCTGTCGTCATGGAGAAACTTAACGGACTAAAAAGAATAATGAAGAAGATGTACCTTTCTATCACTTTGCCTTACAACAAGAAGCTATATTTTCAAAAACATTTAATATTGAAGCAAATGTGGATGGTGTAATTAAAACATTTTTTTAATAAATTGAGAGATCATAACTCACTAATATATAAAGGATTGAAGATATTTTTAAAAGAATCGGAAGTAGCTTATGAATATGTTACTCTATGTATGCAAGGTTGTTGGCTAAGCGATGGAAATTGATTGAATTGATTTTTTGAATTGTAAAAGGATATTTTGAATTTTTTTGGAAACGTGAATAAATGATTGCGACGATACAAAATTATTAGTTAGTAAATTAAAGTGTTCAAAAGTTATAATGTCGTTGGTATTTATGATTGATTTGCTAACAGATATGAACAAACTAAATTTAAACCTTCAAGGTACAAACCTCTCGATTTGTCAAATTGTAAAAAATATTGATGGATTTAAACTAAAACTTAAAATTTTTAAAACAGATTTAGAACAAAATAATTTGGCTCATTCAAATCTGGCTTTGGTGAATTAGAAGAATTTTCAAATTCCCACATTTCAAAATTTGATCCAGAATTTTTATTTTTGTTTTGATATATTACTAGCTAACACACCCGGCGTAGTGCGGGAAAAATTTATAATTTGGTTGTTATACTCTCACACCACAATACCATCGTACTATCATACCATCATATCCTCTTGACCTCATACCCTCACACCATCATACCATCATAAAATCGTACCATCTTACCATCATAACATCATACCATTATGGCATCATACCATCATAACATCACGGTCGGTTTATAAATCGTTTATATACTGAATTTCACCATGATTGGTTTATAAATAACTAAATTCCATTTTTGTGGCCCCGTTGGCCATATTCCGGAACTAAACCCGGCCACACTTCGCTGTGGCTCAGTCTGGTATGAAATTAATGGGAAAGTAAAAAAAAAATATTCAAGCGAACAGAGATTCACCGAGAAAACGCATCATTCAATTCAATACCCTGTCTTGCGTTGCTGTGGTTATGTTGTTGAATGAAACGAATGGAAGAAATAGTAGATTGTTCTACAAGTAAAGAAAAGTGATAGTTTTCCAGCGAGTGTAATTGTTTAATTCACGAGCGAGCGCTAGCGAGCGAGTGGATTAACAATTTTACGAGCATGGAAAACCACTTTTCTTACGTGTAGAACATGCCATTTTTTCGTGTATTTGATGACAAATCAGGTAAAAATAAAAAAAACAAGTCAAAAATTCAAAAATCATTTGGAAAAAAAGCGTTTCTATGAAGAAAAGTGTTTATAGAGAAGAAATGTGTTGCTAAGGAGAAAAGTAGCTGTTTTCTTTACTGTTTTCAGCCAAGAAATGACACTGTTTGCCATTAAGTAGACGAAAAAATATGTTTTTCATAGAAAATCATTTTTTATTGAAAAGCTATTGAATTGACTACATTTTTTGTGTGCCCGTTTTCTGCATAAACATCAGACGGCTTATCGACTATTGAGCATGCGACGTATAGCTACAATGTAAGGTGTTTTTTGGCTATCAACGGTTTTACTTGTTGCGTTTGATGTGCTCTGATTTCTCTTCATTTGATTTCGTTGTTGTTTTTGTGAATTGCAGAATAAATAACAATAGAGCAATTTAGTTGAAAGATAGCGATATTACTCATTAATACATGATTCAGAATTTTTGAATGGACTCAATTTGTTTTTATCTGTGCATAATGAATATTATTTATTTTGTTTTTTTTTTTCGTTTATAGATGTCATACCCCGAAATATAACAAAGCTCTAGTCAAGCCCACAACCTTATAAATTTAAATAATATCGTTTTTAGTTTCCAATGGTAAACCAACTCAAATAGGTGTAAGTCAGAATGGGTTAGTCGATTGGAGTTCAGTGACTTAATAGGTACAGTCGTCGATAATTGTAGTAAAAAGGGGAAGACGTATTTTCGTTTTGAAATGGTATATAAAGGCAAGAAAAAACGGCAATGGGGGGGGGGGGGGGGCGGAGATAGATTAAGCGGATATGAGTAACAACTGGTGATCAAGAGTAGTGAGTAGTGATTATTATTTTTTTTATTATGAGGTTTTTGGATAAGAGTAATGAGGTGGAATTTTCCAAATCATGAATCGGATCTGACAGACCGCTACGGATAGGATACATGCAAATAAATGATACATAATGGGAAAAAAAGTAAAGAGCAAGGATCAACTTACATAAACAAACTGTGAATATATCTAGCTCACATCCTCACTAAAAAGCTGTTAGCCCCTCGCATGCTGAAATTCAAAATTTTAGCGAAAAGAAAAAAATTTAAGGAAACAAACAATCAAACAAGTGAACGGAAATGTTTGCCAATTAAATAACAATATAGTATTTTAAGTTAAAACTAACTAATAAAATTTAGATTTATTTCAAAAGAAGAAAAATAAATTCAAAATAAATGTGGCAAATTTTAAGAACAAATTTACTTAACCTAAATGACGTATATAATAATAAAAATAACCAAAAAAATCTTATCTTAATGGCCCGTGGTCCTGCGGTACTCTGCATGCTCCATTTACGTATTTAGTAGCACACAATTTATGAGTTTGTGTGTTACCATAAATTGTTAGACTCACAGTATGAAGGCTTTCTAGAAGGCCTTTAGAAGGCGAGTAAAATAATGATCTTAAACCCGCTCTCAGCGAGTATCATTCTGAAATATTTAATACAAGTTGAAACAGGAATTCCAAACAATACCGATATCACCGAGAAATCGAAATTTTGTTGCAATTTTATCAGCACACTAGCAGTATTTTATATTAAGCAGAAAAAAGTGTTTTAAAAATTGGTTGTAAATATCGGGCTCGAAGTTTAAATTCTTAGCGCTTTCCTCTAATAATTCTGTGGTTTTAGTGTTGCTTAATGACGTCGTAATACTTATTTGTGACCCCGATGTTATTAGGTCATCAATTGTTAATTTAAAATTCCTTTCCATATCTTTGGCGATCGCAAAAATCGCACTTTGCAAACATTCAGCATTAAACTAATTGGCTAGGAAAGTCCATCACTTTCCAAGCTTATAGCAACCATTACACGGTCAATAATAATGTCATTACTTTCTGATAATGACATTAATATTGATCGTGTAACTTGAAGTAATGAAGAATGATGGTCGGTAATGATGAAAATCCGGATTTTTTGATTTCGAGACATCATTATTGATGTGTGGTGGCGATACTTCATTATTAATGATAGTGTAGGGTTCGCGTCATTACTGTGTGTCAGTACTATTGAATATTACATAAATTTGAGGTTATCTACGTAAATATATTTTTTTAAATAAATATATAAAAAAAAGTTTATAATTATTAAATTGTGTAGAAATAATAAAAATTCATCAACATGAATGATATGTTTTATGTATTAGAGGATACAAATACAATACACGCTTTTTCTTTAGGATCCATGTAAAATTTAAGAAAAAAATGCTTCTACTAGCAGTAATGAAAGCTTGGTAATGATGGAATTACTGTCATTAATAATGATTGTGTAAGGTTAAAAAATATTGAAGTAGTATTGATGCATGTATTGACATTACTGGTAATGACATTAATATTGATCGTGTAATGGTTGCTTATAAAACAATTTGAAAATGTAAAGAAATTCAATTGAACGTTTTAAAAAATTAAAAAATTTTCTTTCGCTAATAAGTATAGTAAGTAGCTTATTAAGTATAGTAGAAACCAAATAGCATCAGTATATCTTCGACATATTATTTAGGTATCACTGATATCGATAGACGCCTTAGACTTCAACGTCGACGTGCGGCTGTTTTTTTTCTATTCCCGAAAAAATAATAATAAAACTTTAAATACAAGGAAAATAAATAATTACCGCTCGCCGAGCGGATTAGTGCATTTAATATTAAAAATAATACCAAATAAAATAATAACAAATATATAAATAAACAAATAGAAATAAAAAACAGATTAAACAGGACAGGGCTAATGTGGTCTCACAAATTCTAGCCGCGTGAGATTGCACGCAAGTCGGCAATGACTCGCAAAAAGACGGGGGGTTACGGCCTTACGGGGATATCCCTGGACGAAAAAAAACCATTAGTTATATAAATAACATGAGAGCCAAATCTATTGCAAAGTCAAACAAATAAATAACCAAACAGCTAACAGAAATATGCAAAATGATGAACAACAACAGCGTAAGCTTGACGGGCTTGACAGCAACGTCGAAAGTGAAAACGTTACAAGAAAAGAAAGAAAAAACATCGAATCATCAACAAACAACGAAATAGGCGACAAAGTGAAGAAACTCCTGGATGTCGAGGAATAGAAATATTCCACCGTTTCCGATATGGAAGACGATGCTGAAAATCTTATGAAGAACTGAATTACCACTGAAAATTACTGCAACACAAGTACGGGTTTAACAGCAGCCTTGGAACAAGACGGCTTAACTCCAAAACCGAGCAGCTCAAACAATGCTGCCACGAGGCAACCACAATCGAATGACCAAACAATTCTAGCCGCCACCAATGGTGTTAAGAAATTTCTCCAAGACAGAAGTAGCCAACCTAAAAAAACAATATAAATTAAAACCACACAGAAGCAATGCTGAAGGTCACAAACCAAAATGTATGAATAATGGCAAGCACCTAAGATAAGTAAAACATCATCAAGGAACAGCTAAAAAGAGAAAATCAACATATTCACCAAATGACGAGAAGGGGAGAACAATTGTCATGCGCGGGATAAACTACGACACACCCACAGAAGAAATCAAGGCGGACTTAAAATCAAACGGGGTCCAGATCAGAGGAGTCTACCCAATATACAGCAAGAGCAACAAGAGCAACGCAACAGGAGAGAAAGAGCAACTCCCATGCTTTTTCGGCAATTACGAACAAACCACCAAGACCGCAGATATAATAGCAATAAGAGGATGCTGCCATTACTGAGTCTCATGGGAGCCAAGCAGGAAAAGGAACGGTTTCCAATGCCACAATTGCCAAGGCTTCGGGCACTTGGCGTCAAATTAATATAGCATAAGTGCGTCAAATGCGGCGACGATGAACATTTACCAGGCGCATGTCCAAGAAATGATAAAAAATCCATACCAGTGAACTGCGCAAACTGCGGCGGGATCACACAGCCAGCTAAACCGAATGCACCAAAAGACAGGATTATCTGGGTAAGTCTAAGCCACCTTATATTCCACCAAATAATAATCGTCCCAGGGCAATTATTTTAACTCAAATTATAGAAGCGATCGTGTGAGCTACGCCGACACGGTTAGTCACCCAGTGGAACACAGACTAGGAGCCAATACGCAAACACAAAGCGTCAGGCAACCTAAATATGAACCCAAAGATTTATTCGGGTTCGATTTCATCGCCCTTACAAATAATTCACACAGTTCAATCGACAGCTAAATTTAATACCAGACAGGGAATTCCAAAGGAACGTGTACCAAAATTTTATTTTTCAATTTCTAACTAGAAATTCATCGCATTAAATTGCAACAGTTTAGTCAGTCGAGCCCGCAGAGGAGCTAGTTTACCTGCTCACAAAAACAAAACCGAATGTGGCATTCTTGAACGAGACCAAGTTGACCACTAAACACTCGCTGGTTATACCAGGCTACAATATATATCGACCAAACCAAAATATAACTGGGTCCGGGGGCACGGCCATTGGAAGCAGAAGAAAGGTCGCACACTCCAAACCTAGGGCGCACACTGCGGGAAATTTTACAGGGACATCTTTGGACATTCACGGTAATACAGACTGCAAGAGCTTCACCATTCTCTCCATTTACTGAATGGCAAATAAGATTATTATAAGAGGGGACTTCAACGCACGCCACACAAACTGGTACTGTCCCAGCTCAAATCAAAATGGTAGGAACCTTCTACTGTACACAAGTGAGTGGCGAAATTGAAACATGAAAGATTTCTGCTCAGACCATCTCCCAATTGCATTCGATGTCTCGATTGAATACTCGTTCAACTAAGCAGAAAAGCCAGTACACAGGCTGGACTATCAAGAGTCAGACTGGTTGATGTTTAGACACTTGATACATCAAAAGGTCAAACCGCTAACCAACAAATAAATTAACACATCAGTAGAAATAGGCAGCTTCGCTACACAGCCATTAAATTTGCCTCAAGAGAAGCCATCCAACAACAATCGTGCAACAAATCAAAACCCGAAACCTTTTCCGAAATTTGCACAGAAAAAAGCCACTTCTGAAGACTAAAACACTAATTAACGGACTCACTAGGAACATTCACAACAAAATTAAAAAAAACTCAGCGAAATTACCCCAGACAAATGAAATGTCTACAAGGAAATCCGTGGATTAAAAACTGCATCTAAAATTCATCCAATCACAATAGAAAACGTCGACGAGCAAATAATAGATACAAGTATAATAGCGAACAAACTAGGACAACACTTCAGCAATACCACCAGTATATCCTCCAGTTTAGAAACGGAAGTAGTAGAAGTAGTTGAAGCTTTCTTCTCAGTACAATCACAGTCATTACAAAACCATGCCGCTAGTGATCAAACCTTCCCTTGAAGGTAATAACAAAACTAAAAAACAGAAAGTCACCAGGGGTAGACGGCATATTAAATAAAGACATTAAAAATCTTATCCCCTCAGGATTAAATCTACTAGTTAAAATCATAAACGCCACTCTAGAATAAGGCTAATTCCCGAACAATGAAAGTAATAGCCATCCCAAAACCGGAAAGGCTTCACTCTAGAAAACACCAGACATCCGCTTGCTAAGCTCACTGAGCAAGGTAGCCGAACGAACAATTGCCACAAAATTCTGAGATTTTGCCAAGGTCATTATTCCAGAGAAACAATTCTGATTTGCACCAAAAAAGTCAACCACTGACACTCTATATAGTCTGCTTAACCATATCAGAAAATCGAAAAGGTATAAAATGGTTGCAGCGTCTATTTTTCGCGACGTGAAAGCTTTTGACACCTTCTGGCACAAATGGTTAATATATAAACTAATCAGGTACAAAATTCCACCGAACCTAATAGCCCTCATTAGCATCCTTAGTTTTTAAAACCACGGCAGGGGAACTACAGGGCTCAGCGGGTCCTAGGCCCCCTGCTCTACATGTTGTTTACGGCGGATATCCCTATCACGCTGGCTCTAGACGACAAGCTGCAGGGTTATGCAGACGATCCAACTATATACAGCTCAAACTTCATCGAATACCAGTCAAAATTCAAAATTACTTAAGCATACTTATGGAATATCTACTACTCGAAATGGAAAATCAAAATCAATGCCCCAAAGTCGCAAGTAATGTTATTTTATCCGCAGTCCAAGTATAAAAACATCTACAAAAAAGCCATGACAATTACAGTAAACGGCGTTCAAACCGAAACAGTGAATCAGACACAGTACCTAGGAGTAGCCATCACAAACAATCTTAGTTTTAACCATTACGTTCAAAATATCAAAAGGAAAACTTTTCTGCCTTCAGCATTTTATACACGTTCCTAAACACAAACAGCTGTCTCAGCCTTGAAAACGAACTACTACTTTACAAGCTCTACATCAGACCGATCGTGACATATGCCGCCCCAGTTTGGTACAACTCGGTCTCAAGCACGCAAAAAATAATCATGCAACGCATACAAAACAAAACTCTGCACTACATCTTCAACGACTGGCCAAACCCTCCTGACCATCGTTTCTGACTACTTTACCTCCTGTACAACCAAGCCAAGCCGTGCCCTCTGGAGGAAAACATCACTAGGTTAACCGAAAAATACAACAACGGATCACGATGAAATTGCTTCTAACTCAAATTAAAGTCATTATGGGACTGCCACGGTACAATATCAAGTTTGAACCTGCTCAGATCACAGCCGCTAGCCTTATTATTATTATTTTATAAAATTGTTATACTAGTTTGTGAAGTAGTTTTAAGTAAACCTGGATTCTTTCTACGAATAGACTCAGTGTCCAGCAATGAAACTCATTCATGTAAAAATATCAATAAACAAATATTTCAAAGCAATTAATATTATATAAAACTATTGGTTACTATAATAAATATTCATGTACAAAGTAAAATCCAATAAAGATAGATAATGAAAGATTGGTATCACTGATATAAAGTAGCAGATTTGTAGAAACTTTTAATTCAGTTTGTAGAAGTGGGAATATAGAACTGTAGAGAATTTATGCAGTTCTGTTTAAAAATATAAACCATATAGTAAATCATTTTCTAGGTAGCTGCCGCGAGAAGCTAGAACTTAAACAAAAAGCAATTTTTAAAACATAAATCTTAAAAATTAAACTCGTTTCGATAGAATCAATTAGTAAAAATAAAATAGAGGTGGAATTCAGAGTATAAAATTGTTTGATAACTTTAAAAAATCACAGAAACAAGGAGGAGGGTGAGTAGAAAAATAATTTTTTTTTCAACCCAAGTATAAAAAAATTGAACTCATCCATAAGTTCCAAGTTTTTTCCAATTACCAAAATTATTGTTGGAACTTAGGTGACGCACACCTCTCAAGTTCCATAGGTTTAAAATTTTTTTTTTCTCACTTTTGATAGGAAATCTTTTAATAAAATGGAACTCAAACTTGAAACTCAGTACAAGAAAAAATCAAAATACATACATATATCACTATTTCAACGATACTTAGAAAATTACAGCCTATACAGTAATTATATTGTTCAATGTTCAGACAATCAGAATATTTGCTCTAAGTTAGACCCTTTGTTTTAATTTAACTGTTTACAAGTGATAGACAATTTCATTCATTATAAAACATTTTTTTTATGCAAAACAATAACACTTATGCTTGTTTTGTTTAATAATTTTAAACGGATGATATAAACAAATATTTTCGTGGAAATTTCACATTAAAAACAAACGAAGAACAAGAGAAAGTTTTATATTTTGTTAAAATTTTCATTTTTATTCTTTCCACTTTGTGTATACATATATTGGCTTGTTACAGACTCTTAAAGTAAAATGTTATACTCATTAAAAATATAAATTTTTAGATTCTTTTGTTATTACGTCTAATTAAATTCTAAAGCAAGTACAAATAAAACGAAACAGTATAAAACAAATCTTTATTTTTGTGATGTTTTTGCTAATTGAATTTTCATAATGGTTTTGTTAAAAATAAAAGTTCCTACTTGTATGTTTAGTTGAACCTTGTACGTCATAACAAGGAATTTAAGTTTTTTTCGAGTGCAATGGTATACAATATTTTGTTCTAATATTAAATTATAAGAAAGCAATAATTCTGTGAGACGTTCTGTTAAATTTCATTTTCTTTATTTCAATTAACGAATTAATGGTCTTTCGCTTGTTTTACATGTAACGATGATAAATTAATTTTTGTTATTGTACTTTTATGATCTTTCAAGTATTTTCAATAAACAAAACAATTAAAATATTTTTATTTTATATTTTACAAAATTAAAAAAAATATATATTTAAATAAATAATAAACATTAAGTTATTCCTCTAAATTTCGAGTGTTACATAAATAAATACAAATAATAATAACAATTAAATAATACAATAAATTAAAATTAATAGGCAGAGTATTGAATACAAATCAATAACTTCATCCAATTTACCTAAATCGATATAGGTTTATATGCATGAAAAGCACGATCTTGAGGCATTAACAATTCGTCTACATTAAAATTTCGGCCATACGAACTACTGCCACCACCGCTGCTCTCATGACCTCCACCGCCACCACCTTCATATTCATTGTGACTTGACGAATAACTGTGCGTCTGTTGTACATGTGGATGTTTCACAATTTCATATGTGGTTTTCTCATGACCCTCAGGACTAACCAATTTCTTTAATCCAATGATTGCGCTTATAATAAGCGCAATTTTACCAATAATCAAAGCTTTACCCGCCACCACTGCAATACTGTGATACGCCATTGTTAGTATGCCGCCTTTAATTGCGATCGCAGCCAAAAATGGTCCATAAAATTTGTTCATCTTTTTGCGGCCCTCCTCAATTAAACGTGCGCTCGACTGTTGTCCACTGTTCATTAATTTTGGTACACTAACTTGAATTTGATGTGATTCCAGAAATTTTGTAGCCCTCTCATTAAGCACCTTATCAACTTGTTTCGATGACATTTTCGTAAGACTTTTCTCATTGTACAAATCACTTTCGGCAAATGATTTACCCTCATTGCTATTTTCCTTTTGGGTCACTGATATTCCTTCGATTAATTTTATGTACGGTATTTTTAGGGCACGATCCGTTAATTTAATTGCCTGAATTTTTAAGCATTTTATTAAATCCTCATTTGATTCGCAGTCCGCATAGAATTTGCGCATCATTCGTAATGGTGAAAAATTTTGTGGTACTAAACTTTTATTATGCATCACATAGTCATCACCGTGCGCTAGAACTAACCATACACTAAGCACTATAAATATTGATCGAAACATTTTTTTTTATTTTTATTTAATTTTAAATATAACTACTTTAGTGATTTGTTCTCGGCAAACTTTTAAAACCAAATGCATTCAAATCATAAAATGCATCATGGTTTTATGCGATTAGATGTTAATGCTAATTGAAAATATCTAGACTGTAATAAATTTTTGTACTCTATATATTTGCAGAATGCAATTTTAAATGATCAAATTTGTAGCAAAATTTAAACGCAATACACGTACATACCAACATAACTATGCGGTTTTGCGTTATAATAAAAAATTCAATTTTACTAAATACAATATTTTCTTAATGTACATTAAGTAGAATATAAGAAAAAAATTGATTGCACATGATAATTAGTGTTGATTAATTATAATTAAGCTGTTACTATAATGTGTGCAGCAACACTGATGCTAGAGTGAGAAATTTATGTTATTGCCTGGCTGTTTCGAGAATGAAAATTTTATGTTTGCTGGTATGAATAATTCAATTGTGCAACGAAATGGAAATTTATCCAATTTTTTGTATACATACTCGTATAATGACACTCATGATTTTATAGAGCAATAGGGAACACCTCATTATATTTTATTGTATTTTATATACATAAACCATAAACTTTGCTGTAAAATATATATTCAATGTGATAATTATAATTACGTTTAATGTCATTTATAGTTTTTCATTTTCGGAAAACTTCACTTTTAAAAACTAAACAAACAAAAAGTTTGACATTTTCATCCTTCAACCAGCAAGAATTCCAATTATTTGTACATTAAGGTTTAACAAACGCTTAATGTAAACGTTGCTATTTGCTAACTCTACAATATTATTTAAGCTTCGGAATATTCCCTTAACAAATGTGTTATGGTCTAAACCACAAGACAGCAATGACCATTATTTTAGTGCAAATGAGCACAAATTTTGTATTAACAATATTCATCGTAAAGGCATCGTGAAGGCAAGCGGTACTGGAGTGGGTAGCGGAACTACGAGGAATCGCACGTGATTGTGAATTCGCCTGAAAAAAGGATGGTTGTGATCAAACTTATGTAGATGAAATGATCAGAGATGCTATTATCATGACGACACCGCACGATTCAGTTAGGACCGCTGCTCTCCAGAAAGAGAACCCGACATTATCGGATGTTCTTATTTTAGCAGACATGTACGACAGCACATGTAAGACGGTGGACGCGATCCAGGGGAACAAAAATAATCTCTTTCCAGAGGTTCACCAAATGGTAGAGCAAAAGCGGCCAAGGGGAAGGTCGCGATATCGATATTCCAGACAGCGACAAGAAGAATCACGCAATCGCTGACAGTCTTCTGTTCACAATCGGAAATTGTGCCAAGATTGTGGAAGCAAACACAAAAGGGAAAATTATTGGCTTAGACAAGCTGAATGTCATCAGTGTGGTTAGGTAAGACATATAAAATCTGTTTGCCAATCTCGTTTAGGAATAAAGGGCAAGCCGAGCCACAGAAAAAAAAAATACATCAGAACCTTAGAGGTCGCTGAGCAAGTTTTTTTGGCGGAGATTACGAGAACAAACCGGAAAATGATGATAGACTTAATAATAAATGGGAGAAACATGTCATTTCTAGTAGATACAGGTGCTACTTGCACCATGATTGGCACGACCAGGTACAAACAATTCGGTAATCCACCCTGTCAACCCACCAACCAAGTTCTACGCGCTTATAAAGGTACCCGTTCGATGGGTACTTGAAGTAGAAATTAAGTTTGACGAAGTTTGTACAAATTAAAATCTGCTCGTTACTTGTTCGGATTCCGGAGTCAACATATTGTGCATGGATGCTTTTGATTGTTTAGGACTTCAAATAATAGCAAGAAAAAGCGAGGAGATTCGAGCACTTGAGTCAAATCCGGAGGTGAAGAAAAGAGCAGTCGAGCAAACGTGTAAATATCCGAATATGTTTGTAAATAAAATCAGATGTTGTTCGACGTTTAAAGCCAGTTTAAAGTTAAAGGCGAATGCTGAGCCTAAGTTTTTTAGGGCCCGCCCCATCCCGTTTGCACAAATGGAAGCCGTTAAGCAAGAGGTAGACCGAATGGTGAACGACGGAATTTGGAAGGCAGTTTCTACGTCTGATTGGGCAACACCAATTTTACTCGTGGCAAAACAGGACGGTTTAGTGCGCATCGTGGATGACTTTAAGTTCACATTGAATCCTCAGATCCAGGTCAAACAATTTTATATACCTCGGGCGGAGGTCAATGCTTACTTGCAACTTCAGCTGGAGGACAAATCTTAAGATGTCGTTGTCAATACTCCATTTGGAATGTTCCAGTACCAAAGACTACCGTTGGGGGTTTCCAGTTCAGCGGCGATATTTCAAAAATTTCTGGAGCAGGTGTTAGCTGGTTTGCCAGGATGTGCAAACTATTTGGATGCCATTATCGTGGCAGGTAGTGATTTAGATGAACACTTGCAAGTGACTGACTCTCAAATTGGATAAGTGTAAATTTCCTGAGACTGAAGTGGATTATTTAGGCCATATTATAAACATAAAAGGCACCAGACCGTCAGAGTCTGGATTAGACGCCATTTATAACTTCAGTCGTTTATGGGTAAGGTAAATTATTACCATAAATTCATTAAACATTTTTCAGAAGTTTCTGCACCTTTAAACGACTTGAAGAACAAAGATGCTGAATTTATGTGGGGTTCTGTGCAGCAAAAAGCTTTCGACACACTAAAAAACAGGATAATTGAGACAACGAAACTTTTTATTTTCCGTGATAACTATCTAGCAGTATTAGCAACAGATGCATCCTATTACGGTGTTGGAGCTGTAATTTCTCACATAAACCGCGACGGCACGGAGCATCCTATTGCATTTGCATCGAAAATTGACGCACAAAAAAGACATGGGCAAATTGAGAAAGAGTGTAATCACGGACCACAAACCGTTAGTCAGTCTATTTGGGCCGAGCAATAAATTACCGGTGGTGACTGCGAACCGATTAGCGAGATGGGCGATCATCTTCATGGGTTACCAATAGGAGATTCGATATCGCAATACTAACCTCCACAGTAATGCGGATGCTCTCCTCTCAGTCGACTACCTATGGGACCAGATACAAATTTTGATGAGAATGCAACGGATGGAGAATGCAAAGGATGGAAGCATGTAACTTGCACTTTTTGCAAGAAATTCCCCTCAATTCGAAGAAAATTTCTAAATTGACACAAGTGGATCCTATTCTAAAAAGGGTGTCACATTTCATTAGGACCGGTTGGCCTGAAAATTCATCAAATTTAGTAAAAGATACATTTTTCTATTTTGAGGAAAGATTGGTACTGATACATGATGGAGTTATTCTATTACAGTCTAATTATCTTCGTGTAGTTATTCCATCCGGAATTCAAGCTCATGTATTGGATCTTCTGCGCGTAGGGCATTGGGGAATGGTTATGTTGAAGCAGATGGCCAGGCGATAATGTTGGTTTCCTGTTATAGGTAACAGCATAAGTGAAAAAGCCAGTACGTGTAATATCTGCATCAAATTAAACGTTGATCCGAAACGCGAGTTCAGCGATTTGCCGAATCCGAATAAACCATGGGAACGCATACACATCGATTTTGCAGGCCCATTCTGGGGCTGTTACTGGCTTATGTGTGTGGATGCCTTTTTCCGTTTTCCTTACCTGGTTACATTGAAAAGAAACATTAAGCATCTGACTACGGCATCATTTCATCCGGCATCAAATGGGAAAGCAGAACGTTTTGTAAGTACGAGTAAAACTACAATACTCTGTCCAAAATTGCACTGGAATGGCATTGTAGCAACAAGGCTGTCTTAACTTTTTTGAGTACATACCGTATACTACACCATTGCCGAAAATTAACAAATCGCCGGCAGAGTTGCTTAATGGGCGAATACCTAAAAATCTTGTGGCTGCTTTTCTACCAGTGATATACGACCAGACGAAATCTACTGGCGAACCAATTTCGAAGTTTCAACCTGACGATGGTGTTTGGTTTAAAAAAAATTCCCGAGGGGAAAAATGGGTTCGAAGTGAAATAGTTAGCCGTCTGGGCAAGATGATGTACGTGGTGCAAACAAACCGAGGTAGATTATTATTATTATTATTACTTGAGGGCCATGTGGGCGTTAAGCCACCTCGCACTGCGACCTTAAAGATCTTTTCTGCATCAAGCCCTACTTAATTATCCGTTCAGCCAATATTGAGGCTCTTAATGAACCTGATAATACTGCCAACCGGTACGTGATACATACTCTCTGGGCTCATTGCTCTCCCTCCTAGATGTTCACTGTAGGAAGTGCTTCTACACGCGTTACATACTATCTGGGCTCATTACTCTCCCTCTTAGATGTAATAACATTTACTTCTGCTAGAAAAGCGGTAGCATTGCGACTCAAGGACTTCGAGAGGGCAGACCCACTCCCGTATTCCTTCCCGTGCCTCGTCTACCGTTTTCATTTAACTCTTGCGAGTTACTGGGAATTGTGTTACATTAAAGTTAGGGAGGTCAAGCCAATATACAACTCAACACATCCATCAAAAAGTAAAATCAGGGCGCTCAGCAATTTTGATAAAATTCCAATAATCTGGTAACCTTAAAACATCTTTAAAATTATGGAAAATTTCGGAATATGTTAGAAAATGTTTAACTTATTGCAACTCAAAGTTAAGTAAAGCAAAGCAATAAGCAACATTTTGAAAATCTAATATAAGTTTAAATCTCAAAAGTCCAGCCCTCTCAAATAATTTCAGGAATCCCTATTATAATTCTAAAAAAACAATCAAAATACCGAAAAATTTCGAAAATATCAAGATAAATCGTAAATAATCGTCTGGTCTTTAATGAGAGTGGAGCTTTTGATTTTTTCTAAGAAACTCTCAAAACAAATTGCTTCCGTGTAAATTCTGGACACCAGAAATTTCAATTTTGAAACCGGACCACAATATTTTTTTAAAAATATTGTCACCCGCACATTTCTCATAAAACTTTTTTTTTTTTAATTTTCATTAAACTGCGGTATAAAAAAAAGTTCTGCCTGCGGCGCAAAGACATTTAGCGACAGCCCTTCGGAGAAGTAAACCGAATTTTCTACATCTCCTTGTTGCGTGTAGAAACAAACTTACATATATAAAACATAAATCTTATAACATGTGGATAGTGTGACGATTTTGTTAATAAATTTCGAAGATCCATTTACTTTGACGTTTCTACCACTAGATCTGTTTATTCAGACAAAACCACATCGAAACATTTTTTGAGGTAAGAAACAAGCAAACCCCTCTTTTGTTAAAGTAATTAACTTTTCCTCTATAATATCTACTAAAAATAAATAATTCCCATAGTAAATTTACTGGCCTAGAGTAGTTACTAAAGTTCTTGCAGATATTGACGCTTACAAATTAATTAGCCTCGGCGCTAGTAACCCAAGTGTTCTTAAAACTCTTTGACTAAACTTTTAAAACTGTTGGAAAATTGATTGAGCAGGAGCGGATAGATTTTTGGCATTAGCATTGACAATCTGATTTAATGAGTTTGGTGGGTTCGTACGTACATCTTCACTGGCAGGAATTTGGAAATTAAGAAGTATCCGTTATCTTCCTTTGCAAGTTTGGTAACGATGTTTTGACATGTATCTAAACAGAGCATGTTTAGCACTTAGACAATTATGAAGTCGCGATTGCTTGATTTGGCTTAATCGCGTCTAGCGAGGATGTCCATTACATAAAATTTCCAACATTGGTATAGCACATAAAATATGCTGTCGCTGTAGATTAGAGATTGAAACACATTATAGGTAATATGACTCTTAATCGCTTGTCTTTTGGAAGGTAGCTTGTTATAAGGTGTACTGACGGATTCTACCGCATCAATTCTTAGAATTAAAAGCTATCAGGATTTTCAAGCTCAGCGGACGCTTCAGCCACAATGTTCGTGATTTATAGTCCAATTTTTCCGTTAGGATGTATATGAGCCAAGAATCGCGTTTGGCCATATCTAGCAATTATTTGGTATTAGTTGCATTTTCATTGCTAATGGATAGTTGTTTGAGAAAACTACAAATTGATTTATTGATGTTTAACTTTTACGGTAATAAAGCGATTTAAATTTTTTGTCGCATAGTAAAAATACAGCTTCGCCTCTTAACACGCCTTTAGGATACTGAAATTTTTGTACTGCATTGAGGAATATTGATTCGTGGGTAGTTGACGAAAACAAATCAAAAAATGATTGCCATTCGATGTACTCGCCAGAAAATGGCGGACAGTTTTTGGCAGTTTTGTGCGAGCTTAGATATTAACTGTAGTATTGAAGGTTTGCTCTAAATCTTTCGTTTCGGTAGTTCCCATCAATAAGGACCTCTAGCAGATACATCGGTTTAAATAAAACACATTGTTCACCTGTGTTCGCCAAATCGAGAACATTTGAGACAAAACTAGAAATCGCCCGAAAATAATTTCAGCTAATATTCGACCAAGGTATTTGTAGGCGCTCCGATAATCCATTGGCAAGTCCGTTGCATCTATAGTACACAAAAATAACGGTGACTGGTGCAAGAACGATATACGATTCTACGATTCACTATATCCAAAGAAGGAACCTTAATTTTCTCGACCACGAACCTATTTCGCTCTTATTACCAAATCCCAATCGAAGAGTCCGATTTGGCAAAAACGGCAATATTCGTGCCGTTTGGATTGTATGAATTAACGCGCATGACTTTCGAGAAATGCCCTTTCGCAAATACGCAAATCAATTTTCTGGAGCATGAGGTCACTCTTGATTGAATTTAACTGCCGTTGAACGCGCTACAGATATCGCTGACATGACTCTATCTAAAACGGTGAACCATATTTACGTCAATTTTTAGGAATCATAAATTTCTGTAGATGATCGTCGCCAACGCAAGCAGATGAGCGATTGGAGTGGTAATTAAACATTGAGGAAAAGCGACAATGATGGCAACCTCATTAGTTTTTTCGGTTAAACTAACCACCACGCTGCATTTAGCAAAAGCTTCTCCACGACAATTCCGGTAACTAAATTTTATCAGACCATTCACCACCAACATCCACCACATATCAGGCGTGACCAGGCGAGGAGTTTCATCATAAATAGTGACGGACCAGGAATCCCAATTCGAGTCCATATTATATGAGGAGTTTTCAAAGCTGTTGCGTTTCGAGCACAAATAAACCGGATCATATAATTCCAAATGTAAAAAAAAGATCGAGAGATGGCATGGAACTCTTAAACAGTAATTATGTACCATGGGAGAGAGACTTGCACACATCCTTTACCTGCGATACTATTACGATTACGCACCACTTACAGAGAGGATCTGAAAACTACTGCAGCCGAAATAGTATACAGTGAACAAATTAGTATATCAATAAGTTAATTGGATAATTGGTGAAATTAGCTGTTAAGCAATTAGTTAGAAAATGTTTTGTTTGGTTTCGAAAAAAGTTGTATTGAGCTTGCAAAAGGTTTTATTCGTTTTGGCCTCTGTTTTCGCGCCCGCTATGGTTTCTTTTCATACAATTTTAAAACACCTAAACTGTTAACGCAGTCGTAATTTTATAATAATTAATAATAATATAATTAATTTAGCTTCGCTTTAGGAGTTAATACAATATCATGAATTTGTTCTATTTTTCCTGATGTTGTCACCTCTTTTTGGGGTTCATCAACAAAAACATTTGAGCGGCCACGTTTAAATTCACTAACTTAAAAAAACCAATAGTTTCGTAGGACGTAATGAATTGTACTATGAATTTGAAGTTTATCCATTCTTCACGAAATGCAGAATACAATTAAGCTTTTCTGTTACTTGTGAAATGCAAAATATATTCGGATTATTTTTCAAATAGCAAAATATGAAAACTGTATTTTGAGAAACCAATTAAATTTACATTTTACAATAAATTAAAAATGACAAATGCAAAGTGCAAAGCTACAAATATATTGTTTGTGGAATAGGGTTTTTTTTGTTTCATTCTATACCTAAATTTGAAAACAGCATTCCGGAACAGTAATTTACCAGTAATTTTCCCATGACTTTTCTAATATTCTAGCAACGTTTTTAATGGAAAGTGAATCAAATAAAAATCGTTGCTACCAAAACTCATACTTGTATATAAAAAAGATCGCTGTATACGACAATATGAAGGTTGTATTCTCATATAAATTTTTTTATTAATAAATTCCACGACATGACCTACAATCAAAAACTATTTTTTTAGTACGTACATAGCTATATATGAACATACATAAACACATTTCTAGATTCCATTGCGAATTGAAAAAGTAATAAAAATAAAAATGAAAATGACAAAACATTTCACAAAAGGAAGATGATACAACTAGAAACGATCGTCATGAGAAAGTTGTGTACGATAACAGATTTTAATATGCACCGTACAATGATTCAGAAGCACGATATAATTGCATATATACACGAAAAGCATGTGAAGCACATATTTTCTAATATGTATCGACTCAATATTGTAGATACCTAAATCGCAAAATCTGGTGAACCTAAAAAAAAAAATCGTTGAACAAAATGAAAATGAAAATTTATACGAGCTGCTTTCTTTCTACATATTATATATGTAGGTATATCACGGGTACACATTCATAATTAAAACATAAATAAACAATAAATGTATGTAATTATAAGATAAGTATGTAGGTGGATTTTTATTTCGACGTCTAAAAGTTATTTAAATAATTTACTGATGCATAAAAATCAAAACTATCATTTATTGTTTATTACGATTTACTACAAAAACACATTTTCATTTACACATTAAGCATTTAATTTAAAATTTACAGTTTGATTTCAATTTCTCTTTGATTTATTTATTTTATTTGTTTGCGCTTATTTTTATCGCACACATAATACATGAAGAAGCATAATTATTTATTAAAGGCATATACATAAGTAGGTACAGCTATAATTGTAACATATTAAGAGAGTTTCATCATATTCCTACTTACATATAAATTTGAGCAACTGTAGTACATAGGTATGCCACAAACTTATTGGAAACTACTCGTTTATCTCGAAAAATTGATTAATCAATATTTGTAATTACACTAATTAGATAAAAAGAATTTCGACGAGACGATATTAAATTACAAAGAATTGGTTGATATACATACATAGATCTGTTTATTATTTATAAGATGTATAATTAACTGTGCGTTTTACTGTAAAGTTATATTCAGAATATTAATTTCCATTTCCTCTGTGTTAATTACCCTGACGACGAAGCAAGCACTTGTTGCAATTTTTTAGTCATTCAGCTAATGTTTTTTGAGACCGAAATAGTCTATCTTGATAATGGAAATGACCAGCACTTATCCCGCTTTCATTTACATAATAACGTTTAAAAGTCAGTTTAATTTTTTAGGCTATTCTCGCTTAAATTTTCAGTAAGAGCAATAAATTATAGATCTACTTTTTGATGTGGGAACTCAATTTTTACAAACACAAAAGTTCATTATGACGTTGCTGTTCGCAATTGTAAATCTCTTACGTGGATATACACTTTAACAAAAACGAAATTTCTGATTTAAACCATTTATGCATAATCATTATTGTTGAAGGGCCATGCGGGCGTTCAGCCACCTCGCATTGAGACGTAAAGGGTCTTTTGTGCTTGGACCCTGCTTAATTATCCATCCTCTCAATTTCCAGGCTCTTAATGAACTTGATAATTAAGCTTAGTATTCTTATGTAAAAAATTATTTATTTTGGGAAATCCAAACCAAAAATTTGTTGGATAGTTATTCTTTTTAGAATAAATAAAAGCGGATCAGCCCTATATGTTACCACATATTTTTAAATATTTTTGCAGAATCACATAATTTTACATAGTTCCACTTATTTTTCGTTTTACCATTAAGCATTATATAATGCTCAATGGTTTTACAATATTTATTATGGTTTATTCCAAATATTTTAAATTTTTTTTCAAGAATAACGAATTCGTCTTTCATGGCTTAAAGTTTGATAAAGCAAAAATTTTTTATAAGCCAAATTTTAAATTTAGTCCAACAAATATTTTTTAGAAGTCAAAAATATTTTGCTTTGGCCTAAACTCCACTAAGTTAGATAAATAAATAAAGAACAAAATAAACTACAACTAACACTAATGTTTACTGCATATATTATTTGACGATCCGGAGTACTTCTAGAAAAGCAGATTTTGTGATTATTATTTTTATTCGTTAACATATGTGTCTTTATCAAAAATGAAATTTGTCTGATTATATCGGAATTTAAGTGAAACATGCGTTAAAATTCTTCCCTATTTATGCACTTGAGCACCAGTTTGAAAGCTGCTCATATTGAAAATGAGCTCGAACAAATTTTTAATCCGAAAATGTCTAATTTATTGAAAGTAAAGTTGATTATTAAATGTGAATTACTAACTGCATTACTTGACCGATTTGGTAGATTAGAAATCGAATGCGAATAACAATTAAAACACGATGAATCTGATCAAAATTAGAGGGAAATCTAAATGTAACCAAATTAAGTTCAATTCTGAATTGGACGTAATGATTGTGAATGAAATTTTAAGTAGAATAATTAGGCAACATTTTAAATTTAATTTAGAATAGAAATTAATTTAAAATTCAAATATGAATTTTAGTAAAATATTGAGTGCTATTTTCGTGAGAAAAGTCAACATATTGTATTTCAACATATCAATTATAAAATCAGAATTTCAAGCAAAAATCTGAAAGAGAATTTGAATTCCCAAATGTAAATTAGAATTTGTAAATTAGAATAGTATTTTAAAATTGAATTAGAATTACAAACTAGATTTGGATAACATTTTGTGTTTAGTATGAATCAAAAGCTAATTCATGAATTTTTAGTTTAAAATTAAACAGATACAATTTTAATTGAGTTACAATTCGAACCACGACGCTAATAACGTAACGGATTTCAAATAGTACAAATTGTTGTACAGTGTTACTTGGGTAAAAAATTGATTTGAAAATTTAGAATAGAAATTGATTAGGATATTCTACTTGGTTTTGAGCGAAAATTTGTGTTTAAATTTGGTGTTCCAAACTAGTTTTAACATAATTTTAATTGCAATTAGGTAAGAATTGGTTTGGAATACGAGATTCTATCTCAAGCAACCAACAAAATTTCCTTTGAATTTAGTTTCCAAAATTTTGAGTGAAATTTGAATTAGGAATTTAAACTAAAAAAATGGTTTTAGCATTCCAAACAAATAAAATGTTTGGTATTATAAATAGGAATTTAGTTACAATACACCTCGAGTTTTGATTTCAAGAAATTTTGAAATATAAATTTACATTGGACAGTAGATGTACTGAGTGGATTTTCAAGTATAAAACAAAAAAGTGAAAGTGATTAGCTGAAGCAAAGAATATATATGTCTAGGGAAAACCAAAATAAGTATTTTGAAACCAACTTGAATTGAATCAAACAATTAGAATGGCAAAGATTATAATTTTAATGGATTCGAATGAAAGCATTAATGCATCTAGAATAAAATTAGATTATATTTCCCTCTGGATTTGAATAAACTTTGTGTGACATTTTAATCCGAAATTGAGTTAAACTTTCAAACTGTCCCCAATTCCTTGAATATGGATTGTAATTTTGAAATAAAACCTTGAGTGAAATTTGAAGTTTTAACAAATGTTTAGGTATTTTATTAATTTATTGATTATTGTAAATTTCCTTTTAACATTTAGTTTAAAATCACAATGGATTAAAAAAAGATTGAGATGTTTATTCAGAAATTTCGTTCCAAGCTGTTTTCGAAGTTGAACAAAATGATAAATATAATTTTGAACATAAATCTAGTCTAAATAGGACAACTGCATTCGACAGAGAGAAATTGATTAAGAGAACGAAATTTTAAAGATAGAAATTCTCAAATCTGCCCGTCTGTCAGTCTGTGTCCACTCTACAGCTCAGATGGCTTAACCAATTGAACTGAAACTTCAGATTTAAGGTTTTTTGATAAATTAGGAGGTCCCAGTGAATTTTACTCCAAATCGGTCAACCGGAAGGTCTACTGGGTGGCGAAGCTGTAGTTTTGTTGAGACACATAAGCATCACTGAAAGTAATTATATAGGGGCATTAAATAAACTGAAAGAAAGATATGGTTTATTCTTATACATTCATCGAACAACCATCGATTTCGATGGCTACAGCCTCCAACCTAAAACAATTTATGGACACGTCAGATGAAGTCATACGCAGACTAAAAGCTTTGGGAGATAGTGCAGAAGCCCGGGATCATTGGCTAATTTTCTTATTGGTGCAAAAATTACACGACAAATCTAAAATATTATGGGCGGAAAATTTGACGGACTTAGAAAACCCACAATTTTCAAACTTCTTGAATTTTCTATCCCGCCGAATCGATGCATTAGAATCAGCCAATATGACAATTAAGAAATCAAGCAATTCCAAGCAGAAAATTAATAGCCACTTTGCTACTTATAAGGGAAAGGATCATTCACTCTTTGCGTGCAAGCAATTCTGAGAATTCGAATCAGCCTGCAGAGATAGCTTCTCTCTTAACTTATTGTTCGAAGCCTACGACAAATATTACAATTCTTCCTACAGCCATAATCAACATATTGAATTCGTCTGGAAGTATCTCTGTATGTCGAGCATTATTAGATTCTGGCTTCCAAGCCAGCTTCATCACGGAAGCATGTGTTCAACGACTAGGGTTAAAAAGAGAAAATGCAAGAGTGTCCGTACCCGATTTGGGAAGTAATAGCGCAGGAACTACAAAGGGGTTAGTCATAATAATGGCGAGACCAAAATATCATCCAGAGTTTTCAATGGCAGCATTTATTTTGCCCAACATTACGTCAAATTTGCCATGACAAACCATAGGAAATATTAAATTCAATTGCTGGCCAGAAGTTTGGCTGACCCATATTTCTTCAAATCGGATCAAATAGATATTTTAATTGGAGCTGACTATTTCATTCATTTAATGGAGCCAGGACGATTAAAAATCAGCAAAAATGGGCCAATATTTCATAAAACAATACTAGGTTGGATGGTCTCAGGAAGAATGGATAATTCATTAATGGAAGGTGAAATAGTTTCGATGACAACCACAACTAACTCTCTCGATATTGACTTGGATCGCACTCTCCGCCGTTTCTAGAAAATTGAGTCAATCCAGAACACAAAATCAATTTTGTTACCGGAAGAAATACTGTGCGAAAATTTTTCGGAAAATATAAAACGGTCCTCAGAAGGTCGATATTCAGTACGCTTGCCTTTCAAATAATCACCTGAAAAGTTAGGAAATTCTTTAAGCACTGCCATTCAAAGACTTAGAAGTATTGAACGTCGCTTTGCTCGAGATCCTGAATTCTACAAGCTATATAAAGATTGCATGCTTGATTATCAAACGCTACATCACATGAAATAGGTCCCGTCATCTGAAGCAGACATCGGATATTATTTGCCGCATCACAGGGTCATAAAGAGTTCAAGCAAAACAGCAAAACTAAGAGTCGTTTTCGACGGATCTGCTAAGACGTCGTCTGGGAGTATCATTGAATGACTGCTTAGCAATTGAGCCGATTGTTCAAGCAACGCTTTACGCCATCATATTAAAATTTTGAGAACATCAATTTGTCGTAACCGCCGACGTAGAGAAGATATATAGGTAAATAGGGGTCTCAGATGAGGACACAAGGTATCAGAAAATCGTCTTGAGTAATCATCCATCTGAGCCTATTCGCCATTTTTGCGTCCCACTGTCTCTTATGGATTGTCGTCTGCGTCGTTCTTGGCTACAAGAGTGTTAAAACAGATAGCCGAAGAAAACCAAAAGTTATTCCAGCCTTAAAAAAATTTAAATCGCGTTACTACCGTGAAAGTTAAACATCAATACATCAATTTGTAATTTTCTCAAACAACTATCTATTAGCAATGAAAATGCAACTAATACTAAACGATTGCTAGATATGGCCAAACGCGATTCTTGGCTCATATACATCCTAACGGAAAAATTGGACTATAAATCACGAACATTGTGGCTGAATCGTCCGCTGAGCTTGAAAATCCTGATAGCTTTTAATTCTAAGAATTGATGCGGTAGAATCCGTCAGTACACCTTATAACAAGCTACCTTCCAAAAGACCAGCGATTAAGAGTCATATTACCTTTAATGTATTTCAATGTCTAATCTACAGCGACAGCATTTATGTACTATACCAATGTTGGCAATTTTATGTAATGGACATCCTCGCTAGACGCGATTAAGCCAAATCAAGCAATCGCGACTTCATAATTGTCTAAGTGCCAAACATGTTCTGTTTAGATACATGTCAAAACATCGTTACCAAACTTGCAAAGGAAGACAACACACACTTCTTAATTTCCAAATTTCTGCCAGTGAAGATGTACGTACGAACTCACCAAACTCATTAAATCAGATTGTCAATGCTAATGCCAAAAATCTATCCACTCCTGCTCAATCAATTTTCCAACAGTTTTGATGAAAGTAACAGATACATCAGGCAAAAGCAAATTGTGCCGCGCTCTTTTGGACTCCGCATCAAAAGCCAGATTTATCAATGAAAACTGTGTAGGCAGATGAAATGAAAGTATACCGGAAATGAAAGTAAACCGAGTATTTCAGAGGAAAGTGTTATGAGGGGATTAGTTAACATTCACATTAAGCCGGAGGTTTACTGGAGCTTATGTAATGCCTTTATACTAAATAAAATCACAACCCGGTTGCCAGAGTACAAAATTGGCATGTTTTGTAAAAAAGATCGGAAAGACGTCAAACTCGCTGATCCAGAATTTTCTAAGTGGAAATCCCGGAGTTTCACAAAATTTTCCGGTTCTCAATTTATTTAGTCTTAGTAATCTTTTAACCTTATACGGCATAGGAAATTTAGGGGTTCTTTAGGGAGTCTCGTTTTCTGTATCATATTTGTGACCGAAAAATCCTGGGGTAGTCTGGTTTACGATTTATTTATTTTAAAAATTATTCTGTAAGTCTATAACCGCATATGAATACTGTACTACAGAAAAACCTCGATTTAAAAGAATAATTGGGGGTTGGAATCTCCTATTTACGACTATTCCTTGTTTCCGTATGCAAAACATTTGAATATCTCGTAGAAAAGTTTATACATACATACATAACCTTCCAAGTTAAATACAGGTCAATTATGAAGAAACTTTGATATTTCTTACCCGATTATGATAAACTTTAGCATGTATGTATATTGGAAATCGGATTCTAAAATAAATTTTACATAAAGTTCTTCAAAATAGCTAAATAATCGCTTATATCTTAAAAGCGTTTAGGCACTGTCAGTAACAGCAAAAATCATGATAAGTCCACACATATATTTATTTGTGGAAATATGCTAAGTAAATGGGAAAATTAAAACGCTTAATTTAAATTTCACTTTCTTCTGTGTGATATCATCTTGACTGAAAAATCGCAGCGCACAGTTAAGGTATTATTGCAATAAGATTTGTTAGAGTTCCTGGTGTTATTGAGTTCCAAGTTGATTCAAGTTTGTTCTACATGTCAATAGCTAATGTTGAAGCTGATTGCCGCCCTGTTCTTCACACAGTAACTCGATCGGATACAAGCCAGGGCTCTGGGGTGGCCATCTCAACATTTTAATAGTTCCTTCGTCCTCTAAATGGTGAAGATGTTATGTACATAATTTAGATGGGTGTTTTGGATAATTTTTTGTTGAAAGATTTTGACCAAAAAGTCAAATTCCTGAAGGTATTATGTGGTTCCACAAAATTTCTCAGTATACTTGTTTTTTTAGTCACTTCTATGATTTACGGTTTAGATTATCCACAAACCGTTCGTTACTTCGAATGCGAGGGTAAATGTAAGCATGTGGTATGTGATAAACTGCAGCATTAACAATTCCCACTAGAGTAACGAGAGATCCACGTTCATCCGAGACAGCCTGAGAGACGATACGCTGTCCGTTTTCTGCAACGATCTAAATACAACAATTAATAATCTAGACTAAACTTACTTTTGGGAGATCCATTACGGTGATTAGGCCTGTTTCGTCCAAGTTATAAATATCATTTACACTAAAAGAAAATTTGTTTAAACAAGATTTCAAATTTTCAAAAATATTATTCACTGATGGATGGTTGGAACCATGTTGGTTTTTTAGGGTTTTCTGAAAGAAAGAGCCAGTCTCTGCTTGCAGTTTTATTTGTATCCCAGGATGATGGGCAAACTGTAAAACAAAATTCAGGGCAGCTTTATATGTTAAACCATATTGCAGCATACGAACACTTTTTTAAATAGTTGGCAATATCTTCTTCCTGAAGTTTAGTAAATACTTGATTAACAGCGTATTTTGAATAGTATCTAAATTGAACCCCATCCTCATTCAACTCATGAACTGAATCAGCGTTTGTATCTATAGTACTAGTGAACTAGTACTATCAAATTGTTCTTGTTAACCAAATACTTCAAGAAAGAGGTACCAATCGTAATTTGAATGCTAATTGACTTTCGTTAAATCATTTTTCAAATCATCGCATAAAATTCAAAGTCTCTAGATCAATTAAACCAAAAAATTTCTCTGGACTATATTTGCTTACTGAGGGTTATGAACCGCCGGCAAACTCATTAACGTTTGCCGAAACTAGATTTATAAAACTAAATTGTATGGCTATATTGGTATAGTTTCTGATGTACTATATTTCAAATTTTTTTTGTGGATGTTTGAATTATCGTTCGATAAATATTAAATTTGATTTTAAATTATCAAGTTTACAATGGAAGTAACGTATTCGTAAGACACCTCTAAAAAAAAAGCACGTTCGAATCAAATTCACCCCACAGAATTTCAAATTATTGTTTTTCAAATTAGCAATTACAACTCCAACTGTTGAATGAATTCGGTATATTTTAAATATTAAATGTTGTATGAGTGTGAAGTTTATGCTAAAAAAAAATAACAAAAAAATACACTGTTAAATTTAGAATTTTTAATAATTTTGATGGTTTTATAAATTATTGTATCTCCGATCACAGAGATGTCCACAATGTCTCACCTCTATTTTCGGATAACTGGTCCATGTGCCAATATACGTGGCCAACTTGATCCAATTGTGACGAGCTTTACTATACTTCACAGAATTTAGAATTTTGAATAATTTTGATGGTTTTATAAATTATTGTATCTCCGATCACAGAGATGTCCACAATGTCTCACCTCTATTTTCGGATAACTTGTCCATGTGCCAATATACGTGGCCAACTTGATCAAATTGTGACGAGCTTTACTATACTTCACAGAATTTAGAATTTTGAATAATTTTGAAGGTTTTATAAATTATTGTATCTCCGATCACAGAGATGTCCACAATTTCTCACCTCTATTTTCGGATAACTTGTCCATGTGCCAATATACGTGGCCAACTTGATCCAATTGTGACGAGCTTTACTATACTTCACAGAATTTAGAATTTTTAATAATTTTGATGGTTTTATAAATTATTGTATCTCCGATCACAGAGATGTCCACAATGTCTCACCTCTATTTTCGGATAACTGGTCCATGTGCCAATATACGTGGCCAACTTGATCCAATTGTGACGAGCTTTACTATACTTCACAGAATTTAGAATTTTGAATAATTTTGATGGTTTTATAAATTATTGTATCTCCGATCACAGAGATGTCCACAATGTCTCACCTCTATTTTCGGATAACTTGTCCATGTGCCAATATACGTGGCCAACTTGATCAAATTGTGACGAGCTTTACTATACTTCACAGAATTTAGAATTTTGAATAATTTTGATGGTTTTATAAATTATTGTATCTCCGATCACAGAGATGTCCACAATTTCTCACCTCTATTTTCGGATAACTTGTCCATGTGCCAATATACGTGGCCAACTTGATCCAATTGTGACGAGCTTTACTATACTTCACAGAATTTAGAATTTTGAATAATTTTGATGGTTTTATAAATTATTGTATCTCCGATCACAGAGATGTCCACAATGTCTCACCTCTATTTTCGGATAACTTGTCCATGTGCCAATATACGTGGCCAACTTGATCAAATTGTGACGAGCTTTACTATACTTCACAGAATTTAGAATTTTGAATAATTTTGATGGTTTTATAAATTATTGTATCTCCGATCACAGAGATGTCCACAATGTCTCACCTCTATTTTCGGATAACTTGTCCATGTGCCAATATACGTGGCCAACTTGATCAAATTGTGACGAGCTTTACTATACTTCACAGAATTTAGAATTTTGAATAATTTTGATGGTTTTATAAATTATTGTATCTCCGATCACAGAGATGTCCACAATTTCTCACCTCTATTTTCGGATAACTTGTCCATGTGCCAATATACGTGGCCAACTTGATCCAATTGTGACGAGCTTTACTATACTTCACAGAATTTAGAATTTTGAATAATTTTGATGGTTTTATAAATTATTGTATCTCCGATCACAGAGATGTCCACAATGTCTCACCTCTATTTTCGGATAACTTGTCCATGTGCCAATATACGTGGCCAACTTGATCAAATTGTGACGAGCTTTACTATACTTCACAGAATTTAGAATTTTGAATAATTTTGATGGTTTTATAAATTATTGTATCTCCGATCACAGAGATGTCCACAATGTCTCACCTCTATTTTCGGATAACTTGTCCATGTGCCAATATACGTGGCCAACTTGATCCAATTGTGACGAGCTTTACTATACTTCACAGAATTTAGAATTTTGAATAATTTTGATGGTTTTATAAATTATTGTATCTCCGATCACAGAGATGTCCACAATGTCTCACCTCTATTTTCGGATAACTGGTCCATGTGCCAATATACGTGGCCAACTTGATCCAATTGTGACGAGCTTTACTATACTTCACAGAATTTAGAATTTTGAATAATTTTGATGGTTTTATAAATTATTGTATCTCCGATCACAGAGATGTCCACAATGTCTCACCTATATTTTCGGATAACTTGTCCATGTGCCAATATACGTGGCCAACTTGATCCAATTGTGACGAGCTTTACTATACTTCACAGAATTTAGAATTTTGAATAATTTTGATGGTTTTATAAATTATTGTATCTCCGATCACAGAGATGTCCACAATGTCTCACCTCTATTTTCGGATAACTTGTCCATGTGCCAATATACGTGGCCAACTTGATCAAATTGTGACGAGCTTTACTATACTTCACAGAATTTAGAATTTTGAATAATTTTGATGGTTTTATAAATTATTGTATCTCCGATCACAGAGATGTCCACAATGTCTCACCTCTATTTTCGGATAACTTGTCCATGTGCCAATATACGTGGCCAACTTGTTCCAATTGTGACGAGCTTTACTATACTTCACAGAATTTAGAATTTTTAATAATTTTGATGGTTTTATAAATTATTGTATCTCCGATCACAGAGATGTCCACAATGTCTCACCTCTATTTTCGGATAACTGGTCCATGTGCCAATATACGTGGCCAACTTGATCCAATTGTGACGAGCTTTACTATACTTCACAGAATTTAGAATTTTTAATAATTTTGATGGTTTTATAAATTATTGTATCTCCGATCACAGAGATGTCCACAATGTCTCACCTCTATTTTCGGGTAACTGGTCCATGTGCCAATATACGTGGCCAACTTGATCCAATTGTGACGAGCCTTACTATACTTCACAGAATTTAGAATTTTGAATAATTTTGATGGTTTTATAAATTATTGTATCACCGATCACAGAGAGGTCCATAACGTCTCACCTCACAAGTGGAGCAACGACGCAAGTATTTGAGACCGTTCACTCAATCAAATTAAAGCAACCAACATTAGATGGAACAACGTCTTTCGTCATTTTCAAATTTCAATTTGTAACGGCGGCCAATCAAAATCATTGGAACGATGAACATCGCGTTGCGATGATTTGAGTGGCTCTCAAAAGCGAAGCAGCAGAGGTCTTTTAACCCATCTCTGAACAAGAGCGCAACAGCTATCTTGAAAATATGAAGGGGCTAGGTCGGAAGTACAGCAGGGACCATACACGGGAAATCTATCGCGTGGAATTAAAAAGCCGCTACCAAAAGCTAAGAAAAACCGCTACCCAGAGGATTGTATGAGTTAACGGCATTCAGTTCAAAGGAGCAGAAACTAGCTTCACCATCTTATTGCCCCATAACTTACATCGCTGTCACGAGTGTAGAACGAGGCGGTAGCAGCGTAACAAACGAAAGCGATGTTAATAGAAGAAAGTGTGCCATCACCCAGGTTACTCTAACTGTCCATCTACCCAGGAGCAACGCATACGATTGTCCGGGAAGACTTGATCGGAAGAGCTGCGCAGCTGGTTGATAGGTAAATGGAGATGGAGCAATAATAAAAGAAAAGACGTTCGTGAACATAAGCATTAGGCCCAGTTATCCGAGAATAGAGGTGAGACATTGTGGACATCTCTGTGATCGGAGATACAATAATTTATAAAACCATCAAAATTATTCAAAATTCTAAATTCTGTGAAGTATAGTAAAGCTCGTCACAATTGGATCAAGTTGGCCACGTATATTGGCACATGGACAAGTTATCCGAAAATATAGGTGAGACATTGTGGACATCTCTGTTATCGGAGATACAATAATTTATAAAACCATCAAAATTATTCAAAATTCTAATTTTAACAGTGTAATTTTTTGTTATTTTTTTTTAGCATAAACTTCACACTCATAATGTTGTAATGTTTTTAGATTTTTAGAATTTTGTATGAAAATTTTTAGGCTTCAACTTTAAACTGTCTTTGCCTTTTTAATTTTTTCCTACTAAAAAGTATTAACACTTAAATCGAAATTACACAACGAGAATAAAAATTTTAAATCCCGAAATTCAACAAAGAAAATTCGAATTAATGAGGGCTAAATTTATCGCTCCTGTATATCTTTGCTCCTGCATGAATTAGTTATTATAAAATGTCTTGGTGATGTTTATCTTAGGATGCCGACCAATTTCGGATACTCATTTACTGTGGTTAAACCCATCTTTTGGTAACCGTATTTTTTTTTAGAAATATGCTTTCTACTTTTTTAAGCACACTCAAAATTTGAAATATTTGGATCCTACTCACACTTAAATTATTATCATGATGGAAATCCATTAAATTTTACATTTCTCCTAATCATCGCCATTTCTTATTTGTACTAAACACAAATTGTTAAGTAAGTCATTAGTAAACATACCACGAGTGTCTTTAAATATTGATGTGTTGATTATATTCTTTTTTGCAAACACATTTAGAATTAGATTTGTTTTATAAATGGAAATAAGAACAAAATCATCGCATGACATTTTATAGAACACATATTACTTAACACAAAATGGGTATATTCTTGATTTTTATCAAATAATATCGTGCGAATATATAATTAATCCATGTATTACATCAAGTGTTTTTACTGTATTCGCACATGTCATTGTGCGGCAAACAATTATTTTAATATTCCAAATCATCTTCACAATCAAATGATTTAAGTGAACAAAATACTGTTTGTTTTAATTTATGGCGGTAATAGGCAAATAATTATCTTAATAATTACATATAATAATAATTAATAAGCTTTCTGTCCTAAATTAGTGTGTAGTGTTTAGTTAAGAGACACGCGTAATTTTTTTCTATTTAAATGTTTTTTGGAATGCTGCGGTACTGTTTTTTAATTTTTTGGTAAATATTGGTTTGCGCCAAGGTAAACAAAATTGGATTACTTTAAAATGAGGCTTTTCCAAACTTTTTTTTCTTTAAAATTGAATTTAAAGCTTTGTTGAAAGTGAAAATACATATTACCACTTATCGTAAAACGAAAATCTGAAATAAAGTAAGAATATAAAAAAAGGCTAAATCTAGATTCTAAATTGATCTTGGAATTTTATTAACTCTTTTTTTTTCTATTATGTACATGTAAAAGACTCAACATCATTTTCTTTCGATGCTTCACTTTTATGTATAAATATTTTTTATGTTTGTTTATGTTGAACGAAAAGTATGTACATACATTACATATAAAACGTGATAAACATTTTTTGTTGTTTAACTTTTTATTTTTTAAAGTACTCACATAATATCACTTTCTTTTCAAATTTTCTATTGGTTGTATTGATTTAATATTTTAAATGTGATCGATTGGAAAATTAAATAAAAGTTGGAACTTAATTTTTATTCAATTTTCGTATTTTATACGATTTTGTTTTGTTGATGGAAGCTTTATGGTTTAATAGATACTAAAACGTGAGCATTCGTACATAATATGGTAATTATTAATTTAATGCAGGCGTATCGATTGATAATTAAGCAAATGTCGATTTTATGCTTTATCGGAAGGAATGCCAACATTATTCATTTCTTGGCTGGCATTCATGTATTTGTATTGACAACTGTACATATGAAAAAATCACCTTTCGTGGAAGGAAATAAAAATTGAATGAATTAATGCAATAGACCGTAGTCAATTCTTGACTCATACAAATATTTGAGATGTTCTCTTGAAGCTGAGAGGGTTAGTTATGACGAAAATCACCCAAAGTTACTTACTAACCATCTTTGGTAACATGTCCGGGAATAAAACTAAGATCAAATTGTAAACCGTGGTCTATTCGTAACTTTTCCAAATATTGGAAAAATTCTCTTGGAACTAAGAGGATTAGATATTACGAAAATCATCCCAAGTCCTCATTCTACATTTGAATGTATTGAAACATCTTCGGTACCTTGTCCGAAAATGAAACTGTGAATAAAATATAGACCGTGGTTCATTATTGACTTGCGCAAATATTAGAGATATTATTTTCGAGCTAACGGGATTAACAGCAAGAAAGTCTCCAATATTTGCATAAGTTAAGAATGGAGCACAGTCTTTATTTTGTTCTTAGTTTCATCTCCTGACAAGACACCGAAGATGATTTATAAAATTTAAATATTGAGCCGTTCAATTTAATCTAGGCGTGATTTTCGTCATATCTAACCCACTTAGCTCTAAGAGAATGCCCCCAATATTTGCACAAATCAAGAATAGATCCTGATATACATTTGTTCTTAGTTTGATTTCCGGGCAAGGTACTGAAAATGGTTTACTAAATTTAAATATTGAAGGATAGCCTTTCAATTTAAACTTGGACTGATTTTTCCAATACCAAATTCGCTAAATTCAAAAATCCTCCAAAAGAGTAAAAATTCCAAACAAACAAATATTTTTGGAATGTTACAAAAAAAATTTTTTTTTGTGGTTCACAGACTAAAATCGTTACCCGTAGTTCAATTAATTCTTTATACAAATATAAACATTGAAATTGTCTTTACCGAAGTTATTCGCAGAAATCGAGAAAATTTATTTTTATTTTTTTATTTTTATACATTTCGTACAAACAAACAAAACATTTTCAAAATCAAAAGAAACTAAAACAAGAAATTTTGTTTCAATAAAGGGATGCCTATCAACTGCTTCTGGCAGTTACTGCTGGGGTAAAGAAATATCTTAGCGCGAGATTTCTACGAGCTACGCGTTATTTCAAGGTGTTGCGTTGTTCTTATTGAGGTGCACCTTTCATTTTGCAACACAAATTCATAATAAAGTAAGTTAAGTATTAGTTCAGATGTATATAAATATGAGTGTATATTATTTTATTGTAGTGAGAATTTGGTTTCATCTGATGACAAAGGCTGATATGATGTTTACACATATGAAGTATTACAATTTTTTTGTAAAATATCGCTTCAACATTCCACATTTAGTGTTTGGTATCAACACTCGTGCAATACCATCAGAACATGGATGTAGCTGAATAATTCTACCTAGAAGGCATTTATGGACAGAAACATTATCCTTTTTAATTACCACAACATCATGTAGTTTAACTGCCTATTTAATATGTGACCATTCAGTGTTCCATCGCTTCCATTAATGTTGACACATGTATTGGACCACGTATGATCTTTAAAGGTGAAATGGTTTAATGTGCGGTAATCCATACCCTAGTAATTTGATAGCTGATTGTCCAATGAGAGTCCAATGAGATTGTCCAAGTTTTATAGTGTCGATGGATCGATGTCATCTGCTGAAAGAAAACATAATGATCTGGAATTAAGATACCACTTACTATGGTATTATATTGCAGGTAACAAGATTATCATTTCTCTTAAGGTAAGTACTGTCTCTCCGATTAGCCTCTTTAGATGGAATTTTGTAGATTTGCTGACTTATTTCCAAATTCCTCGTTAGATCTTTCCTCTTGGCTCTGAAACGCGTACACGTTACGCATTCTTGCATTCTGGGTACCCTTCAGTATTTTTGTCTAACAATTGCCAATAACAATGAAGAGCTTTTGGCAGTATGATAGGGTGTTTAGTTGGAAATGGAAGGTTGATTTTTTTAACCTTCCACCTGTCCGCAAAACTCCAAATGCACCTATGAACAGGTTAAGAAATTTAGAGCTGCTGGATCTTCGGACATTCTTGCTTCTGCGTATATCTTCTATACTTCTTCGGCGAAATTTTTTCCGTGTTTTTATTGTATAAACATATTCTATGTAATCCGAGAATTTTTCCCAGTGTTAAAACATAGATTGATTCCTAGCTTCTCTACAATTAGAAACAAATCGAACAACATAGGGAAGTATTCTTTGTGTTTTATGAAATGAGGAACTTTTCGACCATAGGGTTTCGGAGAATTCCATTTTGAAATTTGTTCTTCCAATTGCTCATAATTTTGTTGCTTTTGTCACCTTCCTTTTTTTGATATAGGCAAATGGTTCATTCTACCATACTTTATTAGTATTTAATTCCTCTGGAAAGAAACCTCTAGTAGCACTGTCTGCTGGATTTTCTTTTGATGGAACGTGTCCCTACTCCGTAGGGTTATAATATGTCAGAATTTCGCTAGTTTGATTTGCCACAAATGTAGACCACCATTTAGGATGATATGATAACCAATCTTGGACTATTTTCGAATCTGTTCACATATAAATTTGCTTTATAGTTAAATTGGTTTCCTTTTTAACCTGATTCAAAAGTTTGTTTTGGCTAAAATTAAACTAGTTTGAACTTCATTGTCATCAGATACAACACAGCAATAAATGACTGCGGCGCAAGTATTTTGGCTTGCATCGTAATAGCAGTGTAGCTCGACCTTTGATCATTTGGTGGTGTTGATGCTGCGCGGAATCGAAACTTGCTCCAAAGTCATTGGGTTGGATTGTATTTTTTGCTAATAGTCTGCTTCTGCTTTTGGTATCATATCGAGAATTTCTATTTTAATATTTACGATACATAGCCATTCAAAGGAATCGAAAATCTTGATGATTGAAATGATTTTAATTTTAATTTGAAAAGATTCTGAAGCGGATTGTATTCTAGATTGAAAAGTTTTAATATTTTAGTGTCGCCCGTATTGTTCCTCCTGAGAATTAGGTTAAAGCCATACTTTTAAAGAATTATTTATCGTAATGGATTTTTTCATGTGTCGTGCTGTAAAGTCTCTAAGACCGTTAAACGCATTCACATTTTTAACGCTTTGAAGTCTATAAAACCTCTCTAGAGGCTACTAGATGCTACAACCTTAAGTATAAAGTAATAGTCTAAATTCTAAAATCCTCAGTATAAAATTTGTAATTTAAAATAGTCTCTAAAGTCACAAGTCCAAAAATGTAAATATTAAAAAATAAAGTATTATATTATGTAAAAGCTTTAAGGACTAAGTATAAATTTTAAGGCCTTAAGTCATAAGTTCTTAGTCTAAAGTCAAAAATAAAAAGTATAAAGTCTCAAGCTTAAAGACTACATTCTAAAAAATAAAGTCAACAGTCTAAATTCAATAATACAGAATCTTAATTCTAAAATAGGTATAAACTTTAAAATTTAAATTTTAAAGCCCAAAGTTTAAAGTATAAAATCTAAAGTCTAAAGTCTTAAGACTAAAGTCTAAAGCCTAAAGTCGAAAATCGAAAATCTACCTAAAATACAAAGTATAAAGCCAAAAATTATAGAGTGTAAAATACAGGGTCTAAATTCTAAAGTCTATTGTCAGAATTCTAAAGTTAAAAGTCCAAAGTCAAAAGTATATGTCTTAATCTTAAGCTTTTAGTCTAAAATCTAAAATATACAATCTCATGTAAAAAGAAGCATAAAATTGCCATACAAAATTTCAAAGTATAAATTGGGAAATCCAGAACCTTTAGATTAAAGTCAAGAGTCTACAGTTTATGGTTAAAAGTATAAAACCGGAAACTTAAAGTGTCAAAGTAAACTCTTAGAAAAATGAAAATAAAAGCTATATTATATTTACCATAATAATTCCCAAAGTTTTGCATTAATATGTATAGCTACCATCTGGAACTTAATCATGTATATCACAACATGCTAATTTTAATAGACAACATTCAAAAAATGTTTTAATCTGCTCAGAAAAGTTAATTTTCCGATCAAATTAAAACGTGTTTAAATAAAAAACGCTTACTCTCAAATATCTAATGTTTAAAGTCCCACATGTAAAATCTAAAATCTAATGTTTAAAGTCCAAATTCTAGTATGTATTTAATGTCAAAATTCCGAAGTTTAAGGATTAATGTCTAAAGCCCAAATGATAAATTAGGAATATAAAATCTAATGTCTAATGCTAAATGTGTAAAATATTTAGTTTAATTCTTAAGTTTAAAGACTAAACTCGCAATTGTCAAGTTTAAAGTCCAAAGCTTAAGTCTATAATCTAATGCCTAAATTTAAAAGTCTAAAGCCAAAAGTCTAATAAATTAAACGTAGAATCTAAAGTCCATATTTTAATATTTTAAGTCAAAACCACTATATGTTTGAAGCCTAAAGTTTAAATTCGGAAAAAGTGTTAAGTTTAAACCTAAAGTTTAAAATTCAATCTATAATGTTTAAAGTTTTTCTATATTCTAAATTTTGAATTATAATGCCTTAAGTTTAACTTTTAAAGCCCAAATTCTATTTTAAAAAACCTAAAATTCAAAATTTCAAGTCCGAGCTGCAAAGTCTAAAATATAATATCTTAAGTCTAAAGTATAAGGTTTAAAGTCTAAATCCCAATAATTAAATTCTGAATTCTAAATCTGAACTCTAAAACTTAAGTGTTAAGTGTAAAGCACAAAGCCTAAAGTCTATAGTCCAATATTTCTTAAGACTTAAGAAAATATTAAGTTTTAACTTTAAAGTCAAAAATCTAAATTCTAAAATCTAAATTTTAAAGTCTAATGTCTAAATTCTAAAATCTAAAGTTGAAAGTTTTAAATCAAAAGTTGAATGTCTTAATCTAAAGCACAATAAGCTTAAAATTATCAAAATTATACGTTCTAAAGCTTAAGCTTAAATTCTAAATAGAAAAAATAAAATGTAAACTTAAAAGTATAAAGTGGGAAACCCTAAAACTTAAACAACTCATTTCTGGCCCTACGGATTTTTTTATTAACTCGTAAAATGTTTGAAGAGTTTAAAAAAAAACTTAAAACTCAACTTTTCCATCCTCCCATAATGTATGTACATATGTAATTTAAGCCAAAAACCAATTTTTATCGCGAATGTCGAATATCAGGCTGATGTGTCCCGATACACAAATTTTGTGATTTAGTAAAGTATTTGAATTGGTTTTTATGGCATATTGGAAAGGGGATAGACTAGATGTTGGAAAGAGGATAGACTAGAGAACTTAATAAAAAAGTGCGAAGATCACGATCACTCTTAGTTTTTTTTTATTGCAATGTAAGTTGAGTTTTAAATGTTTACTATAGATTTCAAATATTTAAAGAGTTAATGAAAAGAAATCCGTAGGGCCCAAAATGAGTTATTGGGGCTTAAGAGATGGCAAATGACCCTTCCTTTGGGACAATTCAATTTGATAAACGATGCACCAAACATCCTGTATAGTAAAATTTATAGCCTGAAGACTTATTCATTAAGTTTTAAATTTAAAGTTTAAAATCTAAATTCGAAAATTTAAAGTTTTAAACGATAAACCCTCGGGAAAATGAAATAAAAGCTGCCTTTGGTTTTTTCATATTAATTCACAAAGTTTTGCATTATTTTAGCTGAAACCTTCTGAAACTTAATCGTGTGTACAACAAAATTTAATAAAAATTAAAAAAAAAAATTAAAATTTTTAAAATTCAATTTTCTGATCAAACAAAAACGTTATTTTTAAATAATTAACGCCTAATCTCGAAAATTTAATATTTAAATTACAACCCGTAAAACCTAAAGTGTAATGTATGAAGTTTAAATTTTAAAGTTTAACTTTGCTTACACAGGAATAGCGCTGTTTGAATGTGACGAAGAAAAAATGGTAGAAATTTGCTGTGTTAGTATAATTTAAAAAAAATTTCATTCTGCTTTGTTTATAGGACTGGATGGACTTTACTGAATTTGTTTTTATTTGTCCGCTTTTCTTAGGAGCCCAGCACCCAGTTGAGTAAATTTAACTTATTTTCTATATAAAATTCGTTAAAAACTCACAAAAATAGTGTATGAAACTCGGCCAAGAAGGTTGCATTCTTTCGGCACACAGCATTTTAGCGTCATTTATGTTAAATAACTATTACTTTGAAGAGCTTCCGATTGATAAAGATACCTTTTTATTTTACCACAGACATTATTCTCCGCATAGGTTTCTGTAAAACCGTAAGTTTTCCTAAACCAGCTAATTTATAAAAAAAGTTTTTCGGAGCCTCTCGCTCGACCTCGATCAATTTTCCTTCTTTGAGAAGTTCATCAAGTTATTATTCTAATATCTTTTATATTAAAATACTAGCTCGACGAATTTCTTAAGAAACCAATTCAACGAGACCGGTGAAATTAACTGGTTGTACTGAAACTTATTCGGAGGATAGGCTAAAATGTTACTCTGATACTCAGCTACCAGTAATTAGATGAACATCTTTAATTTCTTGGCTAACATTAGTATTTTTTATTTTTTAAACTATTGTGCAAACGAAATTTGATGTGATCACTTAGAGAGTTCGTTTATTTTCAGTATAGACTAGATCACCAATAGCACAGACCTGGGGGGGGGGGGGGGGCTATTTGTGCATTCGATTCGAACACACTCGAGTCTTCGATTATTGGATTCTTATTTGAATTGAATCAGATTCGTTCGTTTCTTATTTAAATCAAATAGGAATCTTATAAAACGAAGAGTCGAACACGTTCGAATCGAATTCACAAATAGCCCCCTGATTTATTTGAAAATATGTCGTACCACTATATTCAAATCAAGTGAAACACGCTTACATTTCCTTTGTCACTTTGATACCGGCGGGTCATTCAAAGTGTATTAAAATCACTTTTCGTTGTATTTTAAAATTTAAATGTACATAGGTAGTTGCATTTTTACAATAAAATTTCCACATTTCATTCAATTCTAAATCTATTTTTGATGTTTGATAAATAAATATTAAGATATTCCGCCAAACATTAAGATTATTATGGCGAGTTTAGAAAACAGACAATAAAAAATAGTCAGTTTGGTTTCCAAGACGCTAACTATTCTGATGCAAAGTTCTAATAGGTATACCTACTAGCGTCACTTTAAAAAAAAAAAAAATATTCCAAATTTAAGTTGTTTGGTGCTGAAAATGTGTATGCATGTAAGTGGCTAACACAGTAAAAATATGCAACATATTCCGATCTAACCAAATTTTTGGTAGAAAGTCTTTAAGGCCAGTTTTAATTATTTGGTCCTCTTTAGGATGCACGTTAATCATGAGTTAAACTACGTAGATTTGAATATTTAGAATTCAAGTCATTGGCTACATAATGGCTTTGAGAGATTGAAACAATGGGGGCATTAGTTACACTTTCAAGAAATATACCTCTTGGTAAATTTTACATTGTTTTTCGTTACTACTACTTTAACTAATAAATGCAATTGCTTACGATTAGTGGGGACGAAATTTAAGCAATAAACGATTTAATACAAATTCTTTTGATAATATAAGATATTCCCTTGTTAAATTGAAGATTCGAATAAATCACATAACGCAGCACAGTTAAGTAATAATTTTGGAATAGTGTGTGCGTTTATCATTGGAGCAGATCTGGTTTTTTTCCATTATTTGGTTAACTTTACCCGTCATTTCCTTGGAAATTTATTATCTAAAAATTGGGCTGGTACTTTAGCGAATGTTACGGGTTTCAAAATTTCAATCGTTCAATGGTACTTTGATGGTAAAATATAAACTTTTAAATCATGGTTCTACATCTTGATGATTTATGTAAGTTTGACTGTTCATTCACTTATGGAAACATTTGCTCAAGATCGATTAAACTTGTTGATGTTAGTAAACAGAGATGTCTCTAATGAGCCCGGTTTGAGATTTCTGTTTTATGCGTACTTGTAAGATGCAATTGGCTGTTTCCAAAATCCAGATGTGTGTTGCTTCTTTTCAAAGACATTCGCTGTATATTTCACTCTTTTGTTCACTGTATTTATTTCAATATTTTGTTTACAATTTTCTATTCACCATATTTTATTTCGGAAGCTTTATTCAGAATTTTGGAATGGACTTTAATATATTTAAAGAAAATTTTCCTAGTTTGCCTAGCAAAAATGAGAGATTATAAGATTTATTAAAACAAGAAATGGACTGTTAAATCTGATAAAATTACAATAATATTTTTAATCATAGAGATGATATATTACGGGTGTAGAGTTTTTAATTAAAAAAAAAAATTAGAAAAATGGATTGTATTCCATACGATTCTGTTGAATTAATAAAAGTTGTTATTACAGTTAGGTTAGGTTAGGTTTGGGTGGCGGTCCACCAGGACCAGGCATAGACACAAAAAGGTCCGTAGCCATACCACAAATTAAAAATTTTTCCTCCAACTCATTGAAACCACTTTGAGCTTGCTATGAAGCGCAGGATACTCCTGACGCCCTTCTCGCTGAGCTCCGCCAGGTCGTTGAAAAGGTGTGCCCCTAGAAAATTCAGTCTGTTTCGTGCCAGACGAGGACAGGTGCAAAGAAGATGAAGTACTGTCTCTTCCTCCTCTTCGTCCTCGCAACTACGACAGTAGTCATGTGAGAAGAAACCAAGTCTACTTGCATGTCTGCCTATGAGACAGTGCCCCGTAATCACTCCAACAACCACACTGATCTGACTCCGCTGAAGTGAGATCAGCTGTTTGGATCTCGCCAAGTTCAACTTTGGCCAGATTTGCCGAGTTATTACGCATGAGGTACTATTTGACCATCTGTCATTCGTCAACTTACTGGCTTCCTCCTGAAGCAGCAGTTTACATACCGCAAGAGGAATTTCAATATCCTTTTTGCTGTTTGAAATGTGGTCCGTTGTACCACGTCGAGCCAGTTCATCGGCTTTCATGTTCCCCGTACTAACGAAATGTCCTGGCACCCATATGATATGGATGTTGAACTGATCTGTCATCTCGTTAAGAGATGAGAGACAGCTCTGGACTACTTTCGACGTGAGAAGGTGTGATTGAAGCGCTTTAATGGCTGCCTGACTGTCCGTATATATGCGAATATCTCTAGTCGATATTACATTATACCTCAACCAGTCCGCTACTTCCTTTATCGCAGTTACCTCAGCTTGAAAAATGCTGCAGTAGTCAGGGAGACGAAAGGAGAGGTTTAACATGAGTTCCTCGCAGAACACCCCAGCCCCTACTCCTCTATCCCGTTTTGAACCATCAGTGAAGAAGTTCAAAACTCCTGGTTCCAAAACTGTATCCATCATCCAGTCCAGTCGTCTCTAGATGGTATAATAGTCCGGAACTTTCTATCAAAAGATAGTGACGGGACAGTATAGTCGGTGGTCTTGGGAAGCCCTTTGTTACAAAGTATAGATGAGTGCCCTGTGTTATTGCAGGTCCACATTAAGGTGGATTTCAGTCGTATGGCAGTGCTAGCTGCCCACTGTTTTCCCATGATATCTAGAGGAGTTAGAAATAGCAGAGTCTCCAGTGCCTGAGTGGATGTGCTCCTCATTGCACCACTGATCCACAGAGAGATTGTTCTCTGAACTTTTGTCAACAACTTTAGGTTGACAGTTTTGTCCAGAGCAGGCCACCAAACTGTTACCCCATACAGAAGAATGGGTCTAACTACTGCTGTGTATAGCCAAAGGACCATGTGGGGATCCAGCCCCCAACCTTTCCCAATTGCATTTTTGCAGGAGTATAGCGCTACCGTAGCTTTCTTTACCCTTTCCGTAATATTCGGTTTCCAGTTTAATTTACTGTCTAAGACGAGACCCAAGAACTTTGCTTCACCTGTAAAAGCCAAGTTGAAACCATTTAAAGTAGGAGGATCGACATGAGGAATTTTATATTTCCTAGAGAAGAGAACCAATTCGGTTTTCTGTGGGTTCACATTTAGCCCACAACCATTGGTCCATAGTGAAAGAATGCCCAGAGCATTTTGAATAAGCTCGCTAAGTGTCCCGGGATATTTTCCCCGAACGCCAATAGCGACGTCATCCGCATAGGCAACCACCTTGAAGCCAGTATCCTCCAGCCTCAGCAATAGATCATTTATGACCAAGTTCCAGAGAAGGGGGGACAGTACGCCACCCTGCGGCGTGCCTCTGCTTGCAAATCTTCTGGCGGAGGATTTCCCCAGACTGGCATTTATGATTCTGCCTCTTAGCATCTGATCTATCCAGTCCTTAAGAGAATCTTCCACTCCTAGATTCGAAAGTGCCCGAGTTATAGCCCCTGTTAGCACGTTGTTAAAGGCTCCCTCAATGTCCAAAAAGGTTACCATCGCGTAGTCTCCATATTCGAAAGATTTTTCAATAAAATATGTGAGAGAATGAAGAGCAGTTTCTACAGATCTCCCCTTGCAATAAGCATGTTGAGATTTGGACAGCTTTTCCGGCATAATCGTGCCTCTAATATGAGCTTCTATTTGTCTTTCCAGTATTTTGAAAAGGAAAGAAGACAAGCTGATCGGTCTAAGGTCTTTGGGACTGCAATGTGAGCGTTTTCCCGCCTTAGGTATGAAGACAACCTTCACTTCCGTCCATTTACTGGGAATGTGACATAGTTCTAGGCTGCCTCTAAAAATTACCTCTAACCAGGGAATGGTTAGATCAGTAGTTTTTTGTATATCCGCAGGGATAATACCATCAGGTCCTGGCGACTTGTATGGTTTAAAACTGCTTATCGCCCACAGAATCTTTCTTCTGCTAATAATTTGGCCCGCGAGGCTACTAGCCCTTTTACCTTCTGATATAGTAGGTGCAGATTCGGAACAACCAGGGAAGTGAGTTTCCAATAGTAGTTCCAGCGATTCCATACTATTTGTGGTCCATGCTCCATCCGGCCTTTGAAGGAAGCTTGGGATGGAAGGGCTAGTAGATAGTACCTTGCGAAGCCTGGACATCTCTGATGTCTCCTGAATTTTACCACAGTATAGTCTCCAAGATCTGTTCTTTGCGCTTCTTAGCTGATATTTGTAAATTTTGAGGACTTCCTTATAGGAGTCCCAGTCTACAGCGGCTTTTGTTTTCCTTGCTGTTTTGAAGAGTCTCTTGCACCGTTGACGTATTTGTTGAATCTCCTTTGACCACCAAGGTGGCCGAGATTTGCCCCTAGGCCTACTAAGAGGACAAGAGCCTAGTACCGCTTCATTAAAAGCGCTGGACAGTTCGTCCACTAAGCCATCGAGTTCTACCGTAGTTTTTGGAGGTTCAGGCACCTGCACTGGTAGTGAATTTCCCAGAATAGTTCTGAAAATATCCCAGTCGGTTTTCCTCCTGTTCCTGTAGAGAGGGCTGTTCGGAAAGACCAAGCTCATTTCAAATTGAAGATAACAGTGATCAGAAAAAGAGTGGTCTTCCGACACTTTCCAATTTAATAGACTAGTCGTCAAGAAGTTTGAGACGAGTGTAATATCCAATACCTCCTGTCTATTTCTAGTTATAAAAGTCGGCTTATTGCCTATGTTACATATATGAAGGTTAGTACTTAGAATGTAATCAAGGAGTAACTCACCTCGTTCATTTGTGTCCGTACTTCCCCAGATTGTGTGATGAGAATTTACATCACTCCCCAGGATGACTCCAACCTTGCGCTTCTGAGCCTCCAAAATTGCCTCACCCAGAATGACTGGTGGAATGTTCACTGCATCATAGGCTAGGTAGGCTGATATTAGCCAGAGGCTTCGTTTATTGACCTCAATGCTGACCGCTGCCACATCTTCATTGCTGAAATTCGATAGCAGAAAACAATTTATATTATTTTTAACGAGAATGCACGACCGAACCCTACCTTCTTGTTCCATGTGCATTAATCTATAACAGGGTGTCTTGAGTCCAAGTACCCGGTCACCAGCAACCCAAGGTTCTTGGATCAAGACAATATCCGTCCCTTCCTTTCCAATTTTTAAAAGTAGAGCAGCTGATGCTGCCTTTGAGTGGTGTAGGTTAATCTGCAAGAACGTCACCATTCTTAGACTTCCTTCCCTACCAATGTATCATCAGAGTCCTCCCCTGATGATGTGAAGTCCTCTGAGATTCTTCTTAATGACTCCAAGGACATTGTCAACTCCGTATCTGTAGAGATGGTTTCCACCAGGCTGTTCCCCTCTTGGAGGAGCCCAGATGAGCTTCCTGCAGCTTCTTCAGATTCCGGAACATCCGGCTTGTCCGCATCCTTCTTGTAGATTTTGAGTGTGACTGCACTGAAACCATAGCTTACCATACCATTTGTTTTTTCCAGCGCAGTCAGTGACTCTCTGTTTAGAATTATGACGGCCGACCTGTAGTCGGCCCGTGGCTCCTCGAGCTTAGCAACTTTCCAGTTGTGCGTTGGCAAATCTGGGTTGCCAACCTGCAACAACTGGAGTATCACCTTTGGATCGCTAGGCTCCGAAGGAATCCACACCCTGGCTCTTGGCCTACAGGGGATTTCATCTCTAGCTTTAACAGCAAGGCTGGCTCCGGGCCATACCTCGCCTAGTCTTTCCACTGCCTTCTTGTAGAGCAGAAGAGATCTCTGATCCACACATGCAGTCAGTTTCACCTGGTTCCTGTGCCAACCCGCATCCCGACAAGTCGGAGCAGGTCCTGGGTTTTCTGCAAGGATATCCAGGTAAATGGTGGTTAAGGCCCTTTCCACCTTTCTCCAATTGGCGGGCGTGATACTGCCATCCTCCTGGGACTGGTCAACAACTGCCACTACCAGCTGATCCTTGAGTACCTCGTTAAAAGGCCTCATTTCGGTAGCATGGAGCTTAGTTCGTTTTGCGATCTTAGGACTTTCCTCCTGAGATCTGTTCCTTTTAATCTTTAAGCCAGCTGAAGGACCTTCCGACATCTGTTCGGTGACTTTTTTCGCCCACACAAGCGTAGCTTTGTCTTTCTCCGACCTGTCTTCTGGAGGGATCTTATTTATCTTCTCCAGTGCCCTCCACGCCTTTCTCCTAGTATTATATGTTGGTTTTGAGGAACCAGCTTCATTGGTGCTTTGGTTCCGAATTATACTTCTTTGCTCAGGCCTGGTGACCCGAGTGGAGGGACCAGCCTTATCTAAGCTTTTGTCCCGTTGTTTATTGGCAGGTTTAGAGATAGGCCTAAAGACCCGAGTCTCCTTCTCTACCTCTTCCGGTTTTGTAAGAGAACCGGACTCTTTTGTTTGTTTTGTTTTTTGGTCTC
>OY744482.1:318151100-318336100 GCA_963556165.1 Tipula helvola | reverse complement strand
CAGATTTCAATTCTAACTTAACCATTTTACACAAAACCAAAATAGGACAAATTTAAGACAGACTAGAAGAGTTAGAAATTTACAAAAACAAAAACAGCAATAATATACTAAATGACAAAATAAACACTAAGACCAATAAAATATATGAAAATATTATATCAAAATGTAGGAGGAGATAAATAACACAGTATATAAGCAGGGTAGTTTTTAAGATTTTTTAATACGAGAATGTAGTGCCGTAGTTCTAGGGCTATATGACATGGATCCGGAAACCATCTAAACCAATATAAAGGACGCTGACATTAATGAAGTCAAAGCTGTGACCAAACGAAACAAAAAACACCCAAGTCATAATGTATTTGGTGAGGTTTGCGATTCGGGCCACCTGTCTAAAATAACTATAGGAGAAATGTGGCAAATTGTGCCATTTTGTAGTTACTCGGCAGCAATTTTCTCCAGCCGTCAAGGATAGGATCAATCAATGAAGAAACTGCCAGCAGTTTGATTACGCCAGAACAAACTGCAGTAAAAAGCATCGCTGCATCAAATGCCTTAATTAACATCCAAAAAGCGAGATAGTATAAATAAGCATCAAAAAATGACCATGTGCATACAAAACATACTATAAGTGACTATATCATCATTTAATTAGCTAAAAATTATTTTAAATATAGTTAAATTACCGTGTTGTTTTAAATTAATCTATGTATGTTGCTCAAATAATTATGAGAACAAATCTGTGGCATTTCAGAAAAATCACTTATCTCTATTTGAAACTCATATAGAGATAAGTGGTTTTTCTGAATCGCCACAGAAATTTGTGTGCACAAATAATTTTGTGAAAAACTAAATTAAGAAGAATTAATTTTAGAATTGAAATTTAAAAATGTTTTTGATTGAAATGGAAAGCAGAATAATTTAGTTAATTAACAAAAAATTAATATATTCGAAAAGCTTATTATTTATATAATTCTTAAAGTTGTTTATGTTACGTTGCATAAAAAATTGAGGATGCACAAATAATTTTGTTAAGGACTGTATGTAAAAAACTTTCGAAAATCTTGAACAAATGATTTATTTTTGAAAATTCTGTAATAACGCTATTGGCCAAAATCATTTAACAGAGCAATTGGTTGCTGTGATAACTGATGTTACACTGTACATTTATGATTATGATGAATAAAACCACATGAGTTTTAGTTAGTTTAATATTTTTTACGATCTATAAAATACGGGCTATACCTATACAATGCAAATCAAATTTCCCCAAAATTAGCTCTAAACAATATTTCTAATCAAAATTTAATGACATTGCACTTACAATTACTAAAATGACATAATATAACTTTCTGAGTGATTGTATTTTCCTTCACGCGCCGTTTATATTTATTTGAAATGTACACACAACTTTCTAATGACGGCTGTCTTAATTATCGCTTCAAACAACTTAATAGAAAGTACAACATCACCAAAACGGATATATAAATTATACCAATTATGTGGCACTATTTAATTTGTTGCACATTTGATATGTCTTAAAAATGCCTTGCTGTTATTTAATGATCAATTTAGAGTGAAATTACTTTATCATAAAATATAATTCACCCCGCATCTTATTTTTACTTCATAAATATGTGAACATCACGTCGATATATTATAAACTCGCACTTCAACAATAAAAATAAAAACTTTGTCCAATTCTTAAATTGATAACCGGTTGAAATGGAATTCTTAATATAATCTATATACAATAAAATTTATTTTTTTTTACAACCATTAATAACTTTCAACTCATTCGAGTTTGAAAGGTAAAAGTATTAAATTTCAACGTTAAATATTTTTTTATTTATGAATGAAAAAAAAGAAACGTACGTAAACAACAACAACAACAACAATAAACTAGAAATAAAAGTGAAATTTTTGTGCTCTGTGTATTTCAACGTCATTAGTTCGCGCTCGCGCTCTCTTAACGCTAGTTGACAGTGTGCATACCGAATGCATACACGGAATACCTACTAAAATGTTTTAATAATAATAATGTCAAAGCGTCAGAACTGTCACACATCGCGTAAAATTGCATCATGATTTTTTTTTTAAATAATTTGCACAATCATGAACATGATGATGATGATGATATGCAAATAAGCTTTGAGTACATGCTGTGTATGACATTAGGTATTCAAGAAGTATGCAAACGGAGAAAAAAAAAATTTGTTTAGTTATTTTTTTCCTACTTCAATGTCATTGTTAAGATTGTATGTTTGTTACATGTATATAGAAGAAAATGAAAAATAGCAACAACATTTTATTTTTTAATACAAATTTCTATTCAATTTTACATTTTTATTTTTATAAAATAAATTGTTGAAGGGCAAATAAAAATATTTAATCGTATTTACGTATACAAGTAATACTACAGATATACAAGATAATCTCTTTATATTTGACCTAGATAGAATATAAATAATTTGCACTAAGTTTTAAAGAAATTTATTCGCGCTCACTTCATTGGTGCTATTTGAATGTCATGGTGAAATGCTGATTAAGTGATTTCGAGGTTAAAAACAGTTAAACTTATTGTGATCGATTTAGTCAGATTAAAATAAAGTTATAATAATAAATTCAAATTGTTTTGTTTACTGCGAAATTTGTAGAGTTTAAAAGTAAAATTCACGCCCACACAATGTACTTAAATGTCATCCTAATAATATTTGGCATATTCATAATAAGTTTCAGGATATATGTTTATGAATGAATAATCCGGCCTATACCATCAGTATTCAGTACTAAAATATTTTTGATTATTTATACACTCCGTTTCGATAATCGTATGGATAAGTTCTATACTTCTATAAAGTTCAGTAAACTTACGGCTGTTACCGTACTGATAGAATTTTGGAACATATAAAAAAGCTTCTGGGCGGCAGTCTATATCTTCTACATACCAAACGGATTAAAACAATGTTAACAAATTTCAAATGTTTGTCTATTATCCGTTCGAATTATGATTATTTGCGTATTTTAAAATCCACATTCCTTAAATCAAATTGCTGCATCTTTCAAATTAAAAAACTAATATATTTTTGTGTCTTGACCGTAGTCAAATATTTTTCTTCATTCATAGATAGATAGGGTACACGCGAATCCTTTCGAGTGAATATTTTTAAAATTACTTTTCATAATGGTATTGTAGAATCGAAAATGCTTCAACCTGGGCCAAACCTCGTGCCTGGAAAATGCAATTATAAAATCTGTAATAGCGTTGACGAATTGTGTTCCAAGCAAAACTATAGCATTACTGATATATTGTGAAAATTGCATACAGGTTAATGGCTGGGCTGTAATTTTAAAGCTCAATTTTTTTTTAATATATTGTTATGTTAAACGACGTACTTTACCCATCTTTTGTGAATTAGCAAAACAGATTGTTTAAATATGGTTGCTCACATAGAATTTTTGTAAATAAATAAATAAATTTTGTTGATTGTATTCGTTTATGCGAAAATAATTTTTTTTATTTTTAACGAGGGATTACAAATTAATTTAGGAGGAATATTTTTTTTTGACCTGCTCTATATAGCTGTAGATAAAAAATATTTAAATTTTAAATTGGTAATTTGTATTCGATTGTATTCGTTTATGCGAAAATAAAGCCTTTTTTGCAAATGAGGTATTAACAATAATTAATTGAGGAGGAATATTTTTTTCTATATACTCTATATAGCTGTAGATAAAAAATATATTAAAGATTGATCTAAAAACAAATATACAAATTTTATTTAAAAATTTTAAATTGGTAATGAATGAATCACCGATTTGACTTTGGGAATATATTTAATTTATTATATAAATAAAAATAAATTTGTGTTGGATAATATGTACAAGAAAAAAAAAATTGAAATAAATAAATAAAAACTATAAAATTAACACTAGTTTTTTTTATCAATAGAGTCTGAAATTATTTAAAATAAATTAAACTCTGAATTATTGATATATTTTGTTTTTGTAAGAAAATTCTTCATCTCATATTCTTATCATGGAGGTACATATGTACTTATATACAATCGTATAATATCAAATTTATAATATGCATACAATGAATTTAATTATTTCCTGTTGTGGTGATATACATGTGAAAATGTGATCTGTGAATTTTGTTACAAGATCGTTTTGTTGTCTGTTTATTCATATTTCGATTTTATCACAAGCTATCTAATATGCTGGGTTGCCATACATACCAGTATCTTCATTCGTTGACAAACAAAACACAGCAACTTCCCTAGAATATGTGTCGTCTCCTCTTGATAGATGCCAGAAAATCTGGGCTTTGGTATGAGTCTGAAATGCCACACTAAAGGAGACATCTTTGACAAAATACTCCAATAGATGGTGAAACAGCAACCTGGCGAATGTTTACCTAAAAGTAAATAACTTTTGAGCGCTCTTACTATGTTACCAGACTTCAGCATGGTAGGCACAGTATTTTCCAATGAATTATCTCCCATGAAGTTTGAATGATTCTCATACAGGTGAAAGAGAAAAAAAGTTAATAAAATCTCCATCTTAAACTTTTTTGTGGGATTTCTTTAAATTGATCTAGTTTTAAATAGATTATCTACTTGATTTTTAAAAAGAAAGCATTTCATACCTTAAGGTATTTTTAAATTAAATTTATATTAAGTTATTCTGCTAGAAATATTGTGTATTTCCTATTAAAATGAATAATGACTTCTTATAGAATGTTATTTATTAATGGAATTAATCAGGTAACTTGTCCAATTAAATAGTAAAGTGGTATTTGTTATCCCAGAATGGCAAATTAAAATGTAATGTTACTTTTATAGAACTGTTACTTCTTCTCAATAGAAATGCTTCTTCCTTAGGCAAGTTTAATTTCAAACATTATAATCCAATTCAACACCTAAAAAGAATTATGGTTTACAGAGGAGGTTTTGTAATAACTTAAACCTTTAATATTTTTATTATAACATTATTTAATTCAATAATTTTGGAATTATTTAATTTCAGATATCAACCGATAATTTGTCTTTATACTCATAATTTTAACGTACATAAGTTTATACTAAAAATTATGAATAAAATTAAATACAACAAAAAACATACGATACTAACAAATAATAATGATAATTCGTTTGCAGATTATTAATTCTCGAAACTCCAATAATTTGAGAAGTCGAAATATTAGCAGTACAAAAAATAGAACATAATATTAATATCTAAATTGATATCAGTAAGATTTCATGTTGTGAAAAAGAATTACAGACATTTGATGGCAATCGCACTCAAAACTTTTCACTCGATATAGTCCGATATAAATTTCAATTTTCAATTAAACAACTAATGTCGGTAAGGTTCGTCCTCCAAATCCAAAATAGAATAACTTATTGACTTTTAAAACCAAAATTGTTTAAAACCAAAATTGTTTAAAACCAAAATTGTTTAAAACCAAAACTGCATTGGCTTCTCAGGCCCATCGAAGAGACTTGAAATGAATCAATAGTTTAAGGTTTTTTTATTATTCAAGAATCTTATTAGTATTTTGGATGTACTATATTGCTCGTTCTGCATAGGAAGAATTTTCGTTTGCTTTGTGTTTGTACCTAAAAGTATGGAATTGGAAATTTTAAAAATTAGAATTTGGAATTTGAAATTTAGAATTGGCAACTTGGAATTTGGAATTGGAAATTTTGAGTTTGGGGTGTGAAATTTCAAGTTTGGAATTTGAAATTTGAAATTTAAAATTTAGAATAAGAAATTTAAAATTTAGAATATGAAATTTGGTGGAATTTGAGATTTGAAATTTGGAATTTGGTATTTGAAATTCTCAATCTTAAATTTGGAATTTAGAAATTGAGATTTGAAATTTAAACTTTAAAACTTGAAATTTATTTATTTTTATTTTTATTTATTTCATTTCATCCACACAATAAGACCGAAGGAAAGGAAAGGTATGTTAGCATTAAAGACTCGACCCGGTTCCAGACACCTAAGTAGTCGATAGTAAGTAAATTTGTTAGTATCTCTTTTTTTTTGACACTTTTGTTAATTACAAGACAAGACAATTGTTTGTAATATAGCGCCTCTCTGTAGTACCCGCAAGATCTGAAAAGCCTTAATTTAATTAATTATTAATTACGACTATTTGTCCCCCTTTACTGCCCCCCTGTTTTAACCACAAGATCTGAAAGCCTTAATTTGTTTAATTAATTATTTGTGTCTCCACTATTTTTCCAATCGGTGGTTGAGCGGTGGGATTGGCGAGATTTCGTTCCATCATCATGTTCCTAAGCGTTCACGCAAATTTATACTAACCGTAGTAAATGGTGTTTGACATCGTTGTTGAAGTTGTTGCGTCTCTCTTGTCTACTCGCCCCCTTAACAGGTATTCCTTTAGCTAATAATAATGAAATAATAATACAATAATTGGGGTAATAGGGCCCAATTGTATGAACGAGGATAAATGCTAAATCCCCTGATTTAGCGTAGTTTGAATTGTATGAACGATGCTAAATCAGAAAATTAATCGATGATTTTTTTTACCATCCGTTTTATCCTCTCTTTTTGGAAACTGAATCAGAGACTATTTATAAAAGTAAAATTTTTTAAAAATTTTTGTTTTTTGATATTTCAAATGTGGTGTATCATACATAATTACAAACGAGACATTTTTATAAAAGAACATAATTATTAAAAATGGGCTCAATAAGGAAGAAAATGTCAAATTCGAAAATTGAAATTTTATTCTCCTGTTTAGAAAAATATATAAAAATTTGCTGCTTAAAATAATACTCCTCTAAATAACCAAAAAAAAATTTTAATACATATCAGCAAAGTAAACGTCATAGAAAAAGTATTGCCAGTTATACAAAAAACTGCTATAAAACTGCAAAAAAAGAGAGGCTACATTTTTATTTAGCATCGTTAGCATCGTTCATACAATCGACGAAAAGTAAAATCCTTGAGTAGTGATTAATCATTACTCTCGGATATTTTTTTATTTAGCGGTGTTCATACAATCGGCCCTAATAGTTAAAATAATATACTATATCCAATACAATCAATGAATAAAAAAAAATTTAAAAAATTTGTTATAAAAAAAATCAACAAAATCAGTTTTAAATTTTTGAAACCCTGTAACGATCCGCCATCTACATTTCGGTGCATTGTGCGTGAAAAGACTTTTTTTAAATAAAAAAAGGCCTTTACCTCAAATTAGGGTTGTTGTCAGCAAGTGTAGATGGCGGAGTCGTTCGCGAAGAGGAAAATGCGAAGGACGCACGGACGCCGGACGGATCTTGTGTGATAATTATTTAAAGAAAAATGTGTGTTTAATAAGTTAAATTTCAGGTGTTGAGTATCGGAGGGGCAAGTTAGGGCACGCAGTATGAATAATTTTTAGTGCAGCTAGCATGACCCAGGTAGTTCCAGCCCAACCCATCCCAAGACTGAGCCTTAACTGGCGGAAAAATGCTGCAGCTTGTCACTCTGCCTGGGTAATTTAATTCTGTACACTCGTATATTCAGTTGTATCGGATTATTATAATCTTGAATCTTCTGGCCGAATGTGGGAGTGTGCACTGAACATAAAATTTCAGTAATTTCGTTTTTAGATTTCAAAGTTTTTGTAAAATATTGAATTTGGTTGGGTGTCGTTTTTATATCTCTATGCGGTTCTCAATATCCGATATTAACTCTTTTGACATTTGGGATAGTGCGTGTAGAGTTGTCGAAGCGATACTCATCTTCTGTTAAAGATTGAGATTTCTTTTAAATCTTAAGTCTTAAGTCTATAGACACTCTGAAATATCGGATTAAAATGAATCCTTCAATTTTTGACAAAATGAATATAGTCTAATTAGCTTATTTATCTTTTTTTTTTCTCTGTTTTTGTCAATTTTGTAGATTGCCACCTGATTCTGCCCATATTACGATGCTCAGCACCTGAATCGTTAATGTAAATCGTTGAGGTACGAATTTTTTTTTTGTGTCATATTGATCATTTTCTTTTCTATTATATTAGGTTGTTCAGAAATTAATGCTGGTTTTCCACCATTTTATTTTAAACGACATATCTTAGTTTAGAATAAATTTTATTAATCGAAATAAGAACCATTAGAATCTACACATTGTTGCCAACAAGATACAAGTTTATTAATTCCAGTTGCATAGAATTCTGAAGTTCTGGAAGCGACGAATTCTTTGAAGGCATTTTTTGCGGCCGTTTGGTCGTTGAATACTTTTCCTTGTAAGAAGTGGTCGAGATGCTTGAAAAAGTGGTAGTCGGTTGGCGAGAGGTCTGGTGAGTATGGTGGATGAGGCAGAGCTTCGTAGCTAAGTTGGTTCAATTTCTGCTGCGTCGGTTGTGCAACATGTGATCGAGCATTAACGTGCAGAAGAATTGGGCCCTTCCTATTGACTAATGCTGGACGCAGGCGTTTTAGTTCTTTGTGCATTTTATCAATTTGTTGACAATATTCTTCTGCTGTGATATTTTCGCCAGGATTCAAGAAGCTGTAGTGGATAATTCCGGCTGACGACCACCAAACAGTCACCATAGTCTTTTTTTGATGCAGCTCAGGTTTGCAGAAGTGTTTAGGGGCTTTGCCACGGTCCAATGACTGCGCTGGACCTCGTCGGTTGTCGTATAGAATCCACTTTTCATCGCACGTCACATTACGATCGAGAAATGGTTCGTGTTTGTTGCGCAAAAGAAGTGAAGAGCAAACTTCATAACGGCGATTTTTTTGATTTTCGTTCAATTCGTGTGGCACCCATTTGTCGAGCTTCTTCGACTTTCCAATTCGGCTCAAATGTTCCGAAATTAATCCAATACTTACGCCTAGGTCCCCTGCAAGCTCTCGAACAGTCGTGCGTGGGTTTGCTTCCACCAAAGCCTTCAATTCATCGTCGTCAATGGCAGAGGGATGTCCGCGACGTTTCTCATCTTCAAGTCTGAGTTCACCACGACGAAATTTTTGAAACCAACGTTATATTGTGCATTCGTTAACACTTCCATGGCCCCAAACTTCATTGATGTTTCGAGCCGCTTGTGCTGCACTGCGGCCGAGTTTAAATTCATACAAGTAAATTTGACGAAATTCTTGTTTTGACATCTTAACTTCAAAGGTCTGAAAATAGACAAAACTACAATTTAGATTACAAATAGATTATGTGATAAGAAAGAGCATAAAATAATTGAAAAATTGTTGAAACAAATAAAATCATAAAACCTGCATTAATTTCTGAACAACCTAATATTTATTTGTGTTAATTAATATTTATTTTTCCAGCATATTATTTTTATATTATTAAGTTATCATAAGAATAATCTTTTTTGGCTTATTCTAAAATTTTCTTTTGTAATTATTTATAACTCTCGAATTTTGAATTATTTCTCTAAGTTTAACAAAAAATTAACCGTATCATTATTAATTTTTAATTTAATTTTTTTTGTGCCAATATTAATTGTTGCAAGGTTAAGTGCCGCCCCGGTGGCACAGTGGTTAGCATGCTTGCTTTAAGCTCCGGAGGTCCCGGGTTCGATTCCCGGCGGGTGATGAAAAAATCACGGCTGGTTAAGGGTAGGATCAATGAATTAATCACTCATTATCTGTTAAAAAATGATTACGAAACTTCAAATGAAGCGGCCAAATCCCTCTATGGGATGTAGCGCCAGCGGAAAAAAAAAAAGGGTTAAGTGAACACATATTTGTCAAAATGCAAATCGAATTTCTTGAAGAAGAAGAATATCAAGTCGAGTGCGAACTTCGGCATATTGAACCAAATTCACTCGCAGCTGACATTCTGGCTACGAAATTGGAATGCGAAAGCCAGTTTCCAATTTTAGTTCCCAGACAACCACATGAGCGAGCTGCGAATCCCCAGCACGAGTTAAAACTAATTTCATTGAAACTTAAGTGGATTAAAGCAAATTTTACGGCCCCAATTCCCTTGACAAAGGATGAAATATGCATTTTGGAATCACGTATGGTTCATATTTCGGGACGATTACGCCGATTTCAAGTTTTGGGTTTGGAAGCTGAACAAGTTAAGCAATATGTAACATTAGCTGAACGATTGTCCACGTCAGTTCATTATGCAAAGTTCCAAGGCGAGTTTTCTTCAATCCATGTTGATGAAAAACGTAACAATGGTCACATTAATCTAGAGGCATTATCTAGATCACAACCATCAAAACTTGTTGAACCACCAATTAATGATTTGCTCGACTTTCTTGCTCCAAATTCCAATGAACCCGATATCGCGAACAAGGGAAATACTAGTAATGATCCCAAGTTAGCATGTTCCGACATGAACGTTACCTTCAGTAAAAGTGCTGATCGACCCGATTCGATTTCTTGTTTCAGGACTCGAGGCAAAATCGCCATTGAAGCAAACTCAATCTAGTGCAACTAACGAAACAAATAAAGTTTCAATTGTTAAATTATTCGTGGGGCTTGGTAACATATTAAATGAAATCCGTGACACAAGATAGTACCAAATACTTCTTAAATGTGGATAAACACATAAATTACTCGCGTTAAACATCCGAACCAAGAAAGCTGCAAAATTCAGACGATCGTGACGTTAGGCATCCTCCATTTAAACCGAATCGTCAAGATAATCCACCGTATATGCAAGAAATATCTCATCCGAATGTAAATGAAACTGATAAAATGAAATGATCTTGGCTTTATTTCAAAGCTAAACGTACATCATGTAAAAATATTTGTTCCTCCTTAATAACCAATGAAATCGTTGGTCGACCATATGTCGACATTGAAATGTTTAATCAACGAGTACGGGGATTATTGGATTCAGGAGCAAAAATTAGTGTTTTGGGGAAAAATTGTGAATACTTATTGTCAATGGCTGGTATACCATTTAAAAATCTTCCTTCTTTCGTTTCAACAGCTAATGGACAAAAAGAACGCATTTTAGGTTTTGTTCAAGTTCGAGTTCGTTTTAATAACCAAGTTAAACCATTAAAATTGTATTTCGCACCAAATTTATCTCAAGATATATATCTTGGGACAGATTTCTTCTCACTTTTAAATATACAATTTTTTATTAATGAGCTGGTGTTACCTACAACTTCAGTCGGTCCTGACATTTCTGATCCCGTAAATCATACCCTGTCTAACGTAGAACAAGCAAAACTAACTTCGATAATTGACCAATTCCCGTCGAAGGTCAAACTTGGTTTAGGTCAAACGGATCTCTTGTGCCATCGTATTGACACTAAAGACGCAAAACTTGTAGAAGAAGTTGAGCTCTTTGCGGAACTTGATAGAATGCTGGATCTCGGTGTTATCGAGGAATGTCTAGAGGGTCCATAGAGTTCTCCAGTTACGTTAGTTCGCAAACCGAATGGGAAGGTCAGATTGTGCCTCGACGCCCGGAGGGCAAATGAGGTTACCGAAAAAGATTCTTACCCATTACCCCAAATTAATGGTATACTGCGTCGATTGGAAAATACCAAATTCATCTCCAGCTTGGACCTGAAAGATGCTTTTTGGCAGATTCCTCTCGACGATGATTCAAAAATAAAAACGGCCTTTACCGTTCCTGGAAGACCGCTTTACCAATTTCGGGTAATGCCCTTCGGGTTATGCAACGCACCACAAACCATGTGTCGCCTTATGTACAAGGTGATTCCTTACCGGCTTCATGATAAGATTTTTGTCTATCTAAACGATCTTCTTATCACGTCTAGCACGCTTGAGGAACATTTTGAGCTACTGGCACTCGGGGCTGAATGGTTGCGGAGAGCCAATCTGACCATCAACGTTGAAAAGAGTCGATTTGTATTGAAGCAGTTAAAATATACTTGGGACATATCGTAGGTGAGGGGTGCATCCGTGTCGACCCTGACAAAGCTCTGGCTATCACCGATTTTCCTGTTTCGAAATCCATTAAACACATTCGTCGTTTCTTAGGTATGAGTGCCGTGGTTGGTATCCTAGGTTTATCCCTAATCTTTCACAATTAACATTGCCGCTTACTGATCTCAACTTAATAATAAGCCATTGTGGTCCGACAAAGCTCAGATTGCATTTAACGAGATAAAATGGAGGTTGACAATAGCTCCAGTACTAGTCCATAATAATTATAATTTACCATTTTTCATTCAAGTAGATGCTTCTTCTAAAGGAGTGGGAGAAGTTTTATTCCAGCGGCCTGATTGAGAAGAACATCCCATAGCTTTTTATTCAAAAAAAAACAAAATGCGTCACAACAAAAATATATCACAACGGAATTGGAATGCTACGCGGCCGTTTTATGTGTGAAAAATTTCAGGCACTACATAGAAGTATTTGAATTCACGATTCTCACAGATCTTGCCAGCTTGCAATGGCTCATGCGGCAATCAGATTTGTCTGGTCGACTCACGCGATGGTCCTTGAAATTGCAAAATTTCAAATTCAATATTGAACATCGGAAAGGGACGTTAAATATAGTGCCAGATACTTTATCACGAACGTATTGCGAAGTGTTTGATTTAGGAAACATAACTGGAACAAGAGACGGCCGGATGCTTCAGGTAGACTTAAACGCCCCCGAATTTTTAAATGAAGAATACATCGCCAAACTACGGTTGATTGAGCAACATCCAAACCATGACACCAATCTTAAAGTCCAAAGTGGAAAATTACTCATTTGTCCAGCGTTTAGAAAGCGGTATGTGCGGATACCGATATTCCCGAATGAAAACTTTGTGTTCCGCAAGGCTTGATTTCCTCTCTGTTAGAAAAAGCGCACTGCCCACCATCTAGCGTACACGTGGGTTACCATAAGACGTTGGAGAGGATTCAGCGTTACTATTTTTAGTCAGGGATGTCTAAATCAGTAAGAGATTTTGTGAAAAATTGTGTTACCTGTAAGATGATGAAAACCGTTAGCTACCAAACACGACCACCAATGGGAGACTTCACCGAAATCCATCGACCGTTTCAGAGATTATATGTGGACTTTCTTGGGCCTTACCCCAGGTCAAGAATGGTAAATTCGTACGTGCTTATCCCAATGGACCATTATAGTCGATTTGTGCTATTAAAAGCATTACGAGAAGCATTTGATTCTGCTCTATGTAAATTTAGTGAAAAAGAAGTGTTCCAATTGTATTCAGTTCCGGAGTCCATCTTAACGGATAACGGTAAACAATTCAAATCTAACCTTTTTTCTAGTCTTTTAGCTAAATATGGCATTCAACATGTTATGACACCATTTCATAGTCCTCAATCTAATGTATCGGAGCGCACAAATCTCAGAATTATTGCCGCAATCAGATCGTACATTGGTGAAAATCATACTAGTTGGGACTTTTATCTATCGCAAGTAGCTTCGACCCTTCGAAATGTATCTCATACTTCTACCTCACACTCACCACACTTCTTAGTTCTCGGACAACATTTCATCCCGCATGGATCCGATTATCAAATGCGACGGTTACTGGGTTGTGAGGATGACAGCAACATACTTTTCGTTGAAAAGGCAGCTCGTTTAGAATTAGTCAAAGATCGAGTAATGGAACATCTAAAAAGAGCATATCAAAAAAATTAACGCAACTATAATACTCGGAGTCAGCCAAGAGCATTCGATGTCGGTCAAAAAGTGTTCATTCGTACCTTCCCTCAAAGTGATGCGACGCGGCAATATTCCGCAAAATTGTCACCAAAATTCGTACCAGGCGTGATTATGGCTAGAATTGGATATGTGGCATATCAATTAAATGATACTTGTAAATGATAGGTAAAAATCTTGGTATATACCATGCCAAAGATATAACAACTTAATTTGCATGAAAAGGCTTTTTTTTAAATAAAAAAAGTCCTTTACCTCAAATTAGGGTTATTGTCAGCAAGTGTAGATGGCGTAGTCGTTCGCGAAGGGGAAAATGCGAAGAAACCAATAATGAACTGACATACAAATCGAAATGACACGGATTGATTTCAAAACGAGAGAAATAAATTTCTTTTTGGTTTTGGATTCGAGGAGAGCGGACGCCGGACGGAACTTGTGTGATAATTATTTAAAGACAAATGTGTGTTTAATAAGTTAAATTTCAGGTGTTGACCCAGGTAGTTCCAGCCCAACCCATCCCAAGACTGAGCCTTAGCCGGCGGAAAAATGCTGCAGCTGGTCACTCTGCCTGGGTAATTTAATTCTGATAACGATCCTCTAACTGTAACAGCATACGTTGTGGTTTGAACGATCGTTACAGCCCTTATTTCAAAGACAACAACATTCCCCTATTCATGCAAAAATATACCTCTCCTCAAATAACTAGCATACAAAATTAGAAGTGAATAATTAAATATTACAATATTACTTAATAAATAACCAAACCCAGGAATTTAGTTTTATAATTCAAGCTAGGGATATCAATCGAAAGTTTATTGCAGTTAATGCAGTTACTAAAAAATATTTATAAAAATACGTTTTGCAGAATTTTGGAACACTTCTGAAATGAACGACATTTTTACGCAGTAAATAACTGTGACAACTCAAATAACGAATCCCACTAATTTCAAAATATTTATTACCAACCTCAAAAAACATAAAGATGTTTCAATGGAAGAAGTTCACTGCTCAAAAACAATGGCCGAGAAGGACTATGTTTATTCTTGAAATACAACAATCTAACTAGATGCTTTTGAGCTATTACTAATGGTCTGATCGTTTTAAAGTATATACCACCCCACCAACAAATACCATAACGCAATCTGGATCCAATTAAGGCGTGATTGAATGTTTTAAGAATACCAGGTGGACAGTGTGACCGCAGTTCCTTTGCCTAATTCCAGAATGAAGACAGTTTGTTAATTCTAACATATAATAAATCCAGTCTAATCTACAATCAACGTTTAGGCCCAAATATTTAATGTTAGCAACAGATTCAATATGAATGAATTAATCACTCATTCATTATCAGTTGAAAAAATGATTACGAAACTTAACCATGAAGCGGCTAAATCTCTCTATGGGATGTAGCGCCAGCGAAAAAAAACAGATTCAATAGGCATGCATTTATTAACTTACGGGCCATTCCTAGGGTTATGCCGGTCGTGATAAACTACGTCATTATTAAACGAACCATTATCATTTAAATTAAAGAGCAGTGCTTTAGTTTTGGAGCTCAATAATAGCTTGTACACCGCAAATTAATTGGACAGAATTTTTAAATCATGATTAACATCTGGAGTATGATACTGCAGATATATAATCACAACTATTGTATGCAAACGCTAGATCATCAGCAAAGACAATAACTTTACCTTTCAAATTGTGTTTGAAAATAGAATAATTGTAAATTAAAAATGAAATTGGTCCAAGTATAGATAAGTCACCGAAACGAAATGAATTTAAACTATTTAAGGGTCTTAATGGCTGACTTTAATTAAAGAATTAATGGTGAAATAAATTGGCTTTTCGGTTTCACTGAATTTATTGAAATTAAATTAATTTTTGTTACAATGAAGTCGAATTAAATTAAGTGAAATGAATTTTTCGATGTAATCGAAGCATTAATGTGAAAATGTTGGTATTGGAATCGATCTGGGTATTTGTATTGTTGTTAATATTAATAATGGTATTGTATTAATATTAATGTTAGTTTTAGTATTAGTATTGGTATTGGTATTGGTATATTAATAAATTAATAAATAATCCTTAAAATAATTTTAGTTTTGAATCACATGAGAGACGCTTTTTGACACATTTAGGTTAGAATATCTCAACAACCTGATAGATTCAGCGCAAAAAACTACTTCGGATACGACTGTGCAACAAAAAAAATCCATGCAGGCCTCTGTTATCAAAGATTTTTACTGACAACACATTACCAGTTTTTGGTACATTCACAAAGCTGTATGAAATGATTTACAAACAAACAGCCTTCAATACAAAAAAAAACATATTTGGGATGTACATACATACAAATAATAACTGTTAATCTTATTTGGATTTTATGGTCAGTTTGTTTGTGTACACACCTAATAGTGTAATAGAAAAAATTTAGAATTTGGAATTCAGAATTTAGACGTAATAACTTAAAATTTAATTAAATTGTTTCAGTTTGTTTAAACAAATTTTATCAAATAATTTATTTCACTTTACATTTTACAATTTCATAAAAATAATTCTGTAAATTGCAAATTTAATTCAATATTCGTAAAATATTTACACTTTTCAATTGTATAAAAAATTGCAATATAAAAACTTCTCCCTTACAGCATTGTATACAAGGATATAAATAAATACTCCTATATACATTAGAGAAGCATTAATGATAATTAAAACGATTTTACAAAAAATACATAAACGTAATTGCAGCGGAAAATGCAAAAAACTTCAATTAAATAAATCGCGTTGAATGATATTTCAATCAATTATGTAATAAACATACTAAACAACATTTAAATGCTCATGCTTAATGACATTTTACACGGTTGTTAATACAATAATATTCCATTAATCTTGTTATTTCAATTGGGGTCTAGACATCTTACGTAAAGGTATACGTGGATAAGAAAACTAATAAAGCAAAAAAAAAAAACGGATGACCATGAAAATTAATCACCCTAACCTGTCACAACATCACCATACACAACACACATAGTACAGTAGAAGAGATATAGGTTGGGTTACAAATAAAATTTAATTTATGGCTATGTATTCATTTTAAAGGATGTGGTTTTAGCTTGGTCCAATCACGTAGTCGAATGAAATTGTACCTAGCCTATAGCCAAAAATCGTTATAAATCATATGGTTTACAGAATTCTATATAATATTTACACTCGATTTTACACATTTATAAAATGTCACGTTTCCCGGTAATTAATTATTAATTGATTGATTAATTGATCTTTTTTAAAGATATTTTGTAATGAGATAACATTTTGTTGTATTAGCAAAACGGTAATAAATTATATAATTCAACTTACTCATGTAATATTAAATGGCGCACACCCTTTGTAGATAATATTTTATGATTTAATTGATCATACTCACGTTTGACATTTTATGTTTTGGTTTGGGATAATTTATTTCTCTTCGTGTGTGTTAAAATTGATTTAATTTTGATGATAAAACGCTAATTTAGTATGTGTAAGGAAATTTGTATGATTAATTATGGAGATTTCCACAAATAAAAATATATTTCGTCCATCCGGTGTCGAGATACAACTAAAACCAAAGTCCGTCTACCAAAAAATCGTCTACAATTTTCACTCATTGTTGAGATCTTAGCAGCTAGCAAGTGCAAAATTCAATATAAAAATATTCAGGGATCTAAAACCTTAGATTTTCCGTTTACTCATATGATACAGGAATCCCTCAAAACACTAGCTATCCCGGGACTACATTTGAGAAACCAAAGTCCGCACTTTCCCCACATAATAAAAATTAAAGAAAATAACATTTTTAGAAAGTTAAACCTGATGGTCCAGGTAACAACAGTATCAAAAAAAAATTTTGTTTCAAAACAAAATGCAATTTTTGGTAATTTAATTTGATTATGTGGAAAAAAGGGTGGGCGGAGGTGAAGATGATGAGATAAAATGTTAAAACCAAACATTTATTCTTAAACACATTTTAAAGAATTTTGTTCAAATACGAAGTAATTGAGGACCTGAAAATGAGGTGGGCCCCCGATATTATGATTGACCTAATTTTAAATGTAATAAACGTCACTTATTAGGAAAGTGAGATGCACGCTGTCCTCAAAGGGAGATAGTTAAGTAGTTTAGATAGAAGGGCCGAATGTTAATCTCTTCGAAATCCCTACACTCTAAGAAATTTGAGTAAATTTAAACCTATATTCAACATAATTTGCTTTAATTATTGCAGAATTTTGTTTACATTAAATGTTGTATTGCTTTTTTGCTATTAATATATTACTTTTTGTTGAAATTTAGTAAGTTTTTGCTAATAAATAAATATAAAAATGTTCAGAATTGAACAGTTACCCAAAAACCAACAAAAATTTTCAACTCAGATTTAATTTTCAACAACGTTCTCATTAAAAATAATTTTGTGATTAATTTCCAACAACAATTGCTGAAAATTCAACAAAACTCTGATATTTAACAGTTATAACAGTTATCTTTACTAAAATTTCGTCGTAAATTCAAGCATTTTTTCATATTTTCTTGTGCAGTAGTCCTTTAACACCGCAGACGCAGTGATATATAAAATAAAAAAATAAATTTAGGTGTTGAAATTGTATTTTAATACTTGAATAATTATTATAAAACGTAAGTATTCGTATATTTTTATTATTATTTATTAAAAATAGTGAAAAATAGTACATATTTTTGGTTAATATTAAACAAACCGCAATTTGTTGATATTTAGTCATTTTAACATTCATTTGTAATTGCATTCCTCTTCTTTGTGAAATAGAGACGCGCACGTAGCAATTCTAAGTAGTGAATATAAGTAATTTCATAGTGTTTCTGAAAAATAGTAGAAATGTTTTTTGTTTGTTGGATTTGTCAAAACAAAACTAAATCATTAGTGTTATACAATAAACATGTGTATGTGCACCGAGGAATGAAAAATGTGCAATTTAACTGTTTGTGGCCATATTGTTTAAAACGTTTTTCAAATTATGTTGCGTACAAAGTTCATTGGCATAGAATGCATTCCACTTTAATAAGCAAAAAAAGGAATGTTGACTCTATAAAAATAAATTCGCAATTAAACCAGCAGTGCAATTTTAAGTGTAATTTATGTGAAATTGAAATAAATAATTTTACTCACATCACACACCACATGAGAAATCATTTAAGAGCAAAAGAAGTTATACAATGCCCAGCCCACAACTGCAATATGTATTTTAAAAACTCGATAAATTTTCGGGTACATTGCTTTAGATATCATAAAGTCGAAAACAACAAGACACAAGCCCTCAACGAAATTCAAACTATTCAGGAAAGTTTTAGTGAGACTAACAATGATTTTAATTTTATTAACGAGACAGCAGAAAGAATTCTTGAAGAAACGTGTTCTGAGAATAATAGCTTTTACTTATTATTTAATAATCTTAAATTCAAATATAAAGTGTCAATCGAAGGATTAAATTTTTTATATAACGAATTATTCACTATTTCTGAAAAATATTCTGAAAATTTATATAGACAAATCGAATCTATTACAGTAGATACAAACGGTTTTACTAAACTTGAAAAAGTTCTGTCTGTTTTTAGAAATTCATCTAAAACAAATGAACTTAGATTATTCAAAAATAATTTTTCCCGCGTTAAATATACCGAAAGTAGAACTGAATATGTGCCACCTAAAAAAATTGATTTGGGAAGAAATAACTATCACAATGCATGCCATTTTTATTATATTTCAATATTAAGTACTTTAAAGGTGTTGATGAAAGATAATAAATTTAATCAGCTTTTCAATGAAAAGAAACCTGAGGATAGCAAAGCATTCTTGGATTACAATAATGGTTCAGCTTATAAAAGAAATCTATTTTTTTCCAACGGTGAAACGAAAATTGAACTAATTTTGTTCCAAGATGCATTTGAGATTTGTAATCCGTTAGGCTCATCGAAGAACAAGCATAAAATGGTTGGAGTATACATGTCTGTTGGCAATATAAATAAAAAGCATAGGAGTCAAATCAATAATATTCAATTAGTATTATTGTGTAAAGAAATTCATGTAAAATATTTTGGCTTTGAAAATTTTGGAAAATAAAGGAATTGAAGTAAATAATCTTAAAGAGAAAGATTCAACTCGTACATTATTTGGTTCGATTATCGCGATGGTTGGAGATAATCTTGGCAGCCACCAAATAGGTGGACTGATAGAAAATTTTAGTACATCGGAATATTTTTGTAGATATTGTATTTATGACAGAACTTCGTTGCAAAACTTTAACATGAACATTCCAGAACTAAGAACGCCTGAAAACTTTAATATAATAATTGAAAACTTATTAACTTTGGATGCTGCAGCTATAAATGGTGTAAAACAAAATTCTGTACTAAACGAGTTGCGCCATTACCATACATGTGCCCCTGGATTACCACCATGCATTGGGCATGACTTATTTGAAGGTATTATTCCCTACGACTTAATGGAAATCATAAAATATTTTCACAATCGTGATATAGTTCGTATTGATTATATAAATTGGTATTTGGCTGCACTAAGGAAAAAATTTAAATTGTCACTTTCTTTTCCTAAAATTGATTTACAAAAAAACAAAATAACTGGAAAAGCTTATGAAATATGGAATATTTTAATCCTAATGCCGCATATAATGTTAGGTCAGATAGAAAATTTTGAAAACAATGTGTGGAAATTTTTCTGTTCAATGGTTGAAATGTGTCGAATAATTTGTGCTTCAGAAATTTCCGTAAGTCAAATATCATTGTTAACTTATTATGTTGACAGTTATTTCGAACACCGAATGGAGTCGTTTCCTCTATTAAAACTGCGTCCAAAACATCATTACATTACACACTATCCTGATTTAATTCGAAAACTTGGACCGCTTAGAGGACTATGGACCATGGCGTTCGAGCAAAAACATCAATATTTTAAACAAATTTCAAAAAGAACTAAAAATTTCATAAATATAACTTATTCGCTGGCAAAAAATCATCAAGAATTTCAAACCACCATCGCCGGAGATCGTTTTAAATCTATTATAGTGGCAGACGACGTTACGAGATTTTCAAAAAATGCTTTTAATGTGAAAATACCGAACGAGTACATTTTTGTGACAAAAAAAATTTCAATTTTCAATACGACATATAAGGAACATGATAGCGTGATTACAATGCAGAATGAACAAGGCGAAATAGAAATTTTAAATATTGAAGCTATTTTTATAAATTCTTCATACGAAGCTGCAGTTCTATATGGCTCTGTAAAAATTTTCTGGTATAATCAATATACGACATTATATGAAAACAGTAACTCCAAATTGAGCTATAAAATCAGCTGTTATTAAAAAAGCCAGTGGATGTGTTAATGAAAGATAATAAATACTATTTTTCACCTTATAACACTTTTATTGAAAAATATTAACGAAAATTTGGAATGATTTAACAATCGAACCTTATAGTCTTTCATGTAATTTACGTTTATTTATTTTATGTAGTTTTGTATTTAAAAAATGTCCAAATTGCCGTTCGAAGTATGCTCTGGTGACCGGACTATAAAAAAAACTTTTCTGTCATATCCATCAATTACAGATGTTATAAATAAAGGTAATTATTTTTAATAATGCTTTTTAAAATGATTAATATAAATATATTTTATAATTTTAGCAAATTCATTAGGTTTGCAAGGGACCAACCTAGTTCTAGAAAAAACAGGTTCTGAAATAGCAGAAGATGATATTTTAGAATACTACGTGAACCAAAAGGATATGCTTTTCATACTACTAAAATTTGACGAAAAATGGATGCCACAAACTCCTATTTCTAATGTTAATACAAACTTCAGTAGCTCTGGTGGTAATACCTCTGAAGATCGGATAGAATTGTGCGAGATATACGGTGAAAATGAACCATTTCTCATTATCCCACAAATAAATAGTACCTTAAATGCAGAACGTGCCTACGAACATATACAATTACAATCATCGTCTCCCAGTGGTTCTGATATATCGGTAGCTACTACGTTAAGTGTTAGTAGTACATCACTATCATCATCATCTTCGACAAACCATAGTGAAGCCACAAAACTTTTTAAAAACTTCAAAGTTCCCTGGAACAAAATGCCAAAAGACATTGTGCAAGCAATTGAAAAAAAGCAAAAACTAGGCAATAGATTAAGCGCGTTCATTAATTATGTTGTAGATGATCTTCGTCAATTTTCGTATTACATCCCCCTTAAAATTTTACGCTCCGTCGCGGAAAGTATAATACAAACATATCCTGATACCTTTGAACAACGAAACAGCGAAGGTGTTGTGACGTCATCGTTCTCTGAAGTCATTGTAACAATGCTCAGAAATCGAAATAATTATTTAAATAATATTTCCAGAAAGCGAGGAAGTGACTTGATGAGGATGCATATAAAAAAACGGAAAGAAGCAAATGCCTTGATGGAAGCGGTCACAAATTGGCAACCGACTATTGTTGAGACAACTGAGGGTCTCTCAGGTTTCCAAAAAAAGGAATACTTATTAAACCTATATCCTTCAAATAAAGACATGGAAAATAATCATCAAACTGTAGTGGGTTATATGATCGATACGTTCGCTTTGCAAAGGCAATTTTTTAATGGATCAGGAGAATATCTATCAATAAATTCCATCAAAGAAAATTGGCCCTATATTTTCAACAAAACTTGCCTCCATAATCATTTTATGGAGTTGACCGGGGTAAAGGAATCCAGACTACAAAATAACAACGAAAATGAAAAATACAAAATAGCTCAATTTTTTAAGTCATCTAAAATGGAATTTGGAAAAACAATTTTATCTGTTGTTAACGAAGTAACTTTAATTCGGGTCATAGCTGCTTACTTCAAGGCGGACACGGGGTACCTATTTAGACATTACCAGGTAAATGATAATTATTATTTCTTTTGGCAGATTAAACTTTTATTTAACAAAGTGACTTTTATTTTATTTTATAGTTGGGTTCCACAATGGACACAATCGTACAATCAATTCCGACAGCTGGTCCTTGGATTGCAATAACTGGTAAGATTTTTCATATTTTTATACCATCTTGTGCTCATATCTGATTTGTTGTTTTTTCTAGATTCAACTTTGGATTCTCAAATCGCTTTCATTTTCATCGAAAATATACAAATAAGTTGTACTAACAATTTTACATTATTTGGATTAATATTAGAGGTTTTGTGTTATTATTTTATTTTTAACATACAGTATCCAAAGTGTATGTCGCAAACATTGGATTTTTTAGTCCGTTATTTATTAAAATATTACCCGCCTAAACCTCGAGGACCAAAAAAGACTTTGTACAATATGTCTAAAATCTGTAATTTAGTTCGCAAACTAGACGAACTTCCAGACAAACACTAAAACTAAATATTAAATCAGAATTTATAATTTTTATTTAATTTTTGTTAATGAAATATTATTAAGAAACAGTTATATTGTTTAGAAATTTAATTTGCCTCTAATTAATATTTGATATTTTAATATTAATAATTTAAATTTTATTTTTACTATATTATCATTTTAAAATTTATAATTTATTATTTAAAATGAATTTTATAAAATAAATATGAATTATTTTAAAACCAAACAAATTTTTGTACTTAATTTATGTGTTCGACACCGAAGGCGCTCTTTTCTAGTTGAAAAGTAAACCAGAATTCAGCAAATGTTTACGTAAATTTCAACTACCTAGTAATTAAAATTAAATAAATTGTTGAAAATTACTATTAACAGTAATAAACAGTTTATTAAAATTCAGCAGAAATTAAGCATAAAAAAGTTTAATATTAATATGCTTCGTGTTAAAAATCGTATTAATATTGTTTAAATTTTAGTTTAAAATTCAACATGTTTAAATATCCTACAGTTATTGAAGGTAACCTGTTACAATCAATTATTGAAGTAAAATTAAACGAATATTTCTTAGAGTGTAGCTAACCCATTTATGTTTGTGTTACTTACCTCGAAAAACGACTTTAATAGGTCATCAAGACTATTGTTCCATTCGAGATACTTTGTCTCTCAGTTACAATTATTTTTAATTAATTAAGCTCTTCTGATCGCTAATTTTGTAATGTGTACCGGAAGCCAACTTACATTAATTCTGTAGGCGCTTATGATTGATACAATTATATTATGCTGTACTGACTACTATAAATTTTATACTGCAAAAAGCAACTTTAGTACAATATATCGACAAATCTATACACCGGTAATTTATAAATATTCTAACCAATTTGTTACAATAATTAATTTAGCTTGACAAAACCATTTTTCTTTTTTTTATTAGACGTTCAGCCCACAAACGGCGTTTTATACAAAATTATTACTGACATTAAATTTGTTCAGTATATTATTTGTAATTATGTCATCCGTATATTACTAATTTATTCTAACTACAATTAATTATTGTAAGCGCTTAATAAACTTTATTAGTTTATTGATTAGATTTTCATTTAAATTGATTTGCAACTTTGTACTCTTCATAGATACTGTAATCGCGGTATAAAATATTTTATGATTAAATTGCGGGAGATTATGAACATTTTACTGTAATTAAGATCGTATAATATAGAAAATTGTAATAAGTTAAATGTTAACCAATCATGCTAGGATTTTTTCTGATTCTCAAGTAAATATTTTATGAATGAATCGGGAACTATAGGCGATGGCAATTATAATTTGGTACAGAACGTAATCTTTATAAATTGCAATAATTCGAGTAACCAGTAAATATTTGACTGAATATTCATTTGCCTAAGCGAGGTGTCTATTTTTATATTTAATACATTTGATCTGAATGCGTTTATTTATTATCGATATTATTTTTGAAGGTAAACGTGAATGTGTAATAATTGTGATTTGATTTCATCGATAGAAAATTATTATTTAAATAAACGGACCAATTACTTGTTGTGAATTGTACGTTTTTGTATTTAGTGATTATTAATAGTATAGACAAAAACCGCAATAGAATACAATTAATAATTTATATATAGGACTGTTCATAATAGACGTCTAATTATTTTTATATTATTATTGATTGATTTAGCAATATTTTATTATGATTGCGGTGGGTGTTGGTATGTGCAGTATAAGTGCCTTCCGGAAATTGTCAATTGTTTTATGCAAATATCGATATAAGTGCAACAAAAAAAAAATGCCTACATCTGCTATAACTGTAATAATACTTGAACTGACCAGAGTTTAAAAAACTTTTTAATTTACACATTTTGAAGTTTGCAGATATTTGTATGTCTGTTTGTAGCTACATATATAGTTCAGTTGGCTTAAAAAACATATTTGCCGCAAAGATACTTCTTAGCTTTACGCAAATATTATTGGTTTTATAATTTGTGCGGTAGCCAATTTGACACCACTTACGATTGTTCCTCCATTTCAGCATCGTTTGCACCGCTTGCAGGTTAAAAGCCAATTAAAATAAAAAATATTTCGATAGCACATGTTTTCCTGATCCATTCGGTCATGTCTACTGCGTATTTGTTGTTATTATCGTAATAAATTATTTCTGTGGCACTATTCTGGTTTTCCCGGGGAATTGCGAATTGGGAATTGATTTATTGTCAGTTTTTAGTATATTTTGGTTTTCTTTTTTCCAAAGCATACTGAGCGTTTCGTATTTTATTCATGTTTTGGGAAAAATAATTCCCAGCCAAATTTTTAGGGAAAAATAAACAACAAAATTGCTATGAAATGGTACTATTTTTCCTCAAAATTTAGTATGCTTTGGAAAAAAGAAAACCAAAATACACTAAAAACTGACAATAAATCAATTCCCAATTCGCAATTCCCCGGGAAAACCAGAATAGTGCCCCAGGCTTTTATTATTTGTACCGCCTATTAATCGTTTTCCTTTAGCTGTCTTTTATGTAGTGCAGTAAGGACAAAATTTTGTGATTTTTAACGAAGGTCTGAAAACAATTCATATTATCTGTATTTCCTTGTTATCTGCTTGAGTAGCGCCAACTAGTGTGTTTTATTTGTTTTCTGTAGAATAATTTTTTCGATTTGGTAGAAAGAGGCTTGTTCAAAATTAACTGTTGTTCTATTTCTTCCAATTTCAGTTTATAACTACCAGTTCGGTAACTACATGTTTATTCAGACGTGATGACTGTGGTATTTTTCTGCTTTTTCAAAATAAGAAAACTCATTTATTACCCATTTCGTTTTAATTTCGGACTCAAGCATTTGTCGGGCTTGTTTAGCATTTATTGAGTGAAAACACACCTGGCTGAAATAGTGAATAATTGCTCATCTACTGTAATTATTTGCCCAGGTTTGAACAGTTTTGACTATAAAGTAACAAATTTGTCCCAAAATTTTGGAGAATTTGTACCTCGCCGTGATTTTTGAGAAGAATTTTGATCCCAACTTGTAGACCATAAATAAAGGGCAGTTTTACATTTCTTGCTTTGTAAGTCGCACGTATATATAATACAACGAAAATAGCTAGTACAATATAATAAAAGCCAAATATTTAAGCTGTTGAGTTCAAATGTATCTTTCAATATTAAAGGTAATCGCAATCTTTCAGCAATAGCACCAGGTTTAATTTGCTTTTCACTTATAGTGCCTTAAATAGATTTGTCGGATTTAGTGCGCTTTTTTTCATTTTCGTCATCACTTTAAAAAGTTGTTATCCACATCTTCATATGATTCGCAGCTCGTCCTAAGATTCAAGGTCAATTTCAAATATTTTATTTTCATCATAATGCAGATTAAGTTATTGACATTTCAGCTAAAAATAAACAGTAGTTTTGGTTTTCAGCCGAAAGTAAACAGGATAAATGGAATGCATTAACAACTTTTGTCAATAGTCGTAGAAACTTTGTTCTGACTACTAGTGGAAATTATCAGAAAAACAGAAAAATCCAAAACAGAGATCATCCTCCAGAGACTGAAGATTTATTGTCTTTATGTGATATATCAATAGCTATCGCTGGATAAAAATTAAGTTTACGTTTTTCGTGGGAAATCTGGGAAATTCGCTTTTCCAAAAATCATTTGAAACTGTATAAAATCAGCCTCTAGAGTGTTATGGCGGGTTTTGCCAGATTTATCACGGGATGGTTGAACTGATTTTTTCCAGCGACAGCAATTAATAAATCAGATCAATGTATTAAATCTCCAGACATATACTCTAGAGGCTGATTTTATATCAATTTTCAATATTTTTGTGGAACCCGCGGATTTTTCACAAGAAAGTAAAACGACGTTTTGCCACGTATAACTATTAAATAAAGTCTTCCATGCTTTCAATATTAACTCTTGGCTTAACATATCTTCTGATAAGGACTATAAGTTTTATTTTCCGCTGACATTATCGACTGTATTAGCGCCTTTTTATTTCTACTAGCTTTAACAGTATTCAAATTGACTACATATAACTCCTTCTTGATCACGGTTAATGTACATTGTACATATGACAAATTTCAAACCATTATATAATTTATCCCAAATTTATCCATCCTCACGAAAAATCTATCACAGGAAAAATCTATCACCTTGGCTACTTTTTCAGATCCGTTACATTCTGTTACAAGGACCACCTCGGAAAGGGTTCGAATCTTCATCATGAATAACGATTTAAAAACAGACCGGCTTTGTATTGCGTGTCACTGTTTCATGCTCCGTAGAGCTTGATGTATTACCAGGAATCTTCGTGCCAGTCAAAATGATTGGGTATAAACAGGTACACCACATATCTAGCTTTAAATGTGGAGTCGAATTCAATTACTTCAAACTCTATTTGTTGGGCATTTTTAAAATGAAATCTAAAAAAGTTATTTTGTTAGTTCTAGTGTTTAAAGTGAATCCTTTATATAGGCTAAGGCTAAACATCAGCTTCACCACACCTGTATTTCTGCATGCGTACAATTTTTTCATAGAAAAGTGTACAAATTACTCACGACTGAACTTTTTCTCACAGTTTGAATTTATTATGTATTTTCTATTTATGATGCCTAAACGACGATATACCGCGATAAAATAAAAAAATTAAGTGTGCTAGATAACCGTTTCAAAATCATCATGTTCTGCGCATATTGTCGGCCGAACGCATTTCGTAAAAAGCAATCACCGCACACTGCTTGTTTGCTGTATTTGGATAAGCAAAATTTTAAAATATGTACATAGGTGCTAAGAATATCTAAGCTTCGGACTATACAATGGAAACTTGGTACAAAAATCCAAATATCAGCAAGTAGTGGAAGTTGTTGCCCAAATTTACTAGCAAAAATCGTTAATTCCATAACAGTAACTCTTTCATTTCAACTAATTGAACTTCTATTTAAGATACCTAATTTTGTTACAATACAACGTATAGTACGCTGCTTTTCAGTGATTCATTTATGACTTATTGAGGGTCTTCCAGAATCCAGACCAAATATGATGCAACAGCATCGGCCAAAAATTTGCAAATATTTAACCATTACTAGCCCAAGAGCCACCATTTCCCACCCCACCTCCCATTTAATCTTTAAAATATAGCTACTTTATAAAGATTGATTTTTCGTTGGTCCAGTCTCTCCTCCGATACTTTCGTTATTAATATTAAGAAATGTTGGTTGTTTGATATTTAAGATTTTTTTTGTTTCTATTAATATCTTGTTACATTGTGTGTTGGTAGAATTTGAAAACTATTCCAAACAATCGTAACGACATTAAAGCCGTTCCATTTATTAACGAAGTTTTCATTTCCATTGGTGATTGCATAGACATAAAATCTGATTTCCTTCTTTTTCATGGCATTAAAGCGTTGCAATATTTTTACAATCGGTTCTTTCTTATCGAACCCGTTTCGGTTATTTTTTATCTTTAAAAAATTATTGAAATATAAATATTACGTTAAATTTGGATTTGCCAAGTATTCGTCCTCCTCATTAGTTGGCATTGCTTCCGAAAACGGTAAACTTTCGTAAAAGGCCTGCTATTTTTGTCGATTAAATTTAGGTCACATAAAGATTTTAAATCTTTCGACTTCGCTGGCGATATCAGCAAGGGTTTCTCGTAACTTTGATTAGGAATAAAACCAGTAAACATTTTTTGGCTACTTTTCTTCCTCTAAATTTACTTTCCTTAACCAGTTCTATTTGTTGTTTACTCTCATTCCAATCCATTTTATAATTAATATTTATAAAATTTGATTTTGAAATTCTTCCAATTTTGATATATAAAAACTGTATTGGCTAAAATTAGCCAGTTGACTCAATGGTCTAAAATTAAGGAAATCTAATTGCGTCACTAATTTTGGCGATTTTATTATTTCGAACCACTCCTGAGGCACCATGACATCTCATACTGTCTTTCTCTTTTCTATGGTTGAATGTACCGAATTTCCTTCATTTTGCGTATGTCCTTTCGTTAAGTAACTTTGAGCAATGTTGATCTTAAATTTGTCTGTACCCTACGCATAGAATAAAATAAGAAGCTTATTCGTATTCTGACTAAAACAATTATGTGACCAAAATCGAATTTCCTCTAGGTGATTATTTTTACGAACTTCTGATTCAATAAATTTATAAAGGCAGCTTACCATTTTGTTTGGCCCTCTTTTGGCAACATTTTCATGCCAGACATAGCGAAATGCTTCTTTAGTGTTCATAATATTGACCGTAAAATTGTATGAATTTAAATTTCTGTTATAGTAGGATGTTGATATTTTTCCATTTGGGCATGTCAATACTTTCGAAATCAAAAGCGACTGCCAGAATCCTGCGGTAACTTTATATTGCAAATTTCTTTTCCTCATCTTTCAAGTGGCGTGCATGCTTATCTCCATTTAAATGTAGAGCATAAATTCCTTCTTCCTTACTTTGATAAAATTTAATTTATGTATATGAGGTGCAATCATTGCACCTCAATCTCATCAATGCGATTCAATGTATGTTCTATGTTTTATCTTAAACATTCGTGAGTTTTCTATGATGCTTTCATCATAAAATCCCTGAAACCAAACTGCTTCAGATGTAGAAAATTTGTGTGATTCAAAAAGCTAGTGATTCTCAAATGAGCTAGCTTTTCAAATATTTTGGCACAAAATGAGATCAAACTAATTGGACCGTAATTACAAATACTCTTTTTATCACGGCTCTTATATACAGGAATCAAATCCGCTTGTTTCGGCTTATTCGGAAAGATTCCACAAGTAAAACTGGTATTTGCAATAAAGGAAAATACGTCAGGAATATATATCGCAATTTTTTTCACCCAAAAACAACTAACTTTATCATTGCCTTTCGAATTAGACGGTTTCAATAAAGATATTATTTAAAAATTCTCAAGAGGAAATATTTCATAGAAGACAAACGATTTCGGTTCCGAGTTATTGTAAATTGAATCTTCGCAGAACTCAATGCCATTAACTATGTTAAATTTTGGTTGAAGAACAGTATCACCATAGTAGTTATTAAATAACTCAGCTATTTCATAGTCATTGTTTCATCATTTGCAGTGTGTTTCTTATCCTTTCCCAGGATTTCATCAAGCAATTTCCAGTTTTTTTATTGTATCACCCTTAGCAGTTTTAAATTTTTTTTTTATACATTTTTAAATAGTATTTTGTGGTAAGCTAACCTGTTTTATAAGATCTAGATTGCTCAGGTGTTTACTAATTTTTTGGATAATCTATTTCTAAGCCCAATTTTGTGACATAACTCAACAGAAATCCACAGCATCAAAAGCATTTGATTGCAAATAAACTGAGAACCATTTTTTATTATCCAAGTCTAAGAATAATTTTGAAAAATTCACCTTACTAAACTTAGGCTCTTCTAAAGGAACAACATTTTGCCGACTAGAATTAGGCGAAATTGAAATATATATGTCATACAATGGTCAGTAATACGGAAGTTATAAACATCAGACTAAAAAATTAAATTAAATCTAAATTATATCATATTATAATTAAATTATTTGTTATTCGAGTGGCCTATTTAGCAGTCACTTTAACCCGTGTGAAGCCATCATAAAAATATATCCATCATGTGATCGCTATCAAAACCTTATTCAAAACTTCAACAAAAAATGACGTTGATTCAGAATGAAACTTATAGGCACAAATAATTGAGAACAAACCACCACTAAAATTAACGTTAAACTGAACAACATCAGCACTACCTAGTAATAATAATTAATGTTACCAAACTTAATACCCTCATTTAAATACGCAACCACTCCATCTGCCCTACATATATGTTGATTTACAATTACCATACATGTTAAATTCAGGATTATTATAATTATCCAAAAAAATAATTCTGTGCTATAATCAGCCATTTATATCGTCGCGACGATATACGCTAACCACTTTGATTTCGAATTTGTCATCGCAGTTTCTATTTTGAACACCTTTAGAAGCTTAAGATTAAGCAGCCAATCTTTAAAAAGTTAGCGAATTTTTTATTTAGTATGATTTTACTAAGAGTTTGAAACAAATTATGGCGGTTGAGATGTTTATGATTTTCAATTAATTGCTCAGTTACCACCATTCCCCAAGGTTTTAAAAATCTTTAACAAAAATTGTTACCTGACATTTGACGTAATTCGTTTTCAGATTGAAGATTTTTTTAGATAACCCAAATTTTTCACATTTCTAAGTAAGATATTTTGTTGTTCTGCTAATTCTAAATAATATGTTTTGTGGGCAAGTTATAGTTGTAACTTCGAATACTTTTGATTTTATAGCTTCATCCAAAAATAGAGCAATCGTACCAATTTATTTGTGATTTGATCACAGAATTCCGACATATGCTTATGACTAGACAGTGTTAACGCTCGGATTATTTTGGAAAATATTTATGAATAACTTTGTTCATAATAAGCGATCCACTAAGCAAGCATGATGCACATAATTTTTAATTAAACAACTCGTGTAAAGCTGATTATGATCTTATTAAAACAAGGAATCTTTCGAATATCAAAATTTTTCCACCATACCAAAAATATTATCTCTCCCAAAAATATTTCAACTTTGTGTTGTATTTATTCAAAACTATTAACCACAAAAATAAAATGCTTCTGCCAAATTCGTATTTGGTAACCAAAAATACACAAAACAATAATCTAACCATAAAGGTCAGTCTCTTGAGACAATAGCACAACTCAAACCAAATTATTATATTTCTTTTCGCATTTTCAAGAAGTACACAAAAAAAAATGTAACATAACTCTCCTAACCAAACCAAAAATGGCAAAGATTTAAATATTACAAAAATACATTCGGAGACATGATCAATTCCTCCTCCCTAAATATAAAATACAATTCCGCGCAAATACAACAAAACACAGCACAAGCTCAATCATACACGCGAAATATTTGAAATAATACAAAATCATCGAGGACCATAATCTTATGTATAAAAAAAAACAATTTAATTGATTTAAAAAATAAATATAAATAAAAAAAACATATTTGGTCCTTAGACCAAATTATGTTGAAGTTCATAAAATTTTGTGATCTTAAAAAACATTGTGATTTAGATCGATGATTTTTTTATTAGTATGATTATTTCGGAATTCCATGATCATACTATAAAATAATATTGACTACAATATAACAGCATTGCTGTTTGTAAAACCCTTATGCACATAATTCAACTATTGTTTAATACACAAAAAAGTAATCCGCGACTTTCAAGGGTTACAGATACCAACTAAAATGTTTATAAAAGCATATATGGTTTGATCTGATTTTAGGTATTGTATAGATATGTTTTTATCATAAAAATTCCAACCGAACGCCGAAATCATCTTTCGCAAAAACTGATGCACCGAAAGAAAAAAAAACAAAAAAATCGCGACCAAGCCAAAAAAAAAATTGAATTCTTTTGGAAATTCTTTGGACCTATTGATTTAACTTAAATTTTTTTATTTTTATTTTTTTTTAGACAAAAGGTAATAAAATTTTTGTTTACCAAACCAATTCGGGAAATCAATCTCGCTCGCGTATAACATAAAATAATTTTGTGGTATACCACTAAGTAGAAGTAATATTGAAGTACGGTGTATGTGTGTTACAAATTATAAGTAAAAAATCATAAAATCTTGATAAAAATAAAGAAAATTCATAACTGCGTGCTTTCTTCACAATTTACTAAATTTCACTCCTACGGCGTGTGCCTCATTATTTGGTAACAAGAATGGCACCAATATCTATTAAATTATTTTGAAATCAAATCGTTGTTAAATTCATCATAACCGAAGGAAGGCCGTTGGCTAGTAAATTCGCCGTCACTGGAGGGCGGATGTTGGCTGTTGTCCTGTTTTCTATACAGTACAATCTAAAAAATGTGTTTTTGTGTTGTTTCTTTGTTTTTTGTTTTGTTTGGCTTGCTGTAGCAACACTGTATCACTCGGCCTCACTAATAACAATCAATAAAGAAAATTTTCATAAAATGGAGTCAATTAATTTGAGAAAGTTCTTCTCTTCCTTGTATATATGGCATAATTTTGAACTTTAATTCTACTCAATCTTGTAGTATCGTTAAATTGAAAATAAATGCACAAAAATTACTAATTGATGCAATAATCACTTAATAAATAGTCACGGTATATACTAATAATAATCCGATTTAATGTTTGAAAAGAATGACCACCTACTTCAGTAATGGTTTATAGTTCATAAAGTCAGATACACGGTGCTTGAAGCAAGGAGGAATCTAAACCGTTATATAAACAAGAATGTTAAAATAATATATAATCTATAAAACAAAGCACCCAAATAGATCTATGACTATGACCTTAGAAACTTGAGGTTATTGGAAGTAAAGAAGTAAATTCTATATTTTCTATTTAACAATTAAGAAATTATATTCATGAAGTCTTAAGCAATTTCAAAGAGGGCCGAAATTAAAATTTTCAGTCATCTGTCACAGCAGCAAGCATTCTTAAATTTGAACCATTTAAACAATTGTTTTTCAATTGACAGACTAACTCAGTTGATGAAAATTACCCGAATAAAATAAAATTAAATTTACTCATTTAAACGATGGAACCGTGATTTTTAAATCCGCGTTAAAAGTTATTTTATAAAAAAAAAAATTTGGGTGGGCTGAGTCGTCTACACGGCCGTAAGTGTTTTTCGTGTAACGTTTATAATATGTTGAAATTAATTATTTTAATAAAAAGTAAATTATCTGTTACAGTTTTTTACGCAAAAATTGACACCAGAACTTCCTAGATCGGAAGACCATTCTCTCGCTTCAGCGGTTCCAGCATTTAAATCGCACGAAATCAGAGGTTCGCGATGCGGCTTGCTTCACCTAAAGACCAACCTAAAAAATCATATATTTAAATTAAAGGTAATGCTTACAATTTGATTAGTTATTGCCCATGACCAAGGGCAAAATTTCGTGTCAATTTTCTGAAAATACTGTGTAAGAAGTTATCACGTCAAAAACAATTTTTTATTTAAGGTTTCCCTATAAATCGTGAGACCCTACCGAATTATCTCATCTCGAGAATTAAAGTTTTTATAAATCAGAATGAAGTTAGGCTAATTCTTAACCGACAAAGATGAAACTCTAAAATGATTATATTATTAAAGTTCGGAAATATGGCCAACTGAAAATAAACTTAGGCATTTCTTAGAATAGACCAATTATAACGGAACTTTGCTGTTTCTGCGGTACAAATTGGATTGAATTTTTTTTTTTTTTTTTTTTTTTATAAAGTTCAAGGAAATGGCCAATAGAAACTGGCTTAGAATAAGGCCAATTAGGATGATATTTTAAAAGTTTTTACTCGATAATGCTGAAATTCGTAATGTGCGCAAAAAATGGGATTATAAAATTATTCTTTGATCAAGCTCTGAAATAGAACTAGGCTATATTCTTAGAATATGGCCAATTACAATTGAACTTGTCTGTTTATAGCTGATTACGAAATTCAAAATGCGCAGTGCAAATGAGATTCAAAAATAATTGTTTATAAAATTCAGGAACAGGACAATTAAATAAAACTTGGCTGTTGTTTAACCTGTTGGAATTTTTTATATTTTAAAATGTAGCCAACTAAAACGGGATCAAATACATAAATTTAGAAATAGAATATGGCTAATTGTAAGTAGAATGGAAACTTTACGTTTCTTCCCCGATTTTGATGAAATTCGATATGTGCGTTTAACTTGGGATTCTTAAATTATTCTTTCATAAAGCTCTGGAATATGGCCAACTGGAAAGGTAGGCTATTCCGAAGATGTTGGCCAAAGTTTATTTATGCAAAATTTACTCACCAGTTGCGCAGCAATAGTTTTGTTACTCGCATCGACTGCGTAAAAAATTATATGGTTTTGCAGCTTTTTGTAAATGTTCTCATCGACTTAATGACGCGTGAATCAAAAAACTCTTTGCAACCGTAATTGAAATAGAGTAAAGTACTCTAATTAAAAAGACAAAAGTATTCAAATTTTCACTCAACAGATTTTTACTGAAGGACTAGAAAATGAAAACTTTTTAATTTCGGGTAAAAAAAGTTGCCAAAAAATTTAAAATTAAAAAATGATTTGACAAAAAAATTCAATAATGTCCTAAGTATTCCAATTCTTCTCAATAATAAAATGTCCTAAGTATTCCAATTCTTCAGTAAACGACTAGTAGAAAATAAAAAATGTTCATGCTAACAATGCTAAATAAATTAAAAATAAATAATTTTTCAAAAGGTGGAGTAATATGTAATCCCGACTCAAAAAAATGACAAAATTTAAAATTAAAAAATTATTTGAGAAAAAGTGTGTGTAAAATTTAAACTTGCTCTATGTTAGAAAATTGTCCTAAGTATTTAAATTTTCACTCAACAAATTTTTATTGAAGGACTACAAAATGAAATCGTTTTAATTACCCCTCAAATAAAATACTACAAAAAATTAAGAATTGAAAATAAAAAATTATTCGGCAAAAGGATTGAGTGAAATTTATATTAAATACTGTATCTAAGATTATTAGAAAAATGACCAAATTAGTCCAATTTTCACTCAATAAATTTTTACTGAAGGAGTAGAAAATTGAAACTTTTTAATTTCTACTCAAATAAATCGCTAAAAAATTTAAAAATTGAAAATAAAAAATGTTGCCAGAAGGTTTGAGTAAAATTTAATTTTAAATACCCTGTCTTAGACAATTAAATAGAACAATATTCTAAGTATTCCATTTTTCACTCAACAAATGTTTACTGAAAGATTAGGAAACAAAACTTGTTTATACTAAACACGATAAACAGATTTAAAAATAAAAAAACTATTTGACCAAAGTCTGAGTGAAATTTAATATTTAATATTGTATTTTAGAAAATTAAAAAAATTTATTCCAACTTTCACTCAACAAGTTTTCACTGAAGCACCAAAAATTGAAAACTTTTTAATTTCGACTCAAAGGAACTCCTAAAATCATTTTAAAATAAAAATTATTTGGAAAAGTTTGAATGAAATTTAATTTTAAATACTGTATCTTAAACAATTAGAAAATGTTTAAGTATTCCAATTTCCACTCAACCAATTTTTATTTAAAAAAACATTAAAATTAAAAAAAATTTGGTAAATGTTGGAGTGAAATTTAACTTTAAATGCTGTATCTAATAAATTTATAAAATGTCCTAAGTATTCCAATTATCATTCAACAAGTATACTGAAAGAGTAGAAAATATAAAAATTAAAAGGGAAATTCCTATTCTCTAAAGCTAAAACATTTACCACACATTTTAAAGTAACTGATCCTTCGCAGAAACCTTCAAATATTTTAAAATATAGCTTTTGTCCTTCCTGTCCTCAAACAGGACAGTAAATCTAGGTAATTTGATAAAAACAATATATAATTTCCAGCTGATAAAATATATGAAACAACATTTATTTGTTCCAGACCAAGTTAGTATGGGCTTAGACGTGGTCAATCTACCGGTGATTTAATTCAATTTGTCACCAAGCAATGAAACAGATGTATTGGCGTTGCGTTCCATTGTTATGGTATAAGTGTTTACTTGGGAAACTTTCCTCTTTGTCCCATAATAAAATATTAGTGCGAGGTGTTACTGTTGCACTTACCCATATAGAGTTAACGATGGTAATATAAGATAGTATTAATAATTAAATAAACATTTGTAAGTTTGGTAATTGACTTGAAATATGTATCGGTATGGATGTATTGTAATTTGAAAATTAACTAAAGCACTTCGAACGTAAAACCAAATTTATTAATTAAAAAAATATAAAATTATATTGTTCCTATAATTACCTATAATACGAGTATTAATAGAAACTGTGATATTTTAAATAAAATTATATCTATAAATGTTAAGTTTAATATAACTCTTAAATAAGCGTGAGTTCTGGTTTGATTAGTTCTGCCGATTGTATACAACATAAATTGGCGAGAGCAGACATTTTAAAAGGGCATAATGAGCGTATGTAGTATTATACATTTAGCTTTATGCCAACGTGTTAAAAATTGCAGAACAGATAAACGGTTAAGAGTGTTAACGAATGTATAAGTGGTGAAGGGCCATCATCGCGCGAAACTTTATTCAAATATTTTTTCAAATGTTGTCGTAATCGTTTTAAATTAATATAAAGTTCCCTATTGAGCTTGACAAGCTTTAGAAGCTATAGGAAGATTCAACAGCTAAAACGGTTTAGAAACGTAAACAAAATATTACAAATTTGCATCAATAATCAACTACTAATCTTTAATCCAGTGATAAATAGTATATTCATCACTAATCAATGTTGTCTATATTAATTGTATTAAATTAAACAAAATTCTTCATCATTTATCAATATTGAACATCACTATTCGTTGATGGTTTCAACATCTTCCCACATCGATATTCAAAATCATAATTTATCTATCATCGAAATCCAATAATCAACAGTATCTAGTTATTAAATCAAACCACATTGACCGTCGCCAAGTTGGTATCGCTGAGTTGGCCGCCGCTGAGTTTACCGTCGCCGGGTTTACCGCCGCCGATTTGTCCGTCGCTGTTGGTATCGCCGAATTGACCATCGCTTAGTTGTCGCGTACCGATTTGTAAGTGCTTTGTAGTTAAATAAGACGAGTACGCACACGAAATACTCATAAGTAAAAGTATATGTGGACATGTATTGGAAACAATTTTGATGAAATTCAAAAATTTCAATAAAAATATAAAATTTGAAGTTTAGGGTTTGGAATTGGGAGTTTGAAATTTGACATTTACGATTTGGAATTTAGGGTTTGAAATTTGAAATTTCAAATTTAGAATTTGGAATTTGGAATTTGAGATTTAAAATTTGGAATTTGGGATTTGAAATTTAGAATTTAAAATTTAAAATTTCAAGTTGGAAATTTACAAATGGGAGCTTAAAATTTGAAATTGGAATTTTAGAATATAGAATTTGGGATTTGAAATTTGGACTTTAAAATTTAAAATTTGGATGAAATTTGATATTTGGGATTTGAAATTTAAAATTTGAAATTTGGAAATTGAAGTTTAAAATTTGGAACTTAAAATTTAAGATTTTTTTTTTTTTTGTTTTTGTTTACCTTTATTTTACAATCTATCTCATTATGAGACATTCAGTAAATTTTTGTCTTTTTACATTGTCATGATCGGAGTTTTTGATCCATTGATCGAATCTCACTTACTTTACGATTAGTATAAATTGATACTATCCATAAATTTAACTATTATTGATTCGATTCAATAAAGATTTTAAAAATTAACATCTAAGACCTATTTGGCGAATCAAAAATTTTGTGGCGTTTTAATCTTTCCCTTGGTGTGGTAGAGAGAAGTTTGCTGGCCGGATCGTTTGGATGAATTTTCAATATTGAGTGATACTTGGCACTGGAATCCTTAATTTTTTCCCGCATTGTAGGGACCTGTAGATCTCTATGAATTATATCGTTTGATACGATGCATGATGCATCTACTATGATTCTTAGAAATTCAGACTGGAACCGCGTTCGAGTTGCTGGTCGTTCCCCACAGCTGTACACCGTATGTCCATTAACATTTTATAGAGCAGTAGTTTGTTTTCAATCGACAAACTTGATTATTGCCTATCAGCCAATACATTTTTATCAGTTTCATTACCAATTGATTTCTTTTTGTCCACGTATGTTTACGGCATGTTAGTTGTTTGTCGAAGTGAATACTTAAATATTTTACTTCATCAGTTTGAGCTATATTTTGGTTATTCATTTGTATTGGTGGACATATACCTCTTCGCATAGTTAAGGTTACTTGATTAGATTTAGCATCATTAACTTTAATTCTATATTTTTGCATCCATGCTTGAATACTGGTAATATTTTCTAGTAACACCTTTGTAGTTTTACTGGGGTCTTCATGTGCTGAGAGTGCTGCCGTGTCGTCTGTAAACATTGCGACAGTTATTTAGTTGCTTTTAGGTATATCTGCAGTATATAGCAGATATAATATCGGCCCAAGCACGCTGCCTTGTGGTACGCCAGATTTAATTGGGCTGACATTTTTATACGCATCTTGATGTTTTATTAAAAAATATCTGTCCAGTATATGATGTTAATATTCTGTGAATAACACAATATATGATGTTACAATTCTGTTAATCTCTTAACTTTGTATTGTAATCGGACATGGCACACCTTTTCCAAAGTTTGTGCTACGTCCATGAATTAAGCAGAACAATGTCTTTATTCCTCCAGGGCTTCTTCAATTACTTGAACTATTCTGTGCACATGCTCTTTTGTTGAGTGTTCTGGCTTAAACCCAAACTGATGATCCGCAATCAGCTTCTTCTCCAACAATATAGGCTTTAGACGCTTAAGTAGTAATTTTTCAATTAATTTAGATATAATTGATAGCAAGCTTATAGGTATGTGCGACGTAAATTCTTCTAAATAAATTAAAAATTGGGAATTTAAAATTTCAAGTTTGAAATTTGAAATTTGGAATTTGAAATTTAATTTTTAAAGATGAAATTTGGAATTTAAAATTAGGAATTTGAAATTTAAAGTTTCAGGTTTGAAATTTGAAGTTGAAAATTTGGAGTTTTGTATTTGAAATTTAGAATTTGGAATTTAAAATTTAGTATATGGGGTTTAAAATTAGAAATTCGTAATTTGGGATTTGAAATTTTAAATTTGGAATTTGGGATTTGGAATTGGCATATATGGTTTGATCTGATTTTAGGTATTGTATAGATATGTTTTTATCATAAAAATTCCAACCGAACGCCGAAATCATCTTTCGCAAAAACTGATGCACCGAAAGAACAAAAAACAAAAAAATCGCGACCAACCCAAAAAAAAAAATTGAATTCTTTTGGAAATTCTTTGGACCTATTGATTTAACTTAAATTTTTTTATTTTTATTTTTTTTTAGACAAAAGGTAATAAAATTTTTATTTACCAAACCAATTCGGGAAATCAATCTCGCTCGCGTATAACATAAAATAATTCTGTGGTACATATACCATTAAGTCGAAGTAATATTGAAGTACGGTGTATGTGTTGTACAAATTATAAGAAAAAAGTCGGAAGGAATAGGAATTTGAAATTTAAAGTTTCAGGTTTGAAATTTGAAGTTGAAAATTTGAAATTTCGTGTTTTGTATTTGAAATTTAGAATTTGGAATTTAAAATTTAGTATAGGGGATTTAAAATTAGAAATTTGTAATATGGGATTTGAAATTTTCAATTTGGAATTTGGGATTTGGAATTTGGAATTTCGATTGAGATTTGGAGTTTGGGAATTCGAAATTTTAAATTTAGGATTTACAATTTAAAATTAAAATTAAAATTTGGAATTTATAATTTCAAGTTTGAAATTTGAAATTTGAAATTTAATTTTTAAAGATGAAATTTGGAATTTAAAATTAGGAATTTGAAATTTAAAGTTTCAGGTTTGTAATTTGAAGTTGAAAATTTGGAGTTTTGTATTTGAAATTTAGAATTTGGAATTTAAAATTTAGTATATGAGGTTTAAAATTAGAAATTTGGGATTTGAAATTTTAAATTTGGAATTTGGGATTTGGAATTTGGATCGAGATTTGGAGTTTGGAGTTTGGGAATTCGAAATTTTAAATTTAGGATTTAAAATTTAAAATTAAAATTAAAATTTGGAATTTAGAATTTCAAGTTTGAAATTTGAAATTTGGAATTTGAAATTTAATTTTTAAAGATGAAATTTGGAATTTAAAATTAGGAATTTGAAATTTAAAGTTTCAGGTTTGAAATTTGAAGTTGAAAATTTGGAGTTTTGTATTTGAAATTTAGAATTTGGAATTTAAAATTTAGTATATGGGATTTAAAATTAGAAATTTGTAATTTGGGATTTGAAATTTTAAATTTGGAATTTGGATTGAGATTTGGAGTTTGGAGTTTGAGAATTCGAAATTTTAAATTTAGGATTTACAATTTAAAATTAAAATTAAAATTTGGAATTTAGAATTTCAAGTATGAAATTTGAAATTTGGAATTTGAAATTTAATTTTTAAAGATGAAATTTGAAATTTAAAATGAGGAATTTGAAATTTAAAGTTTCAGGTCTGAAATTTGAAGTTGAAAATTTGAAATTTGGAGTTTTGTATTTGAAATTTAGGGAATTTAAAATTTAGTATATGGGATTTAAAATTAGAAATTTGTAATTTGGGATTTTAAATTTTAAATTTGGAATTTGGGATTTGGAATTTGGAATTTGGATTGAGATTTGGAGTTTGCAGATTGGGTATTCGAAATTTTAAATTTAGGATTTAAAATTTAAAATTAAAATTAAAAGTTGAAATTTAGAATTTGGGATTTGATTTTAAATTTAAAATTTAAAATTGAGAATTTGGAATTTTAAATTTAGAATTGGAAGTTTGAAATGTGGAATTTGAAATTTCAAATTTGAAGTTTACAATTTGTAGTTTGAAATTTAGAATTTGGAATTTGAAATTTGGAATTTGAAATTTGGTATATGGGATTTGAAATCGAAAATTTGGAATTTGAGATTTGAAATTTGAAATTTAGAATTTGGAACTAAAAATTTGTAGTTTGGAATTTGGAATTTTACATTTCAAATTTGGAATTTAGGATTTGGAATTTGGAATTTCAAATTTGAAATGAGGAATTTTAAATTTGGAATTTGAAGTTTGAAATTTGAAAATAAACATTGTAAGTTTGCCATTTGGAATTTGGAATTTGAGACTGAAAATTTAGAATTTATTTTTTTATTCGTCCAAGATGAAGAGTTTTTGGATTCAAATATTTAGTTTGTTCAACATTGTTGGTTGGAGCAAGGTTAGTAAACTTTCAGATCTCTAAAACAAAATGATTCTGAATTTAAAGTTATGTATATTCTTCTAGTGGGAATTTTGTTTAACAGATTGTGCGTTTAAAATTAAACTAAAGTTTATTAGCCAAATTATAAATGTGTCCTAATTATTTGTCATATATGGTTCTAATAAGAATATACTAGTATGGATACTAAAATTGTTTAATTTAATTTAGTATGGACAACTTAAAGCTGTTATTATTTAATGAGTTCTAGTTCTAATTTAAATTATTTCGCAGTGAAGCAGGATAGTCATAATATTATTTATTTTAATTTTGGTTTTGAAGAATAATTTCTAGAGTCAATAGCTAGCTAAAGATTTGGAAATGAAACTTGATAGGGTTTCAGATTGTTTAGTTATTGATTTTAGAATTTTCGTTAAAAATATTAAAAAAAAAAATATTTTTTTAGTACTTAATATTCATAATTTAAAATTAAAATTTTTTATGCATCTCCAATTTCAGAAAATTTAGTTAGTGATTAATTTGCTGTCTTTTAATTTAGATGTCGAATTGAATTTAATTTATTTAAGAATATTAAGGGCTAATTTTAAATAAAGAATTAATGGTGAAGTAAATTGAGGTTTCAGTTTTACTGAATTTAATAAAATTAAATAAATTTTTGTTAAAATTAAGTTGAACTAAATTTAGTGCTATGAATTTCTCGATGAAATCGAATAATTAATGTCATAGTGTTGGTATTGATGTTGGTGTTGGTATCGATGAGGATATTGGTATTGGTGTTAATGTTAATATTGGCATTAATGTTAGTGTTAGCTTCAGCATTAGTATTGGAACAGGTATTTATGTTGATATTGGTATTTATGTATACCAAGTTTAATAAATTAGTAAATAATCATTATAATCAAATAAGAAACTCGAACAAGCTGGCATTGGCTGTGGAAAGAATTTATTGAATTTAGAGTTAGCATTACGTTGTATAACCGATTAGAAAATTCTTGTAACTATCATAATACAAAAAACTAACAATTTCTTTAACTGATCTTTGTATCTTTACCTCAACACACATTTAATATAAAATTTTCGTAGGGGTTCGTTAGTGATACTTCTTTGATTTACAATAGTAATCAAGACTCTAATGTAATGGATTACTGAATTTCGTCCTTTAGTCCTTACTTACTTGTAACTTGATCATGATTTTTATCTGAACAACTAAAGCCAAATTCAAATTGCATAGCTTTGAGTGCAGCATTAGCACGACCATGTAATGTTTACTGGAGCGGAGTATTACAATATAAAATTTTAAATTTTATTTAGGCTTCAATAAATTAAAACTAAATAGAATGATTAAATTTTATTATAATATAATATAATTTTATTCCAAATGCAATAAATATTGCGTCCATTGAACTAAATGAAACCATAAATATTATATTTATTTATCTAGGAATGAATAACATTCATCCATCATGACAACTAAAATAAAATAACTACTGATCAACACTCTGGGTGTATGGACTTTTCTTTTGCATATAAATGAGACATGCAAATCCTAAAAATTATAATAATTTTATTTTAAATTTATTTATTATAATTATTCATAAAATATAATATTTTCTTCCCTTTTATAGGCGATATTTAAATTGCATTTTTTTTTTTTTGTTCTATTGTAGATAAAGCGCGGCGCAGTTTTAATGCAAAATTTGGTTATAGAGTTTACTGACACTCACGATAGAACAATGTGACTTAAACAGCTGCAGTCGCATATTTGATTAAGACAAATACTGAATTAATAATAATCGCATTTGAATAAAGAAATTAATTTATTAAACCGTTGTCGATATGATTGATGTTTTATGGAGGAAATTGCACGTGGCAAAACATGTTTTATGTGCCGCTCGCTAAATTTTAATAAATACATAAATTTAATACATTTTAACAAAGAAATTTAATAGTTGTTTAAAGCCACATTTTTAATAATGGCATAAGTAAAACTGAATCAAATTTTTAATTTGTAAGCCCCATTTGTGTGGGAAGTATTTAAAACTGCAGTCTAGACCAAAAATACTAAAATTACTCGATTTAAATAGTAGTTTCCAAAAAACAATTATATTTGACGTGACCAAATCAATAGACGCAGATGTATTTGAATAAGAATTTTTTTGATTTTATTGATTGACCGTCTCAATTATATACCTTTTGATTTTAAATGTGGCTATAAAAATATTTCTTCTCATATTTTGTCTTGGGTGCCCAAATAGTTTTTCCACCGATACATTTCGATACACAAAAAAAAAAAATATTCATCACAAAAAATAATTTTGAAGTGTTTAGCCGCATTTATCCTTTTTTGTTCAAAAAAAAAAATCGTTCACATTTTTTTTATTAAGATTATTAGGTAGACGAATCATAATCATGATAAAGGGATCAAATTGTTTTGAATTATTTCGATTTAGTATAAAATTGAAAATGGTTCATCCATCATACCAACAAATAATATTATTATTGGCATCATTCGGAAAACAACAAAACCGATTGGAATTCACAAATATCTGAATTAAATTAAAATCGTATACCGTAACCACATAATTAAAGTGATTCGCGGAGTTTTTTTTTTTTTTTTTGAGAAATCAATTTGAATAATTTATAAATTCGATAGGTGAATATCACGCGATTGTATAGTTGCGATTTAGAGATTAAAGTGCTTTTAATATAAAAATATTAACGTTTAAAAAATGCGAGCTCCATAAAAATTATCTTTTATCAATAACAATAACAATATACAAAAGCGCGAGCCACCAAATTTTTGTTTTCGTGGGATAACCAAAACATAATTGTAGCTTTTGTTTTATGAGTTATGCCAAAAATTATGACGATACAGGAATGCAATGCGTAAATAAAGCAAATATTAAATTGTTTTCTTTATTTTCCTACAATCTTTAAATATTATGATTCATGTGGAATGTAAGAGTAGTGGATACTAGTTAATACTCTAGTAATCCGTTAAATAATTTTAAACTGACTCAAACCATAAAGTCTATGTAAGAGAAACTTGATATATTTGACCGCCGCTTCTCACAATATGCTTAAGTGTGGAGCATTGGGCAGATTTTATTGGCAAATAATGTTTTGGCTTAATAAAGCGTCAAATAGTTAAGTCCATTAGTCCATTGTTGAGTGTCTCTGTGCCGACTTTCAGCAAATATTGCAATATTCTGTGTTAAGTTTTCCATTTCTTGTGACAATGGAATTGGTTTGATTTTAAAAAATAAGTCACACAATTGCCTGCAATTTTTTGAATTGTATTCTTAACTTTCACAATACAGCATCTGTGGCATATTATTCTCAATAGCAACTATGGGCCTGCATAAAGATAACTGATGATAGTGTTCCCGAAAAATATTTGCGTGTATTCTATTCTACGATGCGTACGATTTAAAATTATAGCTGACAATTCCAAATAAAAACATCCAAAGTCGTTTAAATCGTTTTATTTTAATTAGTGTTTATCGGTCAAAATCTCTAACAATACTGCAAAATGTACAGGGTGCTCCCACAGTTTCGGCCATGCTGAACAAAAGCCGCCTCGGCGTTTTTCAAAATAGTGTAGAAATCATTTAATCATGTAATTAATTCTTCATAACATCCGGTAGGTATTCTCAATTAGTAAGTTAATATCGTCATCGTTTGTCATCACATCAGAAAGTTGCTCACTTTAGTAGGCGACACATCAGGCAAGTATTCTGAAAGTCATAATGTTTGCGTTCCTGCTTAATTAGGTATAAAGCTTTATTGTTTAACTTGGATTGTTAAATTCATCGTTGCTGTGTTCATCGTTACTGCATTCTTCATTGCTAAGTCCCTCTTTGCTGGATCTTCGTTGCTGGTTTCATAGTTGCTGATGCTTCATTGCTAGATTCGTCTTTGCTGGATCTTCGTTGCTTTGTTTTTTATTTTTTTTGTTTTGTTTATTCTTCTTCATTTGATTCATGATAAGGCATTCACATTTTCATATAATCGGCACTCGTACTCGTGTGGATTGGACCGTCATGTGTTCCGATTTTAACCACATCATATCTATCGTTATTAACAATTTACGATGGCTGTTGTTGGTTCGGCTTTATGCAAAACAACAATTCGAACGGGGTTCTTTTCGTACTACTTTGCCAATGCGGGTTGATATACATCTGAATTTTGTTGGCAGACTTGTACCAACCCTCTGGATGTATAATAGAGGCTTTTGCAAGGGCGAAGAGTATCACTCGGTTTATTCTCTCCACCTGGCCATTTCCCTGTGGTATTCCAGTAGTAATCATTCCATGTATAATATTGTTTTCTTCACAGTACTCCTTCAACGATGTTGAGTTGAAGGCAGTACCCCTAGTCTGTAATGATGTGTTGCAGATCACCAAAAATACCCTGTAAGGCTTCTAACTTCTTCAGCAATCCAGCTACAATCATTTTCTGGCCCCCAAAATGATTATCTTCGTGTATCTTCCTTATGACTTCTGATTGCCTTTCCTTTGGAACGCAAAGTTGCTTCCTTCCTTCATTGCCGATTTTAAATATGATACCATATTCTCTAACATAGTCTCCGTAGTCCCCATGTTCCAGAAGTTTGGAAATTAATGATAATCTTTCGTCTTTCATTTGGCTTGATTTAATCATGTCGATAAATTCGTTTGAAATGATCATCACGGTTGTAACAGGATTCCTGCTTAGTGCTATTGCCAGGTCACTGTTCTATTGTAAACGTAAACTCCTCCAGAGTAAACGCCCATCCTGCAACACGCGACGATATGTCTTTCTTTGCCCTGTCATTGTTGGGATTATAATGTCGTCCATATACTCAATTAGTCCATCTTTTCGAATCAAATCCTTGAAAACCTTATTCACGAATTTTTGTCACACCGACGGGGCGGTGCAAATCTCGAATGAAACAAAATTGAATTCGAACTGGCCATTAGGTACTACGAATGACGTATATTTCTTACTTTCTTCATTGATTGGAACGTGGAAAAAACCGTCTATCCAATACTATAACCTTATTAAGTCGTCGATAATCGACGCAAAGTCGCTTGGTTGTGTCTTTTTTTATTGGTAAGGACTATTGGCAGCGACATTAGTACATTTTAATTGGTTACAATTAAAACATTTTGGCCCTCTTGAATTGTTTCGACATTTTTCTGCGTTATGCCCTTTTAACCCAAAATTGTAACATTGACCTCGCGTGTGATTTCTAGAATTAGATTTATTTCCTAATCTCGAGCTATATTTCAACTGCTAGGGTACCTTATTTTAAAGGTCATGTATAATTCTAGCTTGGTTCTAAATTCTTTGAAATTACCTGCCCCATAGAGTAACATTCTATTACTTTCGATATTGTTTATACCGTCGATAGTGTACTGAATCACCGCAACTTCCTCGATTTTACCTGACGAACCCAACTCTCTCATCGCACGAAAGTAGTCGTTAAGAGGTTCATCCTGCTTCCTTTTGCGTAACTTGGTTGAAGATGAATATCTGCACTATTTTTTTTAATTTTGAATTCATCTATATATTGTAAACAAATTGATAAGATTTGAGAGTATTATATGATACTAAACTAAATATTTATTGATAGTTCCTTTTGGCACGATATACATTTGTAGTGAATAAACATTAAGTGGTCAAATTTGAATTTCTAAATAAGCATCGATCTCAGACATGTCACCTGAAGTTACCTAAATTACCGACTTTTTAATTCAAACATAATTTAAAACCCGATCCTCATTAAGAAATTACGCATTTTAAAGTTGATATTAACCACAGTCTTACATGGTACTTACAATGAAACACGGAAAGAAACAAATAAAGGAAAATTAAATTTTAGCCCAGACACACATTTGAAAAAAAGCTTTTTCGGGCTGAAAATATCATGCTAACTTCTCATACGTGTATTTGGACAACCTAAACAGCGAAACGGAAAAACTTTGCTGATTACAGGTAAATGCAAATAACAGTCCCCATCCAAAATTAATCAAAATGTTTTAAACGTTTGATTCGAAGGCGTACAACACATCGAGTGCGAACTGCGAATTGCGAATAAATTCCACAGTGCGATATTCGTAAATAGACGCACATAGAGCGCGGCGCAAATTTAATAAACGTCAAGTTTCGGAAGATTTTTTATATTTGACGTTTATTTAATTCGCGCCATGCTATATGCGCGTCTATTTACGAATATCGCATTGTGGAATTTATTCGCAATTCGCAGTTCGCGCTCGATGTGTTGTACGCCGAAGTGAGTATTTCACCTTTTGATCGCAAAATCGTTTTAAGGCAAGAAAAATATCTGTGAATTAATTTAATAGACGGCTTCGTGGTTCAGCTGATGTTTTATTGCTCTTCTAACAGAACACAATAAGCTCGAGCTTGGCAGTACCGCAAAATATGGCCTGAAGGGGTGCCAATAATATTGACTCAAAAGTGATGAAAAACCACAATAGATGAATTTTACTAACAATTTAGTAGAGGTATCGTTACCAAATAGGTCTCCCGCTTTTTGTAGAACATGATTTGTTTATGTTACGCCCCGGAAAGCGAGCAACATATTGCTTTACTACACATGTCCTATTTATTACCATTATAACATTTTAAATCAGAGAAGAATGAAAAATCGCTTTAAGGCAAAACCGGTGTCAAGATCAAAAATGTATCAAGATCAAAAATGTATCATTTTCGAGTACAGTTGTGTTCACAGCATTTTTCAGTAGCTGGTTTAGTTACAAAAGTTGCTTCTTTGCAATATCAGGCGCCATATTCATCGACTCATTTTGATATCAAATTGAAACATTCAAAGCCTGAAGTCTTTCACTTCTTCGTCACGATTCGTCGGACAAAAAAACAAGTCTAAACGAAAAGATCCCAAAACATTAGCGAAAATTAATCTTGCGAAATAAATATGGCCATATATACAAAATCAGATCGATTAATAGCGTTAATTTAACCGAATATCCGTTGTCCGTATGTAGTACTGTTAAAGAACAGAAAACAACAGTTGCTCTACAACAGGCTTTCGTAAGGCTGTTTATAGAGGTATAATTGCGGTAGAATAAAAAAAACAAGACTTGGCAGGTTCTCCGACTTCCTCAGAACTTTCTCTTTTTTACTCAAATTTCTTTGTTTTGTTATTTAAGCACGTACATCAATAATAAATTGGGTTGGAATTAGATATCAGTTCAAATCAGGATAATGAAAAATATGTGATCAGTGATTCTGGTAACTTAAATTTGGATATTCCTCAGGGCTTTCTTCTAGACCCACTATTGTTCGTGATATTATTAAATATGTCTGTTAGTATTAATCTCGTGGGTCAAGTCACGGCATCACCGAACTCTTCAGAAATACAATATTTACTTCACTCAGTCATATCTATGATCGGTAAGTCGTTCCCTTTTACTAACCCTAATCCTATGAAGTATCAAGTTCAATTATCCAAGAAGAGGAATTCAAACAACTTAGTTGGTATACGCTGCAACAAGTGAGTCAATTCGAACCTGGCGTCGTTCCGGTTTGCTGTTAGGTTCCTAAAATTTTCGCTTCAGTTCCGATTCGTGTGACTGGTTGCAATAACGAAAAATATAGAAGATTTGTGGCACCATTTGGATTTCAAAAATTACCTAAAAATTTAAAATTCATTCCTGTGGGGCACAAACATTACATTGAAAGAAAGATCCATATTCAACTGTTTAATGTTGATTCCAAAAAATCGTGGAACATTCTAATGCACCTGTAACTTTCTAAAAAAAACAGAACTATTTAGAAAAAATTTTGGAACCTTTTAGAACATTCAGGAATATCTATAAAATCCAAGAATATTCTAAAAAATTTGTATATTCTATAAAATTCAAGAAAAATCTGGAACATTATGATACATTGTAGAAAATTCTGGAAAACCTGGAAAACATTCTGAAATATCCCGGAAAATTTGAGAGTATTCTTAAAATTTTGGAATATTCCGAAACATTCTAAAAAATCCTGCAATATTCCAGTACACGTGGAACTTTCTGGAAAATTCTGAAATAGTCTTAAACTTTCTAGAAAATATTGTGGAACATTTTGAGAACATTCTAAAATACTCTAAAATTTTCGGGAAAATTTCGAAAAATTCTGAAATACTCTAGTAAATTTTGGAACATTTGAGAATAGTCTAGAAAATTATGAGCTAATTAGAACTTTTAAAATCTTGGAGAATTCTAAAACTTTCTAAATCGTGTCGTCTTACTTACACATCTTCACATATTTTCTCCCGCACACATATCTCTGCCCTCACCAACCAGCACACTCCACCACTTAGTTGGTTAGTCTATTCTAGAACATTCTGAAGCATTCTCGGTCTTATATATGGTAACTATGTGATGAAGACTTTCGCCATCCACTCCCACTCACACATCGCCTCATCACACATCGCTGTTGTCTTACTCTCTGCTCGATTACCTTTTCTACCTTGTTTAATAAAAAAATTGGCTATATTCCGATTTTAAAATCGCTTGGGGCATACAATACACGGGTTTAGGGTTATATACCTATGGCCGCAGCAGCAAATATTTTTGAAACTGAAAATCAAATACGAGCAAGAGGAGCACAAATTATGAATGTGTAGTGTAAGCTCGATTGTAATTTACACAGATTTTTACACGTAAAAAACGTGTAATTTACATAAGGACTGTATAAAAAAAACGTTAAAAAATATTTATAACGTAAATTAAATATACTGACTAAATTTAATTTTTTTTATTGAATAATTGTGAAAACTTCGTACGAAATAGATACAAAACAATCAATTATTTTATTTTTAATTTTATAATTGTTTTATATTTGGTTACTCGGATATCAAAATAGTTATGATAGGATCAAGCTTAAGTATATCCTAATGGGTACGAGTCCCACCCAGCTATAAAAAAGGTTTTATATGTCATAATTATTATTAGTATTTTAATAAAGAAATATAAACAAACCTTTAGTATTTATTGTAACATGCACCTTTAATTTCAAATTTGTAATTCGTGAATATTTTTTGTTTTACAATTCTAAGAAATGCGGGGGTATCTAATTTATGGGGAGAGAAGGAGTTGTTCCAGTCGCTACATAAGGTATTTTATATCGATTTCTGAAATGAAATATCGAATTCTGATGATTGATATAACATCTCAAGACTTGAGAATTCAATATAGTGCCCCGAAATTCGAGATTTTATGTCAGAATTCGATGTAAAGTATCAAAATTCAAAAAACTGTGTTGAATTCTGGGATAATATATCAAATTCTGATAAGACCGTTCGAATTCTGACAAAACATAAGCATGGAACTATACCAGAAATAAACTAAATCAAATGAAAACCGTTTCCGATGCAAAAATAAGAACATTTTAATTCGCACAGCATTTTACCATAGAGCGGTTTAATGTCCAACAAAAAAGAAAATCATTGAAAAGTGTGAACAAACAACAATACGAGAAATAATAAAAAACAACGATGCCTTAAAGTTAGTTTTTTAAATCCTAAACTTTTAATGCCACGCTATCAACCCATATATTTATTACTGTGGTGTCTTAAATTAAGCAGAGGGTTTATTAGAGGTTGAAAGATTGCTTTACTACACGTACACATGTTCCATTTGATACCATTATAATTAATCTTGAATATTTTAAACCAAAAAAGAATGAAAAATCGTTTTAAGGCAAAACCGGTGTAATGTCAAAAATGTATCATTTTCGATAACAGTTGTGTTCGCTATATCGACTCATTTTGGTATCAGATCGGAAAATTCAAAGCCTGAAGTCTTTCACTTTTTTGTCGTCTTTCATCGTACAGAAAATCACGTCTAAATGAAAAGACTAATACTAGAGCTATACGGATCGATGGTGGCTGGGTTAACTTTTGTTTAAAGAGAGTCAAATATAATCTGGCGTCGTTCCGGTTTGCCATTACGTTCCTAATTACTTCGGTCTAAAAAGCCAAAAGTATTGAAATCCTGTCAAAAATGACGAAAAATTTGGTTGGTCTAAAACCGTTTTTCTCGAAGTTTTAAAAATACCTGAGTCTGAAAAAGCAAAATGAAAAAATGTCCGTCCGTTTGTCTGGATGTCTGTACCAGTGGTATCTCGAGAACGGCTTGTCCGATTCAGAATTTTTTTTCGCCAATCTGCTTCTATGGTCAAGACGGAGATTTGAAAATCTTTTGGAGACTGTATGTCAAGAGGATGGGGTACCTGCCATATAAATTGACCCAAAACACCTGGTTAAACAAATATTTACGAATATTTATGGTCATTCTGGTTTGATTATTGAATTGGGCACTGAATTTGGAGTTGGTTTGAAGGTCAAGTTAGGGGCCAATTTGCGGGCTGAGTTGAAGTTGAGTTGGAGTTGAGTTGGGGTTGGATTAGGATGTAGTGAGCAATTAACCAATTTTTTATATATGCTGGTTTGAGGATTGAGTTTGGCGTAGAGTATGCGGTAGAGTTGAGTGCCTTTTGCTGATTTGGGGTTAGATAAAGTTTTAGTGAGCAGTTAAACTGAGGATTTCTGAGTTTTTTCATGAAAATTTTATATGGATTCTACATCTTTCGAATTTTGTTGAAATTCAGTATTTTCAATGGTAATGGGGTTCTCAAATTATTTTTAGATGACGTTCTGGAATATGGCCAAGTATGATGGAACTTGGCAATTTCTCAACCGATTGTGGTGAAATTCAACATTTGCGTTGGAAAAACGATTCAAAAATAATTTTTAGATGAAGTTCTGGAATATGGACAACTAGGACGGAACTTGGCTATTTCTTAACAGATTTTAGTTGCTGTATAGAGTAGTTATGCTGTATAGAGAATGACGTGATGGAAACCAAATGGAAAGATTTTGTTCATTCTATTTTTTCCTAGAATGAGAATTGACCCCCAGGAGACCAAAATAATCCGACGTTGCGTTTTATTATTAGGTCGAGGGCTTTCATCGCTTCAGTCTTGAGTATTCTCCATTTCGGTAATCGTTTAAACCGGTTTTAGGAAATTTGTTTTAAAGCTCTGCTGAGCGTTTTGTACCAAATGCGTTTCGAGCTTATATGTCATTAAAACTACATCGACTTGTCTCTGAAATATTTCAGAGTGATCTATAGAGGGATCATTATCCGTAAAAAATTCACCAAGCTTCTTGCTGGGACATCATCATTTATAATTTGCGCTAGATATTTCTCATTTAAATCAAGAGATCCATCAATTAATTCTTGAATGTCGGTTTCACTCATATCATTAAAACCATATCCGCCTAAATTATGGGCTACGTCTAATATGCGATGTACCTCGGTTTCTAATGGCAGTATGGCGTTTTCCTGTAAAACTACATTAGCCCATAATTTTCGCCAGCAAGCGTTAAATGTAGCTGGCTTTAATTTTTTAGTTGCAAGACAAAAGTTTTCAACACAATTCAAAATCGTGAAATTTTTCCACAATTGAGGCATATCTGGATTTGACTCCATTTTATCCACAATGAATTGAAGCTACTCGCAATCCACGCCTTCTTATTTGCGCCCCGATAAACAGGTAGGGGGATTTTGTTTATTCTTTTCAAGCTCGTGGATTTAGAGAACGATTAATCAACAAGGTTTTTGTCATACAATCGCCTGATGCGGTACTGCAAAATGTAGCGTTATTCTAACCTGCGAAACTTTAAACCCCGGAGCTGATCTTTCGTTTTTTAATATGTTAGTGCGCTTTGGCATCTTTTTCAATTTAAACCTGATTACATTAAACATCTGGTCCGGAGTATAGCCACCCTTGGTCCACCAAAATGGTCCGGTTGACTCTCTCAGAAGCGTTGCTCTGTGGTGCATGATTCGGAGTTTTGATATGCTGAATGCCGTATTTGTTTTGGAGGTTAGCGAAAAGGTGTGACTGAAATTACCTTCCATTGTCGGATAAAATTGATTCCGGTACTGAAAATACAATGAAAATGTCTTGTTCGAGATACTCGCATAACAAAATAGCAGAAGCTTCCCGTAAGGGTTTTAGCATTACAAATTTGATATATTTATCGAGAACAATAAATATATACGCGTTTCCACGTTTTGATCGAGGATACGGCCCAACAAAATCCACATACAGAAACTGAAACGGCCGACATACATCAATAAAATCCCCCATATTAGGTCTCAAGCTATAATTTACAGCTTTATTTGCTTTACACACCTGACAATTTTTTATGGTATCTCTTACATCGAGCCGCATTTTGGGCAAGAAGAACTGCCGCTTCAACAGCTCAATGTTTCTCCAGATATTCCGGTTCAGTGAACGCGGCCGAGTTCAAATCAATGTACAAGATCTCGTTAGTCACATTATTACTAGGCCCAGGTACATTTTCCTCGCAGTAAACTGGCAATAGTGCATCTGGAACGATGTTATTTGCTCCCTTACAATATTTAATGTTGAATTTAAAGCCTTGTAGTTTCAAACTCCATCTTGCCAAACGCCCCGACAAGTCTGATTGACTCATCAGCCAACGAAGCCTCGCATGATCCGTAATAATTATAAAGGCCAATCCTTCAACATAAGAACGGAATTTTTTCACACTGAAAACTGCCGAATAGCATTCCAATTCCGTAACGCTATATTTGCGTTTAGCCGCATTAAGTTTGTGTGAATAAAATGCTATGGGGTGCTCTTCGTCCCCATGTCTCTGGAACAAAACTCCACCAACGCCAGTTGAAGATGCATCTACCTGAATAAAAAATGGTAAATCATACCTTGAGTGTACTAGAACGGGAGCTGATGTTAACTATAATGTTTAAGTTCGTCGATTGCATGCTGGGCCACCTGATTCCAAATAAACTTTTTCTTAGGCTTTACAAGATCCGTAAGTGGTGCAGCTATGGTAGAAAAGTTTGCGATGAAACGACGGTACCACCCGCTTATTCCTAAAAATCGTCGTAATTGTTTTAATGTTTTTGGTACTGGATATGTGGTAATTGCTGAGATTTTTTCTGGGTTCGTACGAATACATCCTCGAAAATTTGCTCTTATCGATGTTAATAGTTAGATTGGCCTCATGCAAGCGTTTCGCGACTAGTTTCAATAACACAAGATGATCCTCAAACGTTTTAGATGTGATCAGAAGATCATGAAGATATACAAAAATGTTATCTTGGTATTGATGCGGGATCACATTGTCCATTAATCTACACATACTCTGTGGAGCATTACACAACCCGAAAGGCATTACTGTGCACTGATAAAGGGGCCTACCCGCCACCGTAAAAGCGATTTTACATTTAGCATCATCGTCGAGTGGAATTTGCCAGAAGGCATCCTTCAAGTCCAAACTGGAAATGAAGGTGGTATCTTCCAAACGACTCAGTATACCGTCAATTAATGGTAATGGGTAGGCATCCCTTAGAGTCACATCGTTTACCTTTTGGGCGTCGAGACACAATCTTACTTTCCCGTTTGGTTTAGAAAATATCGTCACTGGGGAACTCCACGGGCTCTCGCTCTCTTCTATCACACCCAGACTTAGCATTCGTATCAGTTCTTTATATAATATTGACTAGACAGCTGGCGAGATAGAATAGCACCGCTGCTTTACTAGAATTGCTGAACCAAACCTTTAACACCTGACGATGGAAATCTCTGTATTATTGATGTAAGATTGTGAGTATTAGTTTCTTGTGAAATTACATTCGATGCACAATGGGAATTGGTGGATAATTCATTTACCTGTTACTGAACTCCGAATACCTTAAAAAAATCTATGTCCAAATATAATCGTTGTGATAAATTAGGAGCTAAATTGAGACGAATTTTCCTAGTTCGGTTATTAAAGGTTACATCAGCATAAATATGACCGAAGATGCGCTCTTTGTTACCATTAGCTGTGGAAACAGTTACGAGAAGATTGTGAAATTTAATCCCATTCTTGGATAGGAACTCCTCACAGCCGTTACCTAAAACGCTTATACCAAGAGACCCGTAATTGTAAAACCATTAATTAGTACATTAGTAAACGGTCGCCCATCAATCTCTCAATTAATAATTGCCTCACATACCTCATGCTCTAGCTTTTTTTTAAATTTAAAATATTGCCACGATCGGTTAAATTTACTAGCGAAGTGATTTACTTCCTTTGAAGAATCCGATAGAACTCTGGATCCGTATTTGTTGCTGAATCCTGGCTCATGGTTCTCGGGATAGCTCCGGTTTGAAGAAATGATTCCCGATGTGTCCATTTCTTCACGGGGAAGTTTTCCGACAGTTTCCTACTACATGAACTGCAGTCACTTTTATATACGCCCTCTTGTCCACACCCAAAACAAAAAATCCGTGTTACTGGAACTCGACAGAATTTAAATGTAAGTTCGCCAGATTTGCAATTGAAACATCTGTTTGATTCATCGTTCATATGACGCTCTATAGGAGATGAAAACGACACCTTACGACCCCTAGCTTTATCGAGAGAACTAACGTCATTGTCATACTGCATATTTCCTGCCATTCGATTCAACTCTTAATCTAACTGACCAACATTACCAACGTCACTAACCATTGATTGCAATTTTCCCCACGTTGTTCCTAGGTGCTGGCCGCACTTCCGACTGACCCATAATATGACTAGGGTCAGGATTGTTCTGAAAATTCCTAATTCAATTGCCATTGGAACATTCATTGAGGGAATGTATTTCACTACCACCTACTGCTACTACCGAGCTCAGAGCACCATCTTTTTGGTAGCATTTTACTGAAGGGGTTTCAACTATTTGCCTACTTGCCACTGGGATAACATTGAATGGAGTAGACGGGAGGTTAGAAGCCTGAGAGGATATCATTGAATCGACCGTTCGATCTCGAAGAAAAACTAATACTTGTGAACATTTTTCTTGAGATACCTTAATCTCTTACACCATTATGTTTGAATGGGACAACCGCGAAAGTCACCCCTGAACACTAAAACAAAAGAAATATCATTACAAAAAAAATGAAACAATTGCCTGTAAAAATTAACTGTTATTAATCCACATTCGTAAAACACCAGATTGTTAAGAGTTCATGTCCCCGATGCTGATGTGAATGTGATTTTTAAACTGACAAATATTTCACTGAAACACAATTATTTAATTTACGCCGCTGTAACGACCTTGACCTTGCGACCACGTCGTTATCAGACTATCGAATATCACCACCTGCAGCATTTGTGGGCTCACGCTCAGTCTAGGGTGTGGGATGGTGGTGGTGGCCTGTTAGATCTTGATTAGCTGCATGCACTCGTATCGCACACAAACACTCACAGCTTGTTGTTCATCTCCCGAAATAATAAAAAAAAAAACACTCCATCATTTTCACTGTTATAACAATTCACAAAATTGTATTTAAAATTTTTTCTTTTTAATTAAAAACAATATTGGACGCTACGTTAATATTTAACCTGACCGAACAGATCTTTTTTCTTTTTCTGGTTGTTACTTTTGGAACGATCACTTGTCCTGTGTAAAACTCAGAGCTCTGCGTCCTCCATCGCTATTATAAAGAGAGAACAAATATTGAGGTCTGCTTTTGCAGATCGTTCCAGAAAAAGAAACTAAAACCTATAACCAAATAAGTAATTTTTCTAGCAAACACAAAGTTAATACATCAAAACTAAATCGCTTGCTAAGTTGCTACATTTAATACACTGATGGTTATAACAAAAATAAAATTTGATAGATCCTGTGCGGCTCCTGATATGAATGTCACCTTGCCACCTCCCGTTGTCTCGCTATCCTACACGGTTGAAAATTTGGGTATAATTTTTAATAACTATATTCGTATTAAATGCATTTATATAATTTTTCCTATTGGTTTTATATTTTTTACAATTATTAATAGACTTTATACGGTTATTATTATCAAAATAATAACCAACAAATATAAAACCTTTTTCAATATGGCAGTAGATATTAAATTAATCAATAATTTTGATGATTGTAAAACAAACATCTTATTAATTTAGTAATTCAAATATACAAATTAGAAATAACATAAATTTAATACCTCTGAATATATTAAAAATTTCATTTAGTAAAATTAATATATATATTAAATAAAAATTTAATAAATTATATGGTATTAATTCTATACGTCAACGTATAAATTGCATCCTAACGGTTTAAAGCTAAATTCATTTATTTAGTAGTTAACGTGCTGCAAATCCTACAAGTTGTTCTTGTTCAAATTTTGATCCTAATTACATTTAATAAAAATAATTATAAAAACCTTATTTAATAATAAAATAAAAGTTATTATTGATTTAAAAGTAAAAAAATATATTGGGTGATGTGAAAATAATCGTGCATTACAGGCGATCCATGAGTTACGTCGTAGATGCGTTCCCGAAAAATGCGGCGTAGGTTAAAATGGCGTAAGTTAGAAAAAATAACACAAATATGTTGAATGTTGGTTCTGTACAAAGTACAATTTATTTCGGGTCATATTTTAGGTAAAAATAAAGTAAAATTAAATACATTATGTAGTTCAATAAAAATTCGTACATAAATTGGTACGTTATATAAAATAAACTAAATAATACATAAATTCAAACGTATGTGTACATTACGTTTTTAAATCACATTGATTTTAGTCTAATATCCCTTCGAATTCTTCAGATGACGAAATAGTGTCATCGGATGATGAATTAGATGATTTAGGCGATGTTGCTGTGACCGGTTGGAAATATTTTTTAAGGGTAGGTTGACTTAAACCAGCCTTTTTAGTTTCCAAGTACAAGTCCTTATATGTAGCATGTAAGGCCCTTAGTTATCGCTTCTATTGCGAGATATCGTCTTTCCGAGTCTGGATCATTCTCTTCTATCAAATTTTTTAATTCATCAGTAGAGCTTATAATAGTTGCCAATTTTTTTAGAGAAAGGATTGGCTGTGGATTATCATTGTCCTCTATTTGAGCTTCACGGCCTTCATGATAATCATGCAATTCGATTAATTCATCGTCTGATAGTGGACCATCCTGCTCAGTTAATAAATGTTCTACGTCGACAAATCTACCGCTGTGAAACCAATCTCTTTGGCCATATTGAGAATTTTAGTTTGAACTTCAGCTGCATCTTCACTATAACTGGAGGAATCATTTTCTGACCAAAGCTTTTTCCACGATCCAGACATAGTGGTACTGCTAACTTCGTCCCAAGATTTGCCAATATTAAAAACTGCGTGTCTTATCGTAAAGTTTTTCCAGTAATCTTTCACAGTGGCCTCGTTTTCTTCAGATCTTCGATCAATTTCATGAATCATTTCTTGAAGAGTACGTCTTAAATAATATGCCTTGAACGTCGCAATAACACCTTGGTCCATCGGTTGCAAAATGGACTTAGTATTCGGTGGAAGAAAAATAACTTTTATATTTCGTCCAATTCATCCAAACTAACGGGGTGGCCAGGTGTTGAGGACACAGAGCGAATACTTACCAAGAAGTTGCGAGTTAATGCACTCAAACTCACCAATGAACAAACAAATAAAACACTTACGAGTTATTTTTGTAATTTTTATTATTAACAACACAATTCAATACATTATTGCCATTCATGTTGAATAATTTTGTTGTAATCAGCTGTCCAGTTTCCGTAATGATTGTGTTGGAATTTTAACTCTATAAAATAAGAAAATATGTATTATTATTATTATTAATATTCTAAACAATATTGTACTTAACTTTATGAAAACACACTGGTGCACCTGAAATGATAATTTATAATTAATTCGCGTATAAATTTATATTATAAAATATTATTACTTACAAAACGTAAACAAATGCCTCAGCTGATTGATATTTTGGCATTTGCTGATCACCGATTAGCACTGCCTTCTCGCGTAATTCAGGTGAACTAGATGTGTTATAAAATTTGTAAAACTGTTATAATTTAGTCGAGACGAACTTACCTTAGAATTTATTTGTCAGTAAAATTTTGTTGTGTTCTGAAAATTGCGAGAGACAGTCATACGTGTTTAGTCGTAAAATTACATGTTGTTTGTAAAGTAAAATAAAATCAAATAAAATCTCAGTGAAGATTATAATTTAAAGTTTAGCGTTTTGATTCGGAGAATTGTGTAGCAAGATCGAAAATATTTTTGTGTACACCCGTAATCCGATCACCAGGTGCATTATCCAACACGAGCAAAGCTTTATGTACAAGATTATTTTTTATACAATAATCCTTTACTGCAGGACAAAAGTATACCTTGTACCAATCAGTAAAAAGACTACCGGTAACCCAAGCCTTTCTGTTACTTCTCCAAATAACCGGTAAACTAGTTTTGCTGATACCCTTTAAAGCTCTCGGGTTCTCTGATTAGTAAATCAGCAAAGGTTTCAACTTGAAGTCGACGGCGGCATTACCGCCAAGAAGAAGCGTCAAACGGTCTTTCGCTGCTTTAAAGCCGGATGCATGTTTTTCTGCTGTGGCCAAATATGTACGCGAGGGCATTTTTTTCCAGTATAAAGCCGTTTCGTCTACGTTAAATATTTGCCGGTTTGAATATCCTCCATCTGCAACGAAGTTCTTTATTGTTTCCAGAAAAGCGTCTGCTGCGGCTGTGTCTGCACTAGCTGACTCACCCGAAAGTTGAATGTTTAGGAATCCATTTCAATTTTTAAAATTTTCGAACCAACCCCGACTAGCCTGGAAAGTATTTGTTTCCTTCTTGCTTAATTCGGCCAGAGTTCCGAAAATACTTTTCGCTTTGGCTTGAATGATCGACGTACTAAGTGGAATATTTTTTTGGTTTGCATCTTTAATCCAATCTATTAACAATGTTTCTATTTTCTCCAATGTTGGAGTTCTAAATTTGGCAAAAATTTTCGCGCTTTTTGAAGTTCCCGCTTTAGCGTGATCACGAATATTTTTTTCTTGTTAAAAAATTGTTCTCACAGTTGTTGGTGGGAGATTTAAATTTTTGGAAATGTCGATGGCTTTCTCACCAGCGGCAAATCTGTCTAAAATATTTAATTTCAACTCTAACATTATTGTTTTCCGCTTTTTAATTGGCCCAGGTGATACATTTTTCGTTCGCTTTATACCACTCATAATTATTTCCTAGACACATGTTAACCGATAAGTAAATTAATTTATTTTCCATTTAAATACGAAAAAACATATTACCTGATTAATTTTACAGTTTCTAAAAAAGTCGAAACAAAAATATAAAATATACAACGAGAAAATAAATCACACACAAATTATTTGCTTAGCTTTAAAGGACGATGAGAAACACACAAATGCTTATCTTACTAAATTGGTTTTATCGATTGTTTGAAAGAGCTATACTGCACTTGTGTATGTGTGTATGCATAGAGCAATAAAACGGGAAAGGGACCGAAACAAAATTCTGCTCTATTCTACGTTTAATGTAAAATAAAGTAGAATTTCGGGGAATCACAAATTTGTTTTCCGTTTCCAATTCTCTTTTACGTTGCAGTTTTTTTTACGACGTAACTCAAAGCAATCGACGACGTATCTTAAATAAAGAGCGTAATTTATAAATGACGTGAATCGAAAAAAACGTAATTCAAAACGACTTAAGTCAAGGATCACCTGTATAGTGCAAAAAAGTTTATTTAAAAATGTAATTCTAATAAAATTAACCTAAAAAACATCCATTTAATATGTTCTTGGTACCAATTTTATACTTTTAAAGTATCAATTGTACCGTTTTATACCATAAAAGTGTCAAATTTATATCTTGAGCATATTAAACAATATACCGTTATGGTTTAAAATTGAAGTTTCTTTTTTTAGTATATTGATACATACAGGAATAATTCCGGCACGTGTATAATCTTTACTATACCGTATTTATCAATAATATTACAGATACATATATCCATAATACTATTAACAATTTTAATATTATTAATTATTCCTATTAATTATGAGCGGATTTTTTGTGACACTTGAATATGGAAATGTTCATAAGATTGTAGAAATTGTGAAGTACAGTTCTACGGAACATCTTGAATATATGGACTACGTCTTTTCAGGTAAATTTTAATCTATTTTATATATAATTGTGTTTTAGCCATTCACTGTAGTGTTAAATCACCGTATGATTTAAGTAACTATGTATGTATATACATTTAATTCAAACGGTATAGAAATTCATATTCACAACCTACAGGAATAGGATGAAATTCAGAATTTTAACTACATATAGAAACTGAAATTAAATTGGTTTTATATTCACTTATAATATTTTTATGACCGGGTACAATACAATATACGACACAGTACTTCAAAACACCAATATAAAAATAGAAAATTTTGATTGCTTTCTCAATGTCCATGGGGCAGTTATTGAAGAAAATATTTTTGTTCGGTATATGGAACAGTTTATAACTCATCAATGTGCTTGTTTTGTTTTAAAAATTAAAACGAAATTAATAATAGATTTAGAGAAGCAAACGCATTCATCGGCTGATAATTTGGCCGATTTAAATACTGGATATTATGAATCTATAGAAAGGGCGAATGAATTAGGGGAACTAAAACGATCGAATGCTGTGGTTGGATTAAGCCTCATTGTAACGTCAGAAGTAAACATTAAATTTGTACAATTTGGATGTGTTAATAACAAATAATATTTTTTTAATGCAGTCTATTAAAACTTACCTTAGTAGAAAAACGGGTGGCCCCAAAATATTGTCAGATTTTCAAGAAACTGGTTGTTAAAAAGATGCGTTTAGAAGGAAAGTAGTATCGTACTTAGGCAGCTTTCATACATGAAAATTTTGGTTTTAAGCCAACAAAAGAAGAAAAATTCGCTATAGCAGAAGCGTGCATAAAACTATTTCCTTGTTTGAAATTAGTTTGTATATTAAATTTTAGTTATATAATATACAGAACCAAAATATAATGTCGTTTTCAATTCTACCAAAAATTCTACCGGTATCCTCACAATAAATATTTGCTGAAGTCGATTTTCAAAAAGAAATTGTTCTGCATTCATTCGATGATTCTCAAATTAATAAAACTATAACTGAAAGTTATATTTTCCCTATTTCTAACTGCTGGGTATTCGATATCACTAAATAAACAAAGAAAAATTGTACCGCCCAGAAATACGGTATACATGCGACTATATTAGCTTAATATTGGCTGTACTTGTGTATTAAAAGACCATTTAAATTATTTTTGTACTTCCTAGAATTCATGAGAAACGAAAGCGGCATAATATGTATTAAAATCTGTATATGAAAATTATGTGCTATTTATTTATTATTTTAACGTTATTTTCTTTAGGAATTATTGATTAATTCTTCTAACAGTGGATTTTTGCAAACAAAATTGAAAAACGAAAGGGTGAAAAAAAGAAAAATAGAACAGGATTTCGAAGCTGAAGCCGATGAGCCAATGGAAATAGAAAATATAGATCCGGAAACAATTTTAAGAGATTTACATTTACTGAAATCTGCATCTCTTCCTGAAGAAATACCTTTGGCCAAAGAAAAGTTACAAACAACTCTATAATATCGAAAAAAAGAAATTCAGAAGGAGACCTTTCTTTACTATTTTTGAAAATTGCCGATATTTTTTTGTTTGTGATCGATATTATTAGTTGCATTTCTTCACCTTTAACGGGATCATATCATGTTTTCCAAAACAGTACTGCAGGCAGTCTAATTTTGTTTGATATCAAAATTTATGATCCATAACCAATGTTGAAACAAATTTTATTGTTTTTTCCCACATAAAACTTGATCAGATTTAAATCAGTTGGTGTCATGAAATATAGATATTATTAGAGAAAATCGTCGTTGTAAAGTTTATAATTAAACCTTTCTTTTAACAGATTGTATAATATGACTTTACGTTGAGGCATGGAATAACGCCAACTTTATCAATTGAATGGGAGTGGTACCAGTATCATATATTTTCTATTGTAAAAAACTCAGGAAAAAGTGTGCTGTATACAGAAATTGACAGAAATATTGGTAAATATGGTAATCAATTTAAGAATTAAACAATATATCTTAAGTATTTTAAATGTATAATAGACTGGGATACTCAGACACTCTAAATTTGTTGAGGCTGCTACCACCTTCTCCAGCTGGGCGAGTGAAATTTAATCGGTTGATGGATGAAAAAGCAGTTGACAAAATTGTTATACATAAACCGGTGAGATTTTTCTTTTTTTTAATCAATAAAATAAATTAATTGTAATTATCGCTATATTTTCAGAACTTAATAACATTTTAAAGACACATTCTTGAGATATTACTAACTTTGTATTACAATTGTTTAACAATGCAAATTATTTTTGTCGATTCTGTGAAATAAATAAATTGGACATACAAAGCACATATGTTGAGAATGTGGAAAAAATGTGGACTCTTACTAGTTTAACCACAAATTTTTTAAATGAAGATAAAAACTTAAAAAAAGGTGTTAAAAGTTTATCTATTCTTAACGAACTAACGAACTACGATATTTTAAATAATTGTACTGTGTTGGATCAATGCATAATTTACTCGAAAGAGTAGTACCTTTCGTAATTTTGGCTTTATTTAATTTTTTTTCCGATTCCAAAATAATTAGTATGCAACATATAAACGACAGAATACATTCTTTTAATTACGGTTACCTGTACAGAAAAGTATTACCTACGTCTTCTATTAACAAAGATTCTTTAGGACTATCAGCTTCTCAATGCTGGTGTTTAGCAATCCATTTACCGTTTATCTTTGGTGTATTAATCACCATATCAACAATGATTAGGTGGGAAGGGCTTACAACAATTCTCGAAATTTTGCAAATTGCTTTTTCAAAAACTGTTGATTTTAGTGTAATTGCTAAACTGAAAAATTTAATTGAAAGTCATTTGTCAATTATTGTGAATATATTTAAGCTTAAACTAATCCCTAAACATCATTTACTCACTCATTATCCAAATGTAATGGTAAAATTAGGTCCATTGAGCCAATATTCCACAATGCGTTATGAATCTTAACATCAGTATTTTAAAAATTTGTCAACTAGGCTGAAAAATTTTATAAATTTACCTAAAACCTTATCTCAAAGGCATCAAAAAAGGTTTGTTACCAATTGGGAAAATTTTACGTTGGATCATGAGAGAAAAATTGGCAAGCTTTGTGAGCCTTCCAAAGATATACTCCACGAAATTTTAACGGGATGGACTTGTTTAAATTATCTGGAAAACGAACCATTGTTAATAGTTCCGTATTTTGAAAATTCTGTTCATTACCGTCCATTACTATTTATTTCCTTGATTGATAATTCAGTGTCTTATTTTTTTCAAATCAAATACATTATTAAATTTTGAAATCGGTACCTTCTTTTATGTAAAAAATTCATTACAAAAGCTTTTGATAAATTTCATCACGCATTTGAGGTAGAAGAAGACTTAAGCTTAAAAAATATAAATTTAAATATTTTTGATATTTTGAAGTTTGATGAAACTATTTATACTTATGAAGTAGTAACCTCAAGGCGGACAAATAAATGTTATATTTTAAAAAAATTCTAAAATTACAATAACTTGATAGAACGAATTGAAGAATATTAAATTTAGTGTGTTTGTTGAATTTAATTATTATAATTTGATTAGAAAGAGAAAAAAGAATATATGTATGATAAATGAAATTTAGAGCTTTTTATTTATTCCAATTAAAGAAAAATAATTTTAATCCCCACTAATATTTTAATAGGTATCGAATATACAATTGATAAATTGTTATCTATTAAATTAATAACATTATTTATCAATTTAATAAATATCAGAATTAAATATTTGATACAAAATTTAGATTAATTTAATAATTACTACGTATTAGAGCATTTAATAAGTTATGTTTATTGAGATAATATGTCATTGGTATTGATTTCATTAATATGTCGCAATATCAAACTTATAAATGAATATTTTTAAATATTGTACATAGTTTTGTATTAGTTTAATACTAATGCTATATAAAAATTAATACGATAGTACATATAAAATTTATAACCCTAAATATACACAAATTAATAAATTGCGAAACTATTAATTTAATACCATTTTGCTGATGGATTTATATGAATATCTAAAAATGATCAATTTTATACCTATTTTTTCAACCGTGTACGGTTGCCCGTTTTCACGCTAACACACGTGGTTTATTGGTTTATTAACCTTTTTTTTTTTTTTTTTTGAAGGCCGCGCCAGACAGATGATTTATGACGTTGCCCGTCCCATCGCTGCTTAAACAATGCAGATTTCTCGGGTTTTTATTTTGAAATTTTTTTTTGGGTTTTGGTTTTAAATATAATTAATCTGACTGACAATGATTGGCCGCAGAAATTTAGGGACCACCCAATACACTCAATATCCACTTTTAGGAACCACTCGTAATATTTTTTTACTTTATTGTGCTTATATGTACACAAGTATTTATTACTGTTCCTCTTTTCTGTTTTTTTTTGTTTGTTCTTTTTTTGGTGAACTTAACACCACAGACTTAATAATAGCGTGTACGTTTGGTTTTTTTTTTTATTTTATTTCAATACCAAACTCTTCGTACCGTCACCTCACCATCCAACTCAACTCCCAACAAACTCGACTCCCTTATCAAAATAAAACTCTTCTTTTTCATATTTTAGTAGACCACAACGCTAAAATTTCCAATGCGGAGGACACTGGCATTAATTCTACCACCACCTTAATTATACCAGATGCAATCCTTAATAATTGTAGCTATATTCATGGCGATACATTGTTTTTGGTTTTCTTTCGGGGGGGGGGGGGGGGGGGGGGGAGGGTCATAATTAACAAGTAGACAAATGTTTTGAATGCCATTATTGTTAATATATTTTGTCTATAAAAAGCCGAAAAAATCTATTTATTTTAATGCAGACAAACTTTTTTTTCTAAATAGTTTTTGTAGAGACAGTATCCTGTAAAATATTTACCAAGTAGCAAGTTATGTTTGTTTTAGGCCCATATTGAATGCCTTTTCAAAGATTATAATATTATAATTCAAGGGTTCACGACTCCGACAGTTTCCTCTCCTTTTTTGTTACTAATTCCTAACGATATTCGCTAGAAGGCTCTTGATGTAAACAATATTTGATTTGAGACCGCGGAAGGTGCATACCGCCCCCATTCATAAGATAAGACAATTATCGTACGGTTGTTGTATTTCCGGTAATTATTAAATTCATATTTTTTTCAATATAAATAATTCACATTAAGAATTTGACATTTTATACTGAATCACCAAAATTTAAATTTTTTTTTTTTATGACATCACAAATTCGGTGATTTACTAAATATGCTGAAAAACTTAATTCCTTATTCCAATAAAAACACTGAATTTTACAATGAAATATTAAATTTATTTACATTTTAAAAGGCGGCTCTGAGGCTGGTCGTGTTTATTTTCGTGCTGTTCAATAAAAATTTACAATTAAAATTGATATGATAATGATATCTGCTTCACATTATATACAAAAAATCAAGTTCATAAAAACCTTTTGAATTAAATATGTCTTATATTATTGTTTTGAACATTTTTATTTTTATATTTTTATTAATAGCCCTAAAAACAGATGAATCTTTCATAAATTTCATGATATGCAAATTAATCACGTGCGCAATGAAAGCCACCGTCAAGTGTATACACACGACCAATATATACAATAGCGTGCAGAAAACATGTGATGTTAAGTGATTTTGTGATAAAACTATTCAATCATCAGTAAATGAAAGTGACCGTAGCAACCATGTGATATCGTGCGTAGGTATCTTTCTAAATGTTTTTGAACTCATCAGTACCATCATCATCGTCATCATGACTCTACTTTGTATTATTATTCATATGAAAGTGCTTTCTTTAACATTTTTAATACGCGCGGTATATACCAACATATATGTAGCTATTATTAGTTTGGTTTGTTATTTTTATTTATTTTCAAGTAAATCAATAACCTTAACTATAATTTATTACGATTTTTATTTTATTTTTTCACTTTTATTTTTAAAAAATTTATTTTAGTTTTTACGATCATGATTGTTTAGATTAGTGGTTTGATGATTGGATGTGTATTCCATACGAGTTAAAAAAAAAGAAAAAGGAGAAAGTTTTTCTGATTTTATTTCTTGGCAATGCTGTATGTTTGTCTCTGTCTTCCGAAGTAAAAAAAAAAAAAACCGAAGTTAAATCAACAACAATCTGTTTCTCTGAAAGAAAGTGAAAACAAACAAATACATTTAGAAAAATAATGTTTGTATATGTATTGTTGATGTCAACGTCTTATTAATTAATTGTATGTTTGTTTATTCACTAAATATAACGAACTATTCAAGTTTACGGCCAAAATTTATAAACACATTTGTGTTTGAGAAATGTAAAATTCCTGCATTTTTAGACCTCCCACTTATATTAGGCATATACAGTTGGTGGTTAGTAATTTGTAAACATTGAATTTTTAAATGGTCTAATAACTTCGAATCGAATCCAAATAGGATTACTGATTAGGTTCTTCAAAACCCCATCCTGATTATTTCGTATAGGTTGAAAAACTATAATATCATATAGACACAGTAGTATTATAGTAATTATAAGTGCGTACAAAAAACTAAAAAAAAATCCATTCAACAACAAATATTATTGTAAATATATTTTCTGAGAAAATGACAAGGTGAATGACAAAGTGAATGACCGACCTACTAAATTGTTGTTATTTTTAATGATTTTATTTCTTACCTCGTGTTCAGACGTTTTATTTTGATTTTATTTAGTATATAGTTGAGAGAAGTTTAATTTCACTTTCATTTTTTATTTCTTATATATTTTTATAGGTTTGTTATTGTTGTTTTTCTGTTTACAACTACAATCTTATACATATATACTATAAATAACAGCAACCCAACATTTCTTTTTGTCTAATTAAATCTCAAACACAAACATCTAAAAGAAAGAACTAAGTGTATAAGTTAGGATTAGTTTCGACAAAATGATATCATTAAAATTCAATTAATCATTTTTTTTTTGTGTTATTAAATTTTATTTTATTGCTACTAGCTACTTCTGTGTATATTAACAAGATTTTGTAGCCGCGTGCTTCTCACCTTAAGAAAAAAAAAATCGTTTGATTTGATGAAGAGAGAATTAACATTATTATACGTTTTTTAAATTTTATTTGAATGAATATTCCGGTTTCCAAGGTTCATGGTATTAACATGTTTTCAAATCCCTATACACATTATAATTGTGTACAAAATGAAAATGAAATTAAATTTAATTTTGTTGTTTGAAACTTTCGATTTCTTATATTCATATGACAAGAGAAAATTTCTAATCGAAAGTTTTACATTTAAATAATGTACATTTTGAGAAATCTGAAATTCCAATACTAATTACCATTTGAACGCGCGGACACAATTATTAACGATCGATGTGGATACCAAAGTGCAGTTTTTACCATAAATTAGTCATTGCGGTTGATTGCAATTCTTCCTCAATAATGTATGTTCACGAATGATTTAATTGCCAGGGAGACATCTCTTGACAACTGAAATACATTTTTTTTTAAGTGAATTCTTTGATATGCAGTTAGAAGCATCTATCATAGTTGTTTAGATTTTAATAGTTTGAGTAAACATATTCGTTCCCATGCAACAATCTCGTGAAATGATAAATTTGTATTAGTTTGCTGGAACACAGAAACTTACAGTGAACCTGGCTATTTGGATAGTGGTCGCCAAAAAAGCAGTAGGTATGCATTCTGATAATTTTAGAAAAATACTTTTTCTTAGTTTTAACTATATCCGCATTCTTTAATTTAGAAGGTTAGGTTAGGTTAGGTTGAAGTGGCTTCTATCGCACACTTAGGCCAGCAATGGCCCGTTGTGATACCACAGAATCCCATCTCCCCATTACTCCCGTTGAAACCAACCAGAGCTATTTATATAGCGTAATAAATCTCGCACTCCACAGTCCGCGAGTTCCGAAAGGCTGTCCATACCGTACACACCCAAATACGTATGCCTTCTGTATGATAGCGCCGGACATGAGCATAGGAAGTTTTCAAAAGTCTCCTCCTCCTCTTCGTCCATGCAACTTCTACAAAAGTCATTCGTCTGTATCCCCAGCCTTCTCGCATTCTCCCCAAAAAGGCAGTGACATGTCATTATCCCTACGACTAATCCTATTTCTTGTCTTCCCAGGGATATTAGTACCTTGGAGCGCCGCAAGTCCAGTTTTGGCCAAACTTGCTTTGCTACCCTGCACGTGAGAGTGTTGATCCACCTCTCATTTGTCAAGGCGATTGCCTTTTTACTGAGCGCCCATTTTAGCACTGCCATAGGCCTCCCCAGACCTACCATTTCCGGCTGCATCTGGAGAGTCGTACCGTACCTAGCTAGTTCGTCCGCCCTGCAGTTCCCCGTGACGTCCGAGTGACCCGGGACCCAGATTATCTGGATGCTGAAATACTCGCTCATCTCGTTAAAAGATGATCGGCAATCCAGCGCCACCCGCTACTTCAGACAAACTGCCCCAAGTGACTTGATCGCTGCCTGACTGTCCACATAAATTGCGATATCCCTCCCGGATACCACATTATGCTTCAACCATGTCATGACTTGCCCAATCGCCACCACTTCAGCCTGGTACACGCTGCAGTAGTCAGGGAGACGAACAGAAATATTAACATTAAGTTTATTACAGAAGACTCCGGCTCCTACCTGATCGTCTAGCCTCGAGCCGTCCGTGAAAAATTGCACTGCCTCGTTTTCCAAGATTGATCCATTTCTCCAGGATTCCCTTGAGGGAAAGATGGTACGGAAACCCTTATCGAAGCACAACGTTGGTGTAATATAATCCAGATTCGCCAGTTCTTCGCCAGCGAATCTACCTATCGTCGAGTGTCCCACCTGAAGACACTTCCACTGAGAGACAGCCAAGAGTCTCGTAGCCACGTTGGCTGCCATCTGTTTACCATAAAGGTCGATTGGAATAAGGTGGAACATAACCTCTAAAGTGCGTGTAGGTGTTGTCCTAAGCGCCCCGCTTATAAGCATACAGGCCGTTCTTTGCACCTTCTCCATCATACCTCTATATGTTACCTTATCTAGAGCTGGCCACCAAACGCCCACCCCGTACATTAGCACAGGTCTTACCACGGCGGTATAGAGCCAGTATACCAGCTCCGGTTTCAAGCCCCATCTCTTACCTATAGCGTTCCTACACGAGTATAAGGCTACAATAGCCTTATTCACTCTTTCCAAAGTGTTAGGCTTCCAGCTGAGCTTACTATCAAAGATTATGGCCAGAAATCTCGCTCGGTCAGCAAAAACTAGTCCGCTGCCGTTTATGATAGGAGGGCTAACCACCGGAATTTTATATTTCCTAGTAAATAGTACCAGCTCTGTTTTGGAAGGGTTAATCCCCAATCCACACTTGCTGGCCCATTTCGTAAGAATTACCCTTTTTAATTTAGAAAGTTTTACGAAAAATATAAAGGCATGAAACCTCATGAGGTGATCAGAACTTCGGTTTAGAATATTTCAACTTCCAAATGAATCCCAGAATAACCCTCTTAATCCAATCTTCTGCTCAACCTACAATTCAATTTGCAACAAAACCTGTATCTCAATCGTAACAGAATTATCCTAAACGCAATCACCTAATTAACCGCCAAACCAATCCTCCAACCCAATTAAGGAATCAACCCCAAATCAAATTTTAAATGAACCCTTAACTTAACCCCAAATCAAACTTTAAATAATCCCCCAACCGAATAACACACTTAACCATAACTAAATCCTAACTCACTGCAATTTAACTTACCTCGAACCAAATCTAAACTCTCCACCCTCGGCATACGTACCCTCGTACCATCATAACCTCAAACAATCATTCTAACATAACCTTATTCTATTATGTCATATAATCATGAAACTATACCATTAAACCAACATACACCCATACCATCGTAAAGTCGAACCATCAGACAATGATGTATATCTTACCATCAATCCACCATAACGTCATACCATCACAACATCATACTACCACAATATCATACCAATGGTACCATTATACCATCGTACCAACGTACCAACATAGCAACATACCATCATACCGTCATATAATCATACCCTCATATTTCAGAACTTTATCAAAAAATCATTTTAGAATTCCATGTCCATCGCAGATGTCAAATTTCGCTAAAATCTGTTTAGAAATAGCCAAGTTCCGTTTAAATATATTCAAAAACTTCATTTAAAAATCATTTTACGACCCCATAACCCACGCACATGTCAAATTTCATAAATCGGTTAGACAAGCGGTAATCATAATAAAACAAATTTTCCTGTACTTCAACAAAATCGTTCAACAGTGTAACCAACAACAGGCCTGGCTTAATGACAAGACAAACTATTTGTTACAATGCGACGTCTCCGAGAATATTTTACCGAAATGTTGGGCGAATGTCGTTGAAATCTTTCGAAATGTTCGTCGAAATATCGTGTGCTTTTTGCAGCTCACTCTTCTTTTACAAATGAGCAAATTACTGTGTCTGGATGTGAATCTATTCAATTTTTATGTGTTAAGGTTTTAGTTTGTAAGAATATTATATATACCTCCTAGATCATCTATTGATATTTATCTAAATCACATTGATTGTATAAACGAAGTTTGTAATTTGCGTGGCTGTGTTGATAATGTAATGGTATTTGGCGATTTTAACTTAAGCAATGTTCATTGGTCGTTCGATCATGAATCTCTTGATTTGTTTCCGTCAGACGCTCGATCTGCCTATGATTCTCTTGTTTTGGATTCGTTATTCAGTTTTAACCTAAAACAAATTAACCGCTACTTAATTTGTAATGATTCATTTTTAGTAATGAAATAGTAATGATTCATTTTTAGATTTAGTATTTGCAAATAACACGGAACATCTATCTGTTCGTCAATCTTTTGGAGCTTTTTCAAATAGTGGAAATGATATTCTTCATGTTTCTATTGAAGTCGAAATTTGTACTATAATTGACAATATTCCAAAACTTTATCTAAAAATTATTTCAGAATTATGATTTTTGTCTTAATCGGTTGAGAAATGGGCAGGTTACAGAACTGTATCCAAAAAACCAAGGCCATATTCCTGAACTTTAGTCAAAAATCATTTTAGAATCCGATGTCCATCGAAGATGTCAAATTTCACAAAAATCCGTTAAGTAATATAAAAGTTCTGTCTTAGTTAGCCATATTTCAGAACTACATCTAAATTCATTTTAGAACTCCATTTCCAATGAACATGTCAAATTTTATCTTATTCGGTTAAGGAATATCCAAGTTACATCCTACTTCGCCATATTCTAGAACTTTATCCATTTAAGAATACCATTTCCATTTGGAATGCTGAATTTCATTAAATTCGGATAAGATAATATAGAATCCCAATAAAATTTGTATAAAAAAAATCACAAATCCTCAGCTAACCGACAACTCACTACAACGGACAACTTATTTGGTCCTTACGATTTACATTGTAGTGAGGTTTCCCGATATATAGATTGATCAAATACTCACTAACCATCCTTATCCAACCCCAACTCAACCCTGATTCAACCGGCAAACGGAACCTTACCCAAACTTCAACACATGTCAAATTTCATCAAAATAAGGTAAGGAACAACCAAGGTTCACCCTACTTAGCCGTATTCCAGAACTTTATCTAAAAATCATTTTAGAATCCAATTTCCAACGGGGATGTCAAATTCACTAAAATCCATTCCAAGTTACATCCTACTTGGCCATATTCAAGAACTTTATCCAAAAATCATTTTAGGATCCCATTTACAACACAAATGTCAAATTTCATCATAATCGGTTAAGAAATAGCCAAGTTCCACTATATACTTTACAATATTGCAGAACTGCATCTAAAAATAATTTGAGAATCCTATTTCCATTGGAAATACTAAATTTCATCAAAATCGGATAAGATATAGAATCCCAATACAATTTTTATAAAAATATAACAAATCAAGTTTAACTGCTCACTTAACCCTAATCCAACCCCAACTCAGCCCTAATTCAAACTGCAAACAGACCCAACTCAAACTCGATCCTCAAACCAGCACATATAAGAGGTTGGTTAACTGTTTACTACATCCTAATCCAACCCCAACTCAACTCCAACTTTAACTCAAACCGCAACTTGTCCAATAACTTAACCTTCAAATCTACTCCAAACTTAATGTCCAATTCAATAACCAAACCAGCATATATAAAAAAATCGTAAATATTAGTAACCAGGTGTTTTGGGTCAATTCGTATGGCAAGCACCCCACCTTCTTGACGAACAGTCTCCAAAAGATTTTCAAATCTCCGCCTTGACCATAGAAATAAATTGGCGAAAAAAATCCAAATCGGACAAGTCGTTCTCGAGATACCATATGTACAGACATCCAGATATCCAGACGTCCAGACATCCAGACAGACGGACCGAAATGTTTTTTTTTGTTTTTTCAGGCTCAGGGACTTTCAAAACGTTGAGAAAAGTGGTTTTAACGAAAATAGGAACCAAGCAAATTTTTCGTCATTTTTGACAGGATTTCAATACTTTGCTCTTTTTAGGCCGACGTAATTTCAAAAGAATCCTAAGTAACTTTATTAAAAATTATTAGCAGAACCTATATAGAGGTCCTACAATAGAACACCCTTATGGTAATCTTATTTTGTAACGCTACCTACAGCTTATTGCATCTATAGTTGAACGCCTTAGTAAACTTTTAAAATATGTTTGAGTTGTTGAAAGCGGAAAACTCGGACGAGCGTTCATGGCTATTTGGAAATAAAACTTAATAAATAAAAACTGAATTTTCTTGCCTTTTTAAGGATGCATCCGTTCAAGAATATTCCGCTTAAAATGACATTTTTGTTCAGAAACTTGAGCACTATTTGTTACCATATTTACTTGAATATCTTCTTTTGTCTCTACCACGATTCGAGGACGACAGATTCGGTGACCGAGTTTTTTGACGTCCTTTCCAAAGTCGCTCATCAATTTAGTAGGCTTTCTGGTACCGACTCCAGTGCCCGTTTATTAATTCGAGTTGGTGAATGTTATTTTAACCTTGATGATTTTTTGGATCCATTATATGATGCCATTATATTATGACAAATCAACGAAAATAAAAAAGAAATTAGATACATTTTAAAATTATGTTTCAAAAAACGGAAGCGAGCAACGCTCAGGGAAAAATTTAAAGAACCGGGTTTTCATTCCAATATTGAAAAGTTGCGAAATCGAATAATTTTTGAAAACTGTGTTGAAAAATTATCACTTACGATAATAATATACGAAAAAATCTTGTTGAAAACGTGGCCACACAAACGGTGGCAAAGCAACATTTGATGCCAAAAAGGCGAAACTTTGTGTGTGGTTTGATGACACGGCAGAAATTGAGGGAACTTGATGGAGAAGTTTTAATGCAACCAATGGACAACCTTGATCCTACTCCGTCAGTTTAACTCTTGATTCGTTCACTACAAGATTCTCTTAATCTTCAATTATCTTCTATTGAACAGGGTCACGATGATGAAATTACTCTACCATCCCGTTTAATCGAGAGTGATAGGTAGTTGTGCGGATTCTATGCGAACCTAACAATTTAGTCTAGTCGGAAAACGAAAGTTCATTGATCTGTAGAATCTAACACAAAACCGAGAAACGTATTGTGAGACAAAAGTTTTAACTACTATGTTAGCCGTCATGTCAGAAATCAGGTAAGTCTCTGACCGCCTTGCAAATCTGACTATGATTTGATGATATATGAACCTCCACAACATTGTGGTAATCAAATCCATTTGGATTCGCTCGAATCGTATATACACTGGGAAGATCGAAAACCCAGTTTAAGATCGAGTATGGCGAAGTATCTTACATTTTTGACACTTCAACACACCTCTGGCCACTCATTGCAATCCATGGTTATATTTGGCCAAAAATATTTAAGTGAAATGTTCTTCCGCGTTGAGCGAATCGCAGGGTGGGATAAACCATGTATCATATCAAAAACCTGCTTTCTAATAATTTTGGTTACAAATGGACGACATTTGCCAGTGGGCGTTTCACACCAAACGTTTTCATTTGAATCGGTGTGCTGAATTGGTTCGAGTTTTAACTTGGAACTTGGTCTTCGATTTTTATCCGATAAAATGGCATGAAGCTCTTCATCATTCGTCCCTAGCTTGACGAGAACTTTATCATTTAACATTTTATCTGCCAATCTAGCTATATGGGCAGCCGATTCGCGATAGGCAATCTGCAACACTAATATTTTGCCACTAATATGCTGTAAATCGCCAGTAAATTGCACGACCTAATCTAAGTGATGTGCCTGGCGTGGGCCATGCTCTGTTTTTAGTGATATAGGTATTAGTGGCATATAGATAATTGCCTAACCTCAACGAAATAACTAAAATGGTTTAGAGAAAAGTAAATGCCTCAAAGTTAGCGGTCGGATGCTGAATACCTTAACTTGGTTGGAGAGAATTTTCTTGAATATAATGATAGAGGGTCCCACTTACCATCACTGAATTCTTCCAGTACTGCTCCAATAGCCCAAATAAACGCATCAGTTGTGATGTTTGCATATCGCGTTAGATTTTGGGTGTACCAGTAAAGTTGAAATAGCTAATTTTCGGAGCGAATTTTCAAGATCTCCTATGGCCATGGAAATTGTGATTTTTTGACTTTGTTTATTAATGTCAAATCTGAATGCAATTTCGTTTGAGCAATATTTCGCCAATCACTACCATCACCCTTCGCAACTAAATGGAGTGGAGAAGACGCACATGACGATGATGGTCGGCAAATCCCTAATTGAACCATGTGTTCAGATTTTGATTTTGCAGCATTATGTTTGACTGGATCTAAACTGCGGTATGTACAAAATGATAACGGTCTATTTGTTATAATGTGATGGAGTACGCAATGGTTTCACCGAAAAGCTATAGTTTTGGCTTTCAGCCAAAGATGGAAACTCGGACCAAATTGTGGTATAATTACTTTCTATTGAATAGTAAAGTGGTATAGGTGTATCTCTAAACAGCTTCGTACCGAACGTACTAACAGTACAACCAAAAGCGGCTAACAAGAAAAAATTTAGAATTTTGTTATAACTACCGAATATCGAATTGGGAATTACCGATAGATCGGCACCTGTTAAGTGATCCTTCCAATAACGTGATTAAGTGATCCTTCCAGAAATTGTTTAGTTCCAATACCTTAAAAGTATTCTCCGAATATCCAGAGCCATCCAAGGTGTTAGGAATAACGTTGGATGCAACCACGGATCATTTTATATTCTAGGTAAACCTAGAAGAAAAACAAGTTAACACCAAACGAAGCTTCCTTTTTTGCAGCAAGCATTATTTTCGATCCACTGGGGCTCCTGTCACCAATTACAATTAAAATTAAAATACTCTTTCAAAGCTTGTGGATACAGAAAATGGGATGGGACGAACAGCTGCCCCAAGAAGCACAATCTCAAGGTAATCTCAGATAAAGATTCCTCGTTGTATCACTGGCACCGCATCGACCGGGTTAACCATACACGGGTTTTGTGATGCTAGCAAATGGGTTTATACAACGGTAGTTAACGCTCGATCCCAGAGCTCTAAAGGATTTGTGACCCACCTGATTTGTGCCAAGACCAAGGTGTCACAACCGAAACAAGTCACTATTCCGAGTCTTGAACTAATTTGGGCGGTACTACTTAGTCGATTGGCAAAAGAAGTAATGGAGATTTTATCAATCAATATAACCTCGGTAACAATGTGGACCGATTCTAAATTAGTACTGCATTGGATATCCAGTCAACCAAGACGCTGGATAACATTTGTCGCACAGCAGAAATAATCGACATTTTTAAAAGAGAACGATGGCGTCATGTCCCATCCAGCCAAAATTCTGCCGACTGTGCAACTCTTGGGCAATTGGCTGAGGAACTCTCGAAAAATAGATTGTGGTGGAATGGACTGGCAAGTTTGGCAAAAGATGACCATTTTTGGCCTGATCCACTAGAGATCTCAGAAACAAATGAAGCAATCGAGGTTGATGTATGTAACACTACCACTTTAAAGGCGGATAGCGAACCAAAGTCGGAAGACGACGTCATACTGCAGTTGAGTCTGTAGTATTCCAGCTTCTTTAAAGTAAAAAGAATCCTCTCATATGAGCTGAGATATCTCAGCAATTTAAAGCTAAGAAACATCAAGGAGAGACTCGAGTTGGAGTGCTGTCATCTGCAGAAATTGAAGAACCAAATCGTAAAATAGTTGTATATTGGCAAACAGTTTATTTTCCCGATGAATACCGATGTTTATAGCAGAATAAAATAATACGAAATAAAAGCCGTTTACTGCAGCTTAATACATTCCTGGACAACGAAGGAATTATGGGGGTCGGCGGAAGACTACAAAAATCAGCATTGCCATACAGCGTGAAACACCCAATAATTATCTCATCAAAATCACTACTCGCGACAATAATCACTTATGATATGCACATGCAAAATCATCATCCAAGCACACATTTATTAACGAGTCTCGTTCGGCAAAATGTTTGGATCGGGTAAAATATATGGTGGTATTTGGTGCAGTCGTAGTCGATTTTTGTGGGCCATTCAAAGTTCATGCTGTGTGGCGAAGAGTTTCAATACCTACCTACTAAAGTATGCTTGGCTATTTTTGTATACAATAGTATACATGAAATACATGTCGAGATTTGCATGAATCTCAGCACCGAGTCATTCTTAGGTGCAATAAGTTGCAGAAGAAAGGTATGCCATACTATTTATTGCGACAACGCTACAAATTTTGTTGGCGCAAAAAATTATCTAGCTGAGGTTTATAAGATTTTTAAACAATAATAATGATTTTATTCTCTCCAGTCTATTGAAGGATAAGGTAAATTGGCACTTCATCCCACTTACAGCACCTCATCAGGGAAGATTATGGGAAAGTGCAGTCAAGGCAACCAAAACCCAAATCATCAGAACTACCGATGGCAATACTTACTTGAGGAGTACTCAACATTAACAGTGCGGATCGAAGGCATTCTAAAGTTCAGGCCAATTTGTTCCGGCGACAATGATGACCTATAGATTTCTAACTCCTGCTCATTTTATCATCGGACGTGCTATTCACCAATTATCAGAAGATACAGCTGAGAAAAAATTGAATCTTCAGCAGAGGTACAAATGGAAAGGACAACACAAAAATCTGGAACTAAATGATGTCATCCTAATACACGATAACAATCATTCACCCACTCAATATGGCTGATGGGGCAAGTCATACAATTATTTTCCGGCGATTACGGCTATGTTCGAGTAGCTGAAGTCAGGACAAAAAACGGTACACCCAAGCGACCAATTACGGGCCTGATGACGATTCAACTCGGGGGGTATGTTTGCATATCCACGTTAGGTAGAGGAGTATGTTTGCATATCGTAAGGTTACATATCCGTTTTTTTATTTACTGCTGTTCAACAAAATTACAACCCATCAGTAATTGGTCATCAAGCCGAATTTGGAAATCCATCCACCAGTTCTGATTCATCATTATCTTCGTTTTCAATTTAGTTGGGTATATCTGGTTCGTTTGAGGGTGAAGAGCTCTTTGCAAAACATAAAAGATCTGCTGTTTCTATCATAGTATGTTGTAGTCTAGAGTGGTAGTAGAAAGCATATATGTATGTATATCCCACGTCAGCTGTGATTGAACTGAATTTTTAATACGAATATTAAATTAAAACGAATGAAACATTTTACTGCCATTCCAGTAGCAGGTACATTTACACCATAAATATTCAGCAATTGACTTGTAATGCTATTAGGCATCCATAAAAAAATAAAATAAAACATTATCGTAATTCATGTTGATGTAGTTGCAATTAAACATTCTACTTCCTTTAAGCTTCTTAAACCAACATTCATTCATTTCTTGTTAACGCGCAAATAATTGATTAATAAAAAACGCACATAGGCGGCGAACAATTATGGTTTAGATACCGTTTATATTTTGTAATTTGATACAGCTGTCTTTGCTTTGAAAAGAATTGCAGAATTAAGAATAAATATCGTACGAAAATAAAAAAAATTATTTAATTATATAACTTACTTTTGAAGTGTTTGCGTTTGTGTATACAGTGGAATTAGAGTGGTAAAAAATTCCGCAACATTTGATCCACATTTCAACTCCTAATTAATTTAACAACACTGACACATCAATTAAATTGTTAAATAAAATCGTTTTGTTTATATCTAACTATATGAAACAAATTGACATACATTTTTCAATGCGCTCGCTCCAACCGATTGATTGAATCAATAAATTAGATAAAATTTAATATTTATTATAATTTAATTGTTATCAGTTGTAGAAAATCTTAAAAATATAAATATTTTAATTGATTGATAATAGCTAGAATTTTTTATTTTACACCTTACAAATTTCAGTAGATATGATAAAGGCAAATATGTATGTATTAAAACATTCAATAAATTGTGTCATTTGTTATAAAATAAATAAGAAATACAAAATATTTAAATCCTGCACCTACACAAACGTTTTTTTTTTTGTGTCTGTCTATTAATTATATCATAAAAATCTGTGACTCAACATTTTTTTTATTTATTTATACATTTTATTAACAATAAAATAACTAGCTGCTTACTTTTATATTGAGGAGAATAAACTTAACAAATATGTGAATGTAGGTACATACGTAATTCATAAACGGATTTTAAAAATACTTTTGTATTTTTTTTTTATTTCCGTATTTGAAATATTATTGTGGTAAAAGAGGTATATAGGGCAAAACCCAATAATTCTGTTTGGAGGTGTAGTTTTAGTATGTAAACTGGTGAGTTAGTCAAAGATCCTCGTCTATTTTAAAAATATGTAATTCTAGAAAGTTTGGAAGTTTTAAATTCAAAATTGGATAATCATAAGTGAAGGTTGCAAAACACTTTATATGACAAGCGAATGGCTGAATTCGCAGCATTTTTTATATTCGTTAACGCGGTGACGAATTATTATCTAAACGAGATTTTATTTGGGAACATAATATGTATCGAAAATACATTGGTATCTTCGCAGTTACAGAAGTGGTGCTATGCGAAATATTAATTGTTTTACTCACTAAGTCAAGTTGTATGCTATCGGGCCATTATATTAACCAGAGCATATTAACTAAAAATAAAAATCTCGAAAAAGTACAAAGCAAAGTGTTCCATTAAAAATGCTTTGAAGAATTCTGAAGAAACCTACTCTAATATATCAAAAGGGATACCATCATATTCCTGAAAATAAAATCCAAAATATACGAAATAATGTGCTCCATTAAAACAGAAAATCCCATTAATTTTTTGTTAACTACAATATAAAAACAAAAGGAGGCTATGTAGCTAATTTTGTTCATCCTTTCGAAGCAGAACAAACGGTAAGCGGCTTTCTAATGTGTAAGAACATTGGAATTTTATTTAATGGTAGTTGTGGCGGTTAGGGCGGCTGTGTCCTTCCTCTACGGTATAAAACGAATTAAAATAACTTTTAAAAAATTTGTTTTATTAAAAAACTTTTTTTTCGGAATTTGTTTGTTGTTAACGATACCAACCCTGTGGGAATACTTTTACAATTTTCCGGTATTTAGAAATAACACAAGGATGACAAAAAGATTTGTAGTGTTGTTTTGTTTTCATGTTGTAGCTGATCTTCGCTAACATAATAACAAAAATATAATTGATTATTCTAACACTTTGTGTGTTTCTGAATGTTGTTACACGGTAAATAAAAATTCACTAGATGTGAGCATACTAGACAATCTAGTTAAATCAAGTAATTATATTAATTAAAATGAATTGGTTTTAATTGTATTTTATTTAATTTTATTTTTTAGAATCCTTATTGTGAAATTTGTTTTTGTTTTTATCTTGCGACCAAGATTGATTTCGATATTAAAATATCATCATCAGCTGGTAATTACTTCTTTTATACTACAAATATAACGACTATTTTCCGTCTTTATACACAGAAAAACATTCATAATCCGTGTTTACGTTGATCCGAAAATTTTAGAATATTCAATAGTTGTGTTCCAGTCGACCACCTCAGGTACTTATAAGTACTTAGGTTTGGGTCTTCGCTTAAATTTAACTACTCGTAACTGCTCTTGCCAGAATTCAAGAGCAGTTTCGAGTAATTAATTTAAGCAACCTAAGCACTTATAAGTACTTGAGATGGTCGACTGGAACACGACGATTGTTAGTTGAACAGCTTACATTGGGCGGATTCAGGTCACCCAACATGTTGGCTTAAAAAATCTACCGGTGGAAAAAATGACATTTAAATAATCACATTGCCATGAAATGTTGAATGTATCATTTGCGTTCACGTCTCAACGTGTTGATTTTACCCAACATGTTGCCAACAGTTGGCTTGCTTGAATGCGCCCATTGGTTTACGAATTTTGTAGAATCAAATCGTATAACTTGTTGGTTGTGGTGCTAATTTTAGTATTCAATAAATATTTGTTGTTTTTATTTTTGTAAATTTCTTTTATCGATCCATAGCATCCCCTTTTTTCAAACTAAATAATGTTTCCATATTTGTATCCAAATTTATGTGTAAATATCTCTTTGAATCTTTGTTTGAATGATCTACCAGTTTGACCAATATAGAACGATGAGCAATCAGAACATGTTAATTTATAAATACCGGTATCGAAAACTGTGTTGTCCTTGAGTTGAATTTTTTGTTCTAAACAATTTTGAATTTTAAATGCGATTTAATGGCCATAGCTTTGGCTTGAAATATTTTTTTTAAATGTTTACTGCAATTTTGATTATTTTCTATACTGATATATCACTTATCTTGCCTACGATCGCCGAAATTCAATGTGATGAACTGTTGGTATTCAAATTGCTACGATATGCCGTATTCATGCTATCAATTTTGTCTGGTTGATAACCGTTCTGGCTTGCGATCAATTTGATGATCTTTAATTCATCTTTATAATCCTATTCGGACACCTTAATATTATTTAATCTTTGAATTAAATGGTTGCAAGCTGCAATTTTGTGAGGATATGGATTATTGGAATTTGCATGGTTGGTATGACTGGTCTGCTTTATAGTTAGCTTATTAATTTTAGTTTACATAACTTTTATTTCGTTAGAAAGCCACAATTTTTCTGCTTTACTTTTCGTCTTTGCAGCTGCTTTTGATTTATTGTTAATTCTGATTTTGTTTATTAAAAATACTAGATTTCTGGCTGTAACTAAATCTGGTAATTTTACTTAAAATACAAATATGTAGTCCTATAAAGAAACCAAACATAACAGAGGAATTCTGTAGAGTAACAACTCGCTGCAAAAACGATTAAAGCGACAGACCCTATCTATATATTAAAATTGCGAACCTACTTTAACTTCGCGTTTACATACAACAATATTTTACTATCCTATAGCAATTCTTCAGTTAAATATCATAGTATTTCGTCTCTTTCTTCTTTTATGAAATTGCAATTTGTTTCAAAATTAATAATCAAATCTTTAAATTATATTTTGATTATATTTCTATTTTTAAATAAGCATTGTAACTGGAGAATTAAATTAAATGAATTAAAAAATCAAATATTTAATTCTACCGTCAAAATGCTCATAATAAAGAAATATAATTAGGTAGCATTGATTTTGAATTTTGAAACAAATTGCAATTTCATAAAAGTAGAAAGAGACAAAATATTATTTAACTGAGGATTTGCTATTTTGTTCTGAAATGTGGCATTATACAAGTAAGAGAACATTCACAATCAAAAAACCTTTTTACTTTGTATAAATTTTCAACAAAAGTGAACAAACATGTTTGCTCGTTATGTTGGAAATTCATACAAACCTGTAAGTCAACAGTAAAAAGTTTTTCATTATGAATGCTCTGCAAGTGTAAATTTATTTTACAGCGCAGCTTGTTTAGACATTAATGTTGGTTTTGGTTTATTATATTTTTTAATAATGTGCTACAACCCTTACTGTTGATCGAATACATTTACAACTAACACTGCAAAATACATCAACATTTTTTTTGTAAGACAAAACCGAATAAATTTAATAAGACCCTATGTAGAACAAAGTCAGACACTAAAACAAATGTAGAAAGGGATAAATAATTTTTTGTTATCGTTTTATAATTGCAATGTTAACATCAAATGTTTGTGAACATCTACAAACCAAAATTAAAAATACATCAGCTGATTATGGTTACTAATTATCTTTGTTTATTTAAGTATGGGTATGTTTGAATTTTTTATACCAATTAGAAATTAAAAAATTAGGGAACATTTTATTGTTCTTTCGTTTTGTATTATTTACATATTCAATTGATAATCGAATAAATGTTTACTTAAGACAATGGGATATTTGGCCTGATTCTGACTTCTACAATTATAAAGTACATTAAATTTTCTGTTGTTCTCCTTAGTTATGTGTTAAGGCTCATATTATATTATCACGTTTCTATGTCGCAGGAATACTATATTTACAATATACATAATATATGATATAACGACTAATATATAAATATGTACTATGATATATTTTGCTATATTTCACTACGTCGTATTTTTCAATTAAATGTCCATGAAATCAGTCGAAAATTGAATAAAAAAATGTAAATGCTCGCGCAGTAACATCAAATAATAAAAAAAATTGTTTACCCTATTCTATCTGCTTTGGTTTAGAGTCTCATGTCGTTTCGATTCACCAAAAAAAACTGATCTCGAGCAAAAAAAAAACTGAACTGGTCAATTTTTGACTATGAAGAGTTCAGTATTTTTTGCTCGAGATCCGTTTTTTTTTGGTGAATCGAAAACAACATAACTTTGTTCTACAAAGGATGATATAAAATTTATTTGCTCTTCTTTTACAAAAAAAGTTTAGTTGTAATTTTTAATGGTACTAGTATGTGAATATGTTCAATAACTATAGGTAGCATAGTATATAATTCAATATGTATTGTTCAGTATGATTTTTTTCACAACATAAAAAATAAAATAGACACACGCACAAATTGCGAGGTGTTAGTGGTTTGATAAATTGACGTAATCAGCGCCGTATTTATTGCTGGTTCTGCATAGTTTTTCTTATATGTGATTATTCCATGGTAGTACTGAAAATCAAGTAAACAACACTACTTGATTCTGGCTCTGGAATTTTGGTAAAATTATGAGACATACTATTTTTTAATTGGATTTTAAGTAAAATCGAATACATACCAGATTTTTTTGCAAAACTATTAGTTTTCTTACAATTATTCTCCTAAATTTCTAGTAACCTAACCGGAAAAAAAATGCTTTAGCAGAATTCCAGTTAATCCTACGCCATCAATTTTTACTAGACTATCCCTTGATTTCACTAGATGGCCGTCTAACTAAAATTCAAATAATAAAACATACGTATTTTATTTTAATATATTGGAGGAAACTATGGCCTTTCTTCTTCGTATTCTCCTACACAAGATGTTTAACTTTGCAGAAAAGTTTTTACATGGGTTTCCTTAAAAATTTCAAATTTCCAAACCTTGTGCTAAAACCGACGATTTTGGCTTATCGTTATCTTGCTTGGAATGGAACTGTTCCCTATGTAATTCCCGTGTTTTTCCAATAGACCGAATTCAAAATTAATCGGAAATGTTTATAATTGAAAATTAATCTGAAAATAATTTAATGTACACTGACTGTGAGACGACAAAAATAAAATTAATATGCTTGCAAACGGCTAAATTTACTAGAATTGTAATATATAAATATTTTAATATAAGTTAAAATTGACTAGGTAACTACATTGAAATATAAATCGTTGCAAAAATGCAACTGGAATTTAAATGATTTTTATTTCTACTGGAAATCTAGTAATATAATTTACGTAATTAAATTACAGTAATTTTTATTTAATTTACGAATATTTCGTTTTTCACAGTAAAACTGCCCATCAAGTATTTTTCTAGTAATATTTTGTGCTAGATAATCCCAAGAATTTCAGTATAACTAAAAATTTTACTGGAAATTAACTAGAAAATAGTGAATATCTGGATTTCATTGCAATTTCACTAGAAACCGGCTAAAACCATTTTAAATTTTACTAGAAATTTCATTTTCTTAATTTTTAACTAGAATGTCCCTGGATTTTCACTAGAATTTGCAAAACCAGATAATCAAGTAGCCCATTATCGACTTTTGTAATGAGCGTGTAAAGAGTCCAATTTTTTCAAAAATCAAGGGGCTCCTAGTTGGCTACAATATCTTTAGAAAAAATACCGAAACTCATAGTACCTCATCAAAAAATCGAGAAATGTTGAAAATTCAAAAAGTTTAAATTGAAATTTGGCAAATTCCTACAAAATTCGATATTTTTTTAGGAGTTTGTCGTGGACTTCACTCACCAAAACTTCAATAATATTGCTACACGTAAACACAGTAAAAAAAAATAATACCAATCGAGGGAACGAAAGAAAGAACGCAAACAAACCATTTGCTACGGTTAATACAAATTTGAGTGACCGCATGGGAACAATAGGATGATGAAATGAAATCTTTGCTCCGAATATAGAGTAACATAACAATAATTATCTAAGTGCCTCCTTACAGCTTTTCAGAACTTCCTGGCTCTAACAGGAACGCTGTATTAGGAGATTGTGTTGTCTTGTGCTTTAACAATTTGTCAAAAAAAAAAAAAACGGGTGTGGGTCGCATGGCCTTCAATTGTAACAATTTTTATTCTCGCGCCTGTATTTTGTTTTGGTATATTTTTTGGATGACCAAATTTATTGAACAAATTATATTTGATGGGTAATAAATATAAATTGAATCAGGGGATTAAGTAAGCTATTATTATTAAGTAAAGTATTAAAGCTAAAAATCAACTTATGCTAGGTGATACAAACTTGACTGTATGTCAATGAACTATATTAAATAAATTGGCTCCACTGTTACAATAATAGCTACCGTTTCATTACAGAGCTTTGATTAAGGAACAAATTTAACTGAAAGTGATAATTTATCAAACACTACATAGCTTCATTTCTTGATTCTATTCGGAGACTCAAAAAAGAAGTAACTGTATGTTCAGGTTCTTTACCATCCCGGTTTAATTCCGTAAATAAATTTATTGTTTGTTTTTTTTCTTTTTTTTTCTTTTGAAAAATTTAAATAAATTGTTTGATGGTGCAATAGGTGCGCAAATAAAGGCTTTTTACGATGACAATATAAATACTTGGTGGTTTCATGCCTGAGTATACTAATTTATTCTGTACAATTATAGAAAATACTCGAGTTGGTCGACAATAATCATCATGCTATCAGTTTTAATATTTCTCGCGATGTAATCAGGCAAATCAAACTTATGCTTCCTGATAAAACTTTGTAAGTGATCAGAAATTACTGTAATAAACGGTATTACTGTAATTTGATTTAAATAAATGTTTTGTGCTACTAATAGTAACTTTACCTGTCTTTTAATTAACCCTTTAATGCAAATTGTAGCATATGTGCATCATGTTATTCTAATTTGAACTGCATCTACATTTCAGCATTTGTTTTGTTTCGTACATCTGTGACCCTATTCTAGCTATTACCTGGGAATTGGGAATTAAAGTATTTTGATAGTATTCTAGCAGTTGGGAATTATATTTTCCAAAAGTGTATTCTGACGATTGGGAATTCTTGAATGTAGGGAAAAATAATTCCATTTTATATAAGTTTTGACGTTTATTTTTCCCTTAATTTTTTTGGCTAATTAGAATAAACTGGTGGGCTTGTGTGTTTTCAAAATTTTATTTACAACCTAGTTTCGGTAAAATTTTTAAATAATCGAGGCTGTAAAACTTAAATAATTTTTTCCCATTTCAAATTTTTCTCAATTACGCCAGAAAACACTTTTGGGAATTGGGAATAAAAAATTGGGAATTATTGAATTTTGGAAATATAGCAATATTTTTCCCAATTCTCGAATTGCTTCAAACAGAAAAAAATATGCATTAAATGGTTAAACAAATATTTCGATACACCATGTGAACTATAGGAATTTATTCTAGAATTTACCGTATCCAAGTAAGCGTAAATCTTTTTTGCTCTTAAAACAATGAACACTTATTTTATCTTCTGTATCATGCCGATATATGCATAAAGCTGTCTCAACTTTTTGGGTCAATTTATCAAAAAATAGGCTTGTTGAATTATTACTCAACCATTCATAATAGATTCAATTTTTTATAATTTATGCCTGATAGTTCAAGTTCAATTTCATGCGTAATTTTAGCCTTTCAAAAACTATCCGCAAAAAAACAGAATTCTGGATATGCTTCGACTTTTCTTCGATCTGTCCTGTTGGCGATGTGCTTGTGTTGGCCATCTGTACTGTTGGCGATGTGCTTGTGTTGGCCATCTGTACTGTCGGCGATGTGATTGTGTCGGATATCTGTCCTGTTGGCGCAGCGGTTGTGTTGGCTATCTGTCCTGTCGGCAATCTGGTTATGTCGGCCATTTGGCCTATCGCCCAACATTCCTGTGCCCGGTTGGCCATATTGTTGTCGGCCAAGTGAGCGCCTACCCATTTCGACATTGAATTCAAAGGCTCATACGAGTTTAAAAATTTCTAGTTGGAGCATATCAACGGATACAATTATACCAGCACCAAAGGATTAAAGTATTACCTAACGTTCAGATTTTTAATTTTTTTCTGATGTTGATGGCCAGCTGGATTGGTAACTTAAACTATTGTAGCGTAATACTCTACAGATTTTGTAATCGGATCAATAATGTTTCTATATTAAGTTAAAATTTGGGAATGTGCAATGCATTAATTGCTTGAGCCCTGCAGCTAACAGGTTTACTTTAGGTTGTACATTTATAATTGCTCGCGAATACATGACTATAGCGTGTGAATCTAAGAATATATATCTGAATCCGTGTAGTTCTACTGGTTGTTTTGTCATATAAAGCCACATATAGGAAACTTTAGTTCAGCAAGTTGAAGTAAGTGATTTGTCATTGATAAACATTGTTTTAACATGTAATGACATAATTCCTTATCCCAAATGATTTGGTGCTACTACCCCAATAGGTAATGTATCTTAGCAATCTCTGATAGAAATTGAGTTTTCATAAATTGGCTTGTTGACCGTAGTGTAATTCTAAAGAAGTTGTAACGATTCAAGCGGCGACTGCAATCTAATAAAAACATCAAAAGAATAATAAAATTGGTTACTTACGAGGCAAATCCGTAGGGTAAAATATTAAATTTGCAAGAAGGCGAAGTTAGACAACAGCAAAATTCGTTTGATTTTTATTTTATTCATCCGCACCAAATAATTTGAAACATAAATTTTACGTCATCCAGTGGTAGATTATATTTCAATAAATTTTGTAATAACAAACGTTTTTGTAACATACGGAATAATGCGAAATTAAATTTCAAGTTTCAATAAATTAAAAGGTTTGCTTTGGAACAATTGTACAGACCCTAAGTTAGTAGCTCCGGGTATTAAATCATCAATGTACAAATTCATTTTTGGAAAATCTCTGGCCCAGTTGAGTGCCAAAGTTGCTAAAAACCTATGATATGATATTGCTGATGCTTGATATAATATTGTTATTGTGTGGAATTTAAATTTGCCGAAACATTTTCTCAATTTCCGCAAAAATATTCGCTCGATGTCATTGCCCAGGCTGTTTAAAATTACCGAGCTTGTCTGCTTCCAATTTCTTGTTGAGTGACTTATTTAATAAACCAATAGGAAATCATTACCATGATATCCTTAACGCCAGAAAAGCAATAATCGTTGAGAGAGTTAGAAATATTGTTAGGGTTGCGGACAATTTTATTGTTGTTTCAGTTTCCAGGATAAAACTGATTGATTTTACACAGTTTGCTGAAATTGTTGAAATTTTTGTGCCAAAGTAGTACACATCCGATTTTTTTATTTTCTGCATCATCGCATCACGAACTTTACACTGCAACGATTTTGTAACAATGACTATGATTGTACAAAATTACAATGGTAGTTTATGAAACTAACGTGAGTTATACCCTAGACTGTGATTTAATAAAATCGATTTAGGGAATTTTTCTGGTTTGGTCGCAGTATGTCAACCTACATTTTAGCTAACGTGTTTTTTTGCATCGAGTTTAGCTAAATCGGATTTATTAAATCACTGTCTAACTAGTGCATAAGATGTATCTACGATAGTCTCAATCAAACTTCTGTAGAAAAATCTATGTTTCTCCTGCCCATTTAAGTCATTATACTGATAATACCGTGCGTTTTAAGGACTCACATCCGTGTGAAATGTTTAATCGCCATATAATGTTAAATACAAAGAAATCATAACACCTGATAAGAAGGTCACAAAATATACCGCAACGGAAGTAATTTAATATATCGGTATAGTGCAAAATTTGTTACACCACCGAGGCATCCTTACTAAAATCTCACAAAAATTAATCAAAAACTAAATATTTAATTTGTGCAACGATGTTACTCTTTGTTACAATTTTGTATTCTTCGTCTTTAGATCGATAGAAGCATCGGCGGCGCGGCGGCTATGTCATCATTAAATAAATAGAATTTTTTTTTGATTTTTTTTTTTTGAAAGACCAAAAAATTGAACAAGTTTTTATTGTTTTGGTTGAAAAAATAAAAAATAAAAATGTGTGTACAACAGACGATGGTAAATAAATTCTAAATAAGGAAATGTAAACAATTATATCGTTTGGTATTGTTATGCTTTATTGTTATTTGGGTTAAAAAGATTGATTTGACGAAGTAAAAACAAATAATACAATGCTAAGCCAAATTAGGATGAAAGGAAGGCGATTCTCGCATATATGAAGTTAAAATAGTTTGGGTTCATATAGGTGGTTGGTTTTTATTAATATTTAGCGGGCGGCTTAATAATCTTAAACTACCTACCAAATTAACAACCTTGAACGATATTGACATTGTTACAAATGAGGAACATTGATACAAAATGTAATACATTTCAATTATCCTGGTTCAACACAATTTTGTTATCCTAATCTATTAACTTACCCGAAGACATGATGCCGAAAGGGTTATACATGTGGTTTTATGATACCTCATAGCAATGTTCTTTAATCATTTTCTTTTATGATCGTAAAGGGGTCGTAATAAATCGAAAGAAAGTATTTTTTTTAGAAAGTAGAACTTTTATTGCTCTAATATGTTGCTGTGAGACAAACGTATATGGGTATTATATATGCGTTTGTTTAGTACAATTATTGTGTAATCAGTTTTTGCTTTTGTGTCGCGCAACCTTTATTTTGTATTTTAATCCTTTCTTTTACTCATTTATAGATGTGTGAATTCCGAAAAATGTTGGTTCGAATGACTTGGTTAAACTTTATGATTATGTTAGTTCATTTTTTTATTGTGATACTAATTATCACATTTTTTTTATGACAAAAGGATGTCAGAAATTTTGGTAAGGGAAAGTGTTCGCATGTTTAGCGATCTTCCTTAATATAGAAAATATTAACCCTATTTCTAAAATAGAACTTTCTCTTGGTTTGTTCATTTCATATGTGGTGTTAGTGCGCCTCTTCCTAATAGTTGATTCACGCGGTCGAATTTTTTCCTAGGTAGGGACTTATTTCCTCCCTTTTTGTGAATCCACTATGAATGATGATAATTTATGTCAGTTTTGGGTTGGTAAAATCTTGTTTCGTGTGTCCTGTACTAGTAACGTCACCACTATGTATATTGCATATACATCGTAAACCAAATTTGATGTTTTTTTTTCATTGCTACTATCTTTAATATTAGGCCACAATATGATTTAAACTTGTGGCTGCGCGCTTTCTATATTTTTTAAAACATTAAAAACTAAAAACACCAACAATTTAAAAGCAAATGTAATACATGTTTTTCAAATACTTTTCGTACCAACTTAGTATTATTTAACATACTTAACAATTGCAATATGTACTCACAGTCTATTTTAGAGATTAAAAGCTATGTTACAAAAGTAACCGATAATTCATTTCTACGAATAAAAAGCGGTTCGGTTTTCAGTAATTTACTCCTTCTCCGATAAGAACGGAGAATAAGAACTCGAACTTTTTTTTCTCTCGGAAGTCTTTAAAATTCGAATTTTAAAAACCTCTTTTGAATGCTTTCAATACGATCAGAATGAGACATACAATATTTTCAAGATTTGGTTCGCATTTTGATCCTTAGAAAACATTTTCATATTCCAGTATTGAATTGGAAATTCAGCATTCAATTTGCTTATAAAAGTTATTCTCAAATTATGAATACATCAATGACTTCCGCACATTCAAAGTTGTGCGAACTAAGCAAAAAGTCAACTGTCTCCTAATCTATTGTGAAGACAAAAAAAACATATTAGTATGATCTGTTTGACCAATCTGACTTTTCTCGAGCCACCCTAGAAGCTAGTGAGGTAAAGTAACATATTCTTGTAACAAATTAATACTATTAATGCTATATGTATACTTACTAATAACAAAAAATATTGACAGTTTCTAGTTTGCCTATCTGGCCGAAGAAATTTGAGGGCAAACTTTACATAATGTAAAACAATGGGTCCTTGTAGGAATAATTTATTGTAAGAAAATGTATTTCCACCATTTAGCTAAGTTTGGTATATCCAGATTAAATTATAATAATTTCAATCAAATTTTGTAACGGAATAAAGGAATTTTGTAAACCAATTTCTAGTAATTCTATTGTTAATTGGTAATATGCTAATTGATATACAAAATGAATGGTTTACTGAAATATACAAAAGTCAGCTGAGTATTAAAATCAGCATCAATTATTAGTTACAGCTAGCAATAAATTTTAAATTAGCAAAATTTGATGCCGTGATGTAATCAGTTACGAAACTAACATAAAAGTGCCCGCTCATCAAATAGTCGCACAGAAAAATATCTTAAAAGGAATGCTTGAAAAAGCACACAGCAAAATGTACACTTGTCGACAGAAGCTGAATATGACTAATGCGGTAATGAATATAAGCGGACCAAAGTCTGCCAAAATTAATTGTATTTCTACTTTCAATTGGCTGCAATTGATTAGTAAACCAAATTCCCTAAAACGAGACGTAAATTGCTTAGTGGTTGACTAACCTGTCACTTGAATGAATTGCTGATACTAACTAAGTGCGCTTTACATGCCAAAGCTGTTGTCATGTCGTGAAGACTATGGGCGAACAAAGAGACTTGCAGCCATTGAGCTGAACAGCACCGTAGTCCTTGTACCTTTCCTGTCAATGTAAAGGCCGGATTTTTAGGCGGCGAAAACAGACAGCGGAATGGATTGCGGATTCTGTTGACACATTCCTTATAGCGGAATTCGCTGTTTCTTTGGACATTTGATATTTGTAATTTTAGGCATTAATTATTAAATTCAGGATAATTTACAGAAAAAATTAAAAATTTAGCACATTAACAAATATAAATCAGGTAGGAATATTTGAAATGAAAAAAATTGAAATTTTTTCATTTTTTTTTACCCTAATCATTGTCAAAGGACATTTAGTATAGAGTTCAACAAAAATTTGATATATTCCTTAGAGGACAGCTAAAAAATGATCGATTTGCTTCCGTTCCGCTTCTGTCGACTACAATTTTTAACGAAATTCACTCAAAGAATCGAGGAAACGCCTTTAAAAAATAGCGGAAATGGTACTATTTGGACATTATGGGCAAGATACCTAGTCTAAACTTACATCAATGTCGAAGCAATATCTTATACCGAGTCGCAAGGGTATCAAAGAATAAAAAAGTGGAAAAGATTGAAAAGATTTTGTGAAAGGAAGCCCCGAAACCCGAGATTACCATGTTTGTATGGAAAATATGTGAAACGATTGTTATCAGGAAACCAGCTTAAGAGATTTGATATCCGCAAGGTTATATCGGCAAATAAAACTGTCTATTGTACTTATGGAACAACTACTCACCAATTGGTTTTATCCGAAAATTAAGCAAAGTGGACTATTCTTGAATAAACAATTTGGCTTCCGAGATAGAAGATCTACCGAAGACGCGACCATAACTGTAATATCGGTCAGTCAATCAAAAAATATTTGAAGACTTTGTTTCTGGATATTTTACTCTGGATTTTTTAATAAGTTAACGACCATACCATGTTAACGTACGACCATACCACGTTAACGTAGATGGTTGACTGCTTGGGAACACTATGTGTTGTTGGTATTCATGGGGGCGAGTAGGAAAGTCAGCAGAGGCGCAAGAAGTTAGTACAAATTTGGGTGACCGCATGGGAACATGATGTTGGAACGGAATCTACCCCCCCCCCCCCCCCTCACAAACGCCGATGGAAATAATAATAATAATAGTAGAAAATTTTTTTACAGCTTTTCAGAAAAAACCTACGGCACATTGGGGAACACTGATTAGGAGATTGTGTTGTCTTGTGACTAACAACTTGTCAAAAAAAAAATATAGGTGGATGAAATGGAAAATGGAATTGTACCATATATACAGCAACTTACAATTCCTTTACGCTGTTCATTATTTTATTCCTAATAAACAAATTGACTGCCGTATTTTCTAGAGACTAATTTGTACATTCCTTTTATTTAAAACCATAAACAACATAAAAAATTAATCAAAACCAAAAACAGGATATATTGCAATAATTGTACAGTCCAATAAATGCATTACAAATTCAATGTATCCTCGTCTCGAAATAATTCGAGTACTACCATTCGTATGCCTATCAAATTATATTAACTGACATAACGGAACATTAACGGCATCCAAAATGTTTGGGGAATCAGAGGAATAGAGGATTACACTAAGCAAAATTATTTATATCGACCTCATGGTGCTGCAGGAAACAAGAGTAATCGGCAATGACATATATGTACCCCTATTCCCCAAATTTGGCCAGCAAATTTTGTTGCCGTTAATGCTCTGTTATAGCAGTCATTATAATTCCATAGATATACGAATGACCATATTTAAATTTATATAACTTGGCTTCGTGTACAGAGATTACAGCTAATATGCTTTTACTCAATGCCTGTTTAATTAAAATTAACATCTCTTTCCTAGCGTTTTAATGAAGATTTTAAAATAATACATCTAAACCAATAAACGACTGAAATTTAAGTGTTGTCAATTCGATTTAAATGTGTAACAAAAGTAGGGTTGCCAGAAAAAATTTTAAAAAAAGAAGTACATTTCTGGAATAAAATGGTACGAGGAGTATGTATATTTATAGCGTTTCTCCGGACATCTTGTGGTTTTTCAAACTTCTGCGGGAACTCCATCCCAAAATAATTAGTCCAAAAAATCTGCAGAACGTAATTTAATTTATTTAAGATTGGGAACTTTTTCTAAAAACTTTTTCATTAGCTTAACATCTTCGATATAAAAGTTGACTAAAATACATTGGCAAATGTGTGTTAACTGGAGGCGGAGGGAATTGTCTGGTTCAACTGTTTCTTGCCGTTGGGCCACGTTATAATTGAAAAATGTTGATCCCAGCCCAACCTTATGTTTTATAATTAAAACTATTTATCGAATTTACAAAATAATTCAGATAAAAATGTCATGAATCCATTAACAAATGTGATTTTTCCATTTGAAACTGGGTATATAAAACTAAATTTGGCTAATATAATTTTTGATTTAAGTTGTCGACCAATATATCATTGGCAGTATTCCGCAATATTTGCTGAATTTCACTCATGGTTTAATTACGAAATCCGACCACAGAAAATATGATCGAAGGAAGTTTCCAGAGCCAATTAATCAATTTCGTATTATGAACCACTTAAAGAAACGACCTCACATCTCAAATTTCTGATAAAAATTTCTATTAAAATTTATCTACCAACATGCTACCTAGTTCAGTCTAGTTCCTAGTTGGACCTATTTTATTTACGAAATCCGACCTCAAATGATATGACCCAAGAAATTTTCAGAGCGTGAAAATTCAGTTTTATATTAGGAACTACTATAAAACTTTACTAAACTCGATTGAAAAGCGTGTCCCATTTGGTGCTGGAAACGTAGTACAACCTTAGGATTAGTTAATTTAACCTTAGGATTTTAATCAAAAATTTGTACCGGAAATATGTAACTAAAATTGTAAAATATGTGGTAAAAATATCTCATTAAAATGAAAAATTGGTTCAAAACTAGGACTTATCATAAGAGGATTTTAACTAACTCATTAGAAAACGGATCTACATCCTTTTTGCTGCAAAGTGAGATAAACTAACTCCACTGTACTATAGAGGGCTGGAGCGAATTTCAAAAATGGTTTCACATCTCCAAACAGTTAGAAACGTGGAGAAATAAATGGTCCCTACCTCTAAGGTGCACCGTGAGTGTTGATACGATTCGCGCTGTTAAAATTGGGTAGGATTGCAATTTTTATGTTTTTATAGGTCAACGTACTCTTATTTGTTTCATTAAAAGTTCGAAGAATTCTTTTTAACATATTTTCAAAATTTTGAAGTAATCTGGGTTGACATGTTTTACCATCACTTTCGATTCGTCGAGAAATAGAATGTTGTTTTATTCCAGTAAGCTGAGATAGCTTTAGAAAATACACTCCCGAGCAACTGAATCAACTATAAAACTTCTTTTGACAGCCTAGTATTTATCTTTTCAAGGATACCTTTATCATTAAAATCCATACAGTATACTTTTCAAATTAAAGCAGTCTTAGCAAAATGCGATGTTTCAGTGAAAACAATTGGCGTGATGCAATCTCCTGTATAATGCCACGTTGACCGATATTTGTCGTCACTTATGAGTCAGACGTTGACCTGAACAAATCTCTACCAGTTTAATTCATTGTTTCCTCAAAATCATCGATACCACTCTAGAAAAATCCGCACAAGTTATTGCTTTATTGCAAGAAGGACGCAATCAACAAGAAGTCGCTCGTCAGCTTAACATGAGCCAATCTGCTGTCTCAAGAGTATTCAGAAGGTTTCAGGAAACTGGTACCTTCAATCGAAGACCACAAACTAGCCGGTTTCGGTGTACATAAGAGAGGGACGATCGATTTATCGTCCTAACTTATTTGCGAAATCGCCATCTCACGGGCGTCGATGTTCAGCAGGAGCTAAGACAAGTTCGAGATGTAGCTGTTAGTCAATGGACAGTAAGAAGACGCTTAAAGGAAGCCAACCTCACTGCAAGACGGCCCGCTAGAGGCCCAAAATTGACAACACGCCACTGCAAACAGCGACTCGAATTTGCTCGCGAACACATCAATTGGAACATCGAGCAATGGACGTCCGTTCTATTTGCTGACGAGTGCCGAATATGTCTCCATGGTAGTGATATGAGAGACCGGGTCTACCGGCGTCCAGGAGAGCGATTTTCGCAGTGCTGTTTTGCTGAAACAGTCTCATACGGCGGCGGTTCGTGTATGGTGTGGGCTGGCATATCGTTTGAGGGAAAAACATCTTGTTTTCGTACCTGGTGGAGGGCGTGAAGGAGGTCTGACCGCTGAACGATATATCGAGGGCATTCTCTTGGATCATGTAGTACCCTATGCAGGATATATAGGGGAAGATTTCATATTGATGCATGACAGTGTCCGGTGTCACACAGCTCGAACCACTCGACAGTTCTTGGATGAGGTCGGACTCGAGACGATGAGGTGGCCAGCACTCAGTCCAGACATGAATCCAATTGAGCATTTATGGGACGAACTAAAACGGAGGGTCCGAGCTAGAAATCCGGTACCATCTAACATCAGTGAAACGAAGATTGCGTTAGAGGAGGAGTGGGGTGCGATCCCCCAAGTATTTGTCAAAACCTTAATAAGGTCAATGGGGAACCGCATGCGAACCGTTGTAGACGGAAGAGGGGGCCATACTTATTATTAACCAATAAAATTATTTTTGTTTTGCTTGAGTTTTTTGTTGTAATTTAATTTTAAACACCCCCAATATTTTTTGCTTAATCATCAGTTTTGACTGCGTTTTCATTCAAAATTCAGTACAAAAAAAAGTACTAAACCAATTTTCATAAAAATAGTATCATTTTAAAGCAAAAATATCAGGCTTTCAAAAAAATAATGTTCTATGAAAATCAGTTTGACCGTTCTAACAAAAATCGCCCTTATGTGAGCGCTTAAGGTTTTAGTCGATTCAGTTGCTCGGGAGTGTACATAATTGAAAAAGCGAAATAGAGCACAATTTTATCCCTGTTACAAGAGACAAAACTCCATCGAAAACGAATCGAATGTGATGGTACAACATGTCATCCCAGGTAATTATCTTACTGGGCGAGAATTTTTCATTTTTAATAAAGGTGGATGGTCTAAGAACTGGTGAACGTTTTGTTAAAATAGTTTTATACCGGATCCTAAATTAAACCTATTTACTGAGATATACTACAAAAACGACAGGAGGAATAAAACATTTTAAATGTAACACTCAATAATAAAAGCAACTTTACATTCGCCTTATGACAGGTTTGGTCAAGCCAAATTGCCTACAAATTTGTGTTATCACTTAAATAGACCTAAAATATATGTTATAAAAAATTCAAACGATATACATCCCTTTGGACTTCGCATGCATCTTTGAATAATTCTGGGGCGACTCAGGCCCGCAGTTATATAGCAAGATTGGCGATGCCATTCTTAATGACAAATATTCCATTTTCACAAATTTTCAGCAGGTATAAACTCACTTAGTGAGTCCACGAATATAGAAAACAATCACAAAATTTGCTTTTCTAGAAGAATAGTACTAGTAATATTTTATTGAAATGTAAAGTAAGCCGAAGCTATTGAATAACAATCATATTTACAAATTTACAATAAGAGAACAAAAAAAAAAAATTAACATCATATACTAGAAATAAGAACATATACAAACTATTTACATTATCGATGTTCGGTTATCAATTTAAAAAACAGACCCTTTTTAAATAAGCCTAGTGAGCTGATGTCTTTTAGCTCCAGAGGCAAGCTGTTCCAGGTGATAATTGCATTTAATGCTGAATTATTCCTAACATTAGTTCTGTTAACAGGCAAGTTAACACTCTTTGTGCGCAGTGACTGGGAAAAATTTAATTGTTCATGCAAATACAATGGCACGCCCGAATTAAGTACACGAAAAATAAAAATGGCAGTCCTATATAGCAGTAAAATTGAAACAATTCGCATCCTACAATTATGTCTTTATATTCAGAGACATGATCAAACTTTCTAAGGACATAAATAGCTATATCGAGTACAATTATTAAATGTAACCTCAAGTATACGTCTTGAGGAACTATCACATTTGTTTTAAATTACATCATAATAGCTGAAAATAGGTACAACCAAGCTACTAATTAAATAAATTCTTAAGTTAACAGGGCAAAACTTGTTTATCAACTTAAGCGTGTAAAGCTATAATTAACACGCTGGCACTAGGAGCGCACGTGGGCGTTCCAAGTAAGAATTGAGGTCAGTATGAGCCCTAAAATGTTTAATGTTAGAACAAATAAGATGATATACGATCCAAATAAAGCACAGGTCTAATATTAAGAGAAGTATTTCTAGAAAGAAACAATGCTTTACTTTTACCTGGATTAATTGTAAGTGAATTATTTTTGGCCGAGAAAGAAATATTTTTAAGGTCAGAACTATAACCCTCTAATACAAAACCCCGTCTAAAAGCGGACTTTACTTTATCATCGATTGTGTAACTTTACGTTATTATGAATATTTTTGTCTTTAGTTTTAACATGAGTTATTCTCTTTTAACGTACTTTCGTCATAACGGTTTGGTTTTTGTTGTTGTAATAAGCACATTTGTGCAACAGCTACGAGTTGAATTCAAAATTTTGATAGAAAATGATTAAAAATTCATGCATTAGAGGGTTAAGTGGCAAGAAAATTTCATTCAATTCTGATAAGTTACCACCAATATACAGTCGCAAATCGTCAGCATACAGTGTGAAACTTGATGAAGAGGGCTTCTATTATTCGCAGGTTTGATTTAAATAAAACACCCTATCTTCATTTGACCTTATACAAATATTTTCCCTTTTTTTCCTTTTATTAAAACAAATATAAATCGCTGGTTTTTATTTTATTCTGTTTACTTCGATCGCTGTATATAAAGTGAATACAAAATTATTACAAACTTGTTTTTAATAAAAAATGCATCATTGTTTTCAGACAAGCTTCCTGAAGTAGTTTTAAATTTTGGACAATTTTCTTGTGGTTTTATTTTATTTTTTAGGATGATCAACATACAGATGAAACCGACAATTTAAGATTCGCCATGATAGATCATTTATATAAATAGAAAATAGCAAAGGACCCAATATGAATCCCTGAAGCACTCCAGCAAGTATCCTCCCAATATAAGAATGATTATCATCACACTTCACAAACTGCTTACGATTACATAAATATGAATGCATCAAAATAATAGCACAATTGGAAAACTTATAATACAAATATAGCTTCTGTAACAACTGGATATGATTAACACAATCAAATGCCTTAGAAAAATCTAAAAGCACCAAAATAGCCATCGAATTTCTACTGTTTAAGGTAGACGACAGATCATCAACTATATGTATTAATACTTCCTAATGTACCTGTAAGAAAAAAGCATAATCATAAATGCGAACATCGTCGCAATAGTAACAGCAGTCACATTTGCTGAAATAAAGTAGATTTTATGTATTATAATTGTAAACACAGTGAAATTTGTTATTATAATCTTACCTATTATATTATTTATTATAAAATTGGTCATAAATATAATGTTCAAATTATATGTCCATATTACATGTAGTTAGATTAATCTAAAAGAAAAAAGAAATTTAATTGACAATTTATTTATCATATTATAAAATGAAATTACTTAAATTAAAAATCCTTGTATACACAGCTCACAAAATCACATCTTTCAAAATATCAAAATGCAGCTGAGTGTATGTTCAATTTATAATGCAGTCCGAAAATTATGAATACCGTCACGAGATCTGTGTGAATAATTTGGAAGATGATCAAATTATTCGAACATAACTTTCGCGACTGTACGTTTTTGGCGATGTATATTTTTTGTATCATTCTTTTTGTGGCTACCATTGCGAAAACAACAAAATTATAAGAAAAAATAAAAGTTAAACTTCCATGTGTTTAAATCAAACATTTTACTGTAAAAGAAATTCAATTATAAGTTATCATTTATATTGTGAAACAACAAGGGGTTTTTATTTGTGGTTCATGCAACACAGAAGACGCCCAAATTGAAGATACAGTCCACCCGATTACAACGTGGAAAAAGTGCACGGTCGGAATACACAAAATTGAGGTATTTGGTTTGTGCTCCACAAACATTGGTTCTTCAAGCCGGATCGTGATCTGCTGTCGCGATATTCACTGTCATTCAATCAAGCAAGACCGCATTTAAGAAGCCATTTTGTGTAAAATTAATTTATGATATCAAACCCAGTTCATCATTCGGCGTCCATGATTCGGCAGCATCAAATCGTAAGTTAACTAAACCTAGAAATTAACCATACAGTGGTAGTGTTCAAATCGAATCAAAATATATTCGTGCAGTAAAGCATCCATTTTCGGACGCTATTTTGTATAAAGTGAATTTGCGGGTTATTGCAAACATATTATACGGCCTCCATTCTCGGAAGCAATAAAGAAGCCATTTTGTATAAAGTTAATTTACGAGATCAAATCAAATTCATCATTCGGGCCTACATATTTCGGAAGCATCAAATCGCAAATTATCTAAAACTAGAAATCAAAACTATACAGCGGAACGGTTCAAATCGAATCAACATTATATTCGTTCGGTATAGCCTCCATTTTCGAACGCTATTTTGTGCAAAGTGAATTTACGAGTTAATACAAAATCATTATTCGGGACTCCATTTTTCGGAAGCATAAAATCAGTCATACGAAGTTATAATCAAGCCGTCCAGTCATTTTAAAAGTTCTACGGTCACCATTTGATTATGAAATGACGCAAGAACTAGCATCACTCAAAAAGCAGCGTGCCTCCAATAAGGGTAGGTTAACACAAATCCTGAATTTTCTGGAAACTGCCAAGGAATCATCTCCAATTGAAGAGTTTCGAACTCGTTTGATGCGAGTTGAAAAACTAATGTCGGAATTCACGGCGATTGAAACCAAAATATTCGATGTCAATCCAGAAGAGGACTCCGATATTCAGTATGAGGAATGCTATTACAAGGCCACTACCAGCATTAATACGTGGATTCGATCCAAGACAACATCTACAAGCACGTCAGTAAATCTAGATGCATCAATGTGTCTGAATCATTCAGAAACCGGCCACGCAGAGGTTAAATTGCCAAAAATCAACATTCCTCCGTTTAATGGTGAATATACAGAGTGGCAATCTTTCTATGACCTCTACTGTTCCACTATTCATGAGTCACTTTCACTAAATCCGGTACAAAAATGTCAATACCTGAAAAGTCTATTACGAGGTGAACCTGCAGTTCTCTTGCGTCATATCAGTGTTACAGAAGCGAACTATTTAGGAGCTCTAACCAAATTAAAAGAGCGATATAATCGGAAGCGACCAATTATTTATTCCTTCATACGGACATTCATCGATCAACCTACTATCAGTATCAATACAGCAAATGCAAGCAATATCAAGCGATTAATGGACACGTCAGGCGAAGTAGTACGAGGTTTGAAGGCGCTGGGAGATCATGCAGAAACACGGGATCCATGGTTGATTTTTCTATCATTAAACAAGTTGAACGACAAATCCAAAGTTCAGTGGGCTGAAACAACCGCTGACATAGAAAATCCCACCTTTTCGGATTTCCTGAAATTCCTAGCAAGAAGAATTGACACACTGGAATCCATCAGCACCCCAAAACGACCTGCTCCTAAATCAAATGTAACAGGCCATGTAGCTAGAAACAATTTTATATTCGAGTGCGCAATGTGTTCAGAAGATCATTCATTATTTTTATGCAAACAATTTAATGAAATGGGTGCCACCGATCGAAGAGAATTGGCTAGAACGACTTCAAGTGTTTAAACTGTTTAAGCCTTAAACATCCAGTCTTCAAGTGCACTTCTCAACGTCGCTGTGAACAATGCAAACGGAAACATCACAGTCTACTCCACATAAATGAAGGTACCGAAGTATCGTCAGAAAAATTCACACCCGACAAGCCAACAACAGCATCACTAGTCGTATTCGCTTGCTCTCAAAACACGTCTGCCCAGGCCATTCTACCTACAGCAGTCATCAACGTTGTAGATTCTTCTGGTACAATAAATATTTGCCTGGCTTTGCTAGACTCAGGGTCACAAGTGAGCTTCATCACAGAAGCTTGCTCCCAACGACTAAATCTAAAGCGGCAAAATGCTCGAGTATCCGTATTCCAATTCTCAAAAGTGTATTCTGGCGTAATTGGGAATAATTTCCAATGGGAAAAACTCAAGTTCAAATTTTGCAGCCGCCATTATTTAATAATTTTATTTTATAAATATATTAAAACCTTTACCGATACTATGTACGTTGTAAATAAAATAATGTCAATTCACAAAACAACCAGTTTCTTCTAATTCCCCCAAACAAAATAATTAGAGTAAAATAAACGTTAAAACTTACATAAAATGGAATTATTTTTCACTACATTCAAAAATTCCTAATCGCCAGAATACAATTTTGGAAAAAATAATTAGCAACTGCTAGAATACTGTCAAAATAGTTCAATTCCCAATTCACAGGGAATCGTCAGAATAGGGCCGTTGGTCACCAAATGTATGTGTATGCCAAAATCTAAAATCACAATAAAGGCATAAATTAGCGAATAAATGAATCCGGTCCTTTTGGCTTAGTTATACCGTGATTTCACTGTATTTAAAATAGATAAAGGTGATTTATTTTAAATTGATTGCAGAAAAAATTATTTCATTCACGAAAAAACTGATTCTCTCTCTCTCTCTCTCTCCTACCTAAGATTAAGAGTTTAATACCATTGACAGGCTAAAGCATCTAAGCGCGATCAGCTATAATTACATTGACAATTCGTGGTGTCGGTATTAATACAAATTTCAGTCTTGATTGACTGATTTTTGATTTTGTTTTAATTTTTGTTGAAATATTCGTTATAATTTTGTAAAGCAATACAGAAAATAACTTCCAAAAAATCTGTTAATTTTCTATTCAACTTACTCACATTGATCGTGCTTTTATTAGTTAAAAGGAGTACATTTGTGTAATTGTAAAGAATTACAGAAAATAAGTACATTATAAATTCGAAACCAGAAAAGAAGTACTATGTATACCCTAAAGAAGTACAACTGGCACCCTAGTCCAAAGTAAGTTTTGTGATGTTTGTATGAATAATTGCCACGGAAAAACGCATAATGAACTACGGTATTTCTTCATAGTGGCTTAATTAATTTCTGATGATATTCTGACAGATAGTAATTTTGTTGCAAAATGAAAGGTATTTGCGGTAATGTTTAGAACGTTTAAATATAAAAGTTTTAATTTAAAGTACAAATTACTATGAATAATATTTCACATATTTCTATTCCAAACCAAATATAATAAATTTGCATTCAATCACGACATCCATCCAAAACTGCATTCTGTTTAAGTTTTTAGTAATGAGGTATCAATCTTTCATAAAGAACCTATTGACATATCAAGATCACGATTCTACCTTCATACAATAAATTTATAAAGAATACAAAATGAAAATATTCTTTTTTAATAATATAAATCGAATACTTATGTCTAAATAAATTTATTAAGTAAAATTATTAAGATTTGATTAATTTTATTATTATTATTCCACCATATAAAGATTAACTTTGAATTTATTATTACGTTTTTATTGAATTGTATGCGCGCAGTCGTTTATTGCAAAAAATGCATATTTCGTGTTTTTTATTTTTATTTTTATTCTTTATGGGTAGCAAGAAATTTGCGCGATTTCAGCAAAGATGTGAATGCAAACCATATTGATAGTATAAAGATTTTATGCTTGATATGTATTAGAAGGTACATAAATCGAATATCCGCACTTAAATGTAACGATCTAATTTTTTTTTTGGTTAACTACCAGACCAGTTTTTTTAACTTCCTTAGTAAATTTATTTGGTTGGAACTTAAGTATTTAAAAAAAAAAAAACTGAGCACTAAAAAAATGTTTATGTAACTGCTCTGTGTCCTTTTTTTATAATATTTAAATATAAATATGACAGAAGGATACCGTTTTATTAACCAAATTAATTTACGAACAACAAGTGGTTTTAATAGATTTTTTTTTTGTTTTTTTAATATTAGTTAACATGGTTTACAAATGATTAATTTTGTGTGCTTGCAACGAACGGCAAAATTACATCTGCCCAGCAACATAATTATAAGGATGTGACAAAATCGATACATCTGTATAATTGTAATTACATACATATGTCGTAAGATGTAATCGTATAAACTATTTTATCAATCAATTTGCAAAACAATAATTTAACTCTTTCGTATGCTTACGTATTTCAATTATCTTGTTTCCTTGATCGATCGCATATTATTCAGGGCGATCTTTTATTAAGAAGGAGTAAAAAGGGTTTTACAATATTTTAGACAATGGACCTTAAATAAATAAAACATTTTTTTTATCTTATATACGTTGTAGGTATCGAAATCGAATCTTTAACAATTTTTTTTTTTATTGAAGTGTGTATTTTCCGATCGAAAATGAAAGGGTTGTTTTGTAAAAGATTTTTTTATGATCGCGTGTCGAAATTCCTTTATGATTAAGGAAGCTGCTGTTCTAAAATTTGAATTGAAAGTGAGTTTTTTTTTTATTAATTTGTTTGGTTTCGAAAAAAGGAAGTTCGACACGTGCCAATTTAAGATTTCAGTTTTTTTGTAATTTGAGATATGTATTTAGTAAGATGTGTTATTGATTTGAACGGGAATAATATTTAAAGTAAGTAGAAAGGATTATGTGAAGTATGTTAGTCAGTAAAGAAATAATTTTCATTCCGCTTTTAAGGGACTTTTATATTTTCTCTTTCAGTTCCTTTACCAACTTTCAAATGTAGTACGTCTAATAATTTAATTTTAATTTAAAAATTAATTTTTATAATTTGTTATGGAACTAAAAAAATCGTTCTTGCCGACGTACTAAGGCTGTTCCAAAACATATCGTTGTCTTTCAAGTATCTTTTTCTCTGTCTAATTGGACAAACTGAGCTATATTGATAGCTGGAGTAAATTACCACAAAGAATTTAAATTTCTCATCTAAATAAGGTCATTTGCTATTCTATCCAATTAGGACTCCTATTTGGCTTTAACTTTTTGTATTAGGCAAACTGTACAAGAGATATCGGTAAAATATACCCAGAATCGAGGTTTGCTGCTTACTTTAACTCAGCTCTGCTACTTTAGTAAAATTTTAAGCAAATCTATCGCGTATTGTACCAGAGACTCTAAATCAGTGCTCCTCAAACTGTGGGCCGCGGCCCCCTGGGAGCCGTGGAGCTGTTTCCTAGCACACAAATTTCTGAATCTGCCTATGATCAATGATCTCTACGGTTTTCTGTGCTAATGGTTTTTGTAAGATATCTGATGTGTATATGAATTCCACAATCGCGAGGATTTTAGTAGACAAGTTTTTATTCTACAATGAACATGGACTTGAATTTCAGATTGCAAACCTTGATCTGAAGGACAAAAATATCATGGCTAAAATGAGGCCTTTTACGAAGTATCAACAATTTTGTACAAAACTGCGCTATTGATAGGTTTTATTGGAGATTTAAAACGACACATGAAAAATTTAAATTAAATGTTTATTTTTATTTCTAGCATATGAGGACAATAGGACATTAATAAAATAATGAGGTCGGTCAATTTTCTGAAATTTAAGAACCAAAGTTTGTGCATCAAATTACTACTAAAAATAATGGAAAAATTCTGACAAATAGACTAGAATTTATTTTAGCGGAGGGTCAATCTTGTTCCAGTAAATTACGGATAATACAATAATTGTATTATCCGTAATTTACTGGAACAATATAATTATTATAAAATTACCGAAAATCGGTAATTGTCGAATGCCTAGTTTTTTGGGATCAAAAAACCGATCTAATTAAAAAAAACTGAACTACTATCGTCTACTGAGGAGAAACTCATCATAAATAAAATTGCTAACTCTGAATTTTGTACAGAAAACTCAATTTTTTTTTTTAATGTTTCAAGTATTTCCAAAATTATCATATTCCTATAATTCAGAAGAATTAAATCCAAATTTGATCTTAAATATCAAATTATCACCTAAGTAAAAACCATTTGACGCTAAAATTAAAAACAAAGCAAAAATGCTAAAATGTTTAGCTTTAACCTTATGTCGGATTCTTTCGGATTTCATAAAAAAATCCTGTTTTTGGCTATGAAAGAATTTGAAAATAAAAATTTACGAAATCACATTACGAAATCACATCATTTTAATTCAAGACGTGAACTACCGTGAAGTCGTTATATTATAAGTAAATAAATTTATAATACAACAACACTAACAGAAAAGTATAATCCACAAATAAATCATGAAAATGGCGCTAACTCAATTTTTTGACGTTTTCACTTTGACGTTTTAATTTTCTATGTATTTGAAAAATTTCAAATAAAATCTGCCGAAAATCTCGGATTTTTTAAATTGATCCCGGATCAAAAAAAAGATCAAGATTTTCTTTCAAAAATATATGAAAAGTATTTGGGATCAAAATTGTTTGATCCGGGATCAACTTTTTTGATCCCGGATTATTTTTTTATTGCTGAAAGAATTCGACATTAGTAAGTCATTTCTTTAAATGTGCTGCCTCTACTCATATATCTATAGCTAAAATACTTAGTACCGGAGTTTTTACAGAAGCAACCAATTTTTATTAGTGCCTTATGCCGAACTTTTTCAAGTTTTTCAAAATGTTTAAAAGTGTTTTTGAATTCTACAATTTTTTTCATAAAAGAATTTTTTAATCCTACAAATCGGATGAAGCTGAAGGAATATTTTGGATTGGTAGAATATTTTTTTTTAAATTTCGGAATATGGATATGGATTACGATTGATAAGCTGCAAATCTAAGAATCCTTCAAAAAGATTGCCTAAAATGCTTAGCTGTAAATTCATTATTATTGACTAAAATTTTTGGGGGCTCTGGATTTTATTTTTTCGATTTCGGGGGCCGCAGTATGGAAAAGTTTAAAACGTACTGCTCTAGAGTATATATACACCATGACGTATTTTTTAGACATTTTTTTAATGGTATAACTTTTCACTGATTTCCATAGGAATTCATGGCAAAAATGAAGTTTTAGCTTCAAGTTGTTCAATGAAAAATATAAAAATATTATAAAAAGTTTATATAAGAGATTTCTACATAGCTCCAACATAGATTTTATTGGAGCGATTTCGATTGTCGGCGTTATACCGATGGAACAAAGAATAGGTTAGTTCAATGCACAGTTGGCAAATGTTTGGGTAAGATCATTAATGCAGTAGTGGCGAGATATGGGAAACCAAGTGGCAGATTTGGTGATTGTTGCTGACAACGCGCCTTGTTATGCAAAGCTGGAAATGGCGATTAATGGAACAACAGCAACTCTTATGCGAAGAGGGCTCTACTCTCCAATGCTTAATCCCATAGTGAATATTTGGTTAAAAATTAAGTCTGAAATGAAAACCCATATTAGAGTTCCTGTTGTTGCAGGGCTTGGTGGTATTGAACAGAGACTTGTTTATTTAGAGGGCATTTTAAATAAGGCCAAGTGCAACATGAACAGTCCACCAAGGCAATGCGCGATATGCCAGTGGGTTGTTAATTAATTAAAATTTTATTTTACCTATATTTGGGTTAACTATATGTAAAATACATATTATTAACTAATACATACTGTATATACTTTAATATTAAATATAATTTTTGTCTGTTATCTGTGTCTGAATTACAATTGATTCTTTCTGAACTACAAGGATTTTTCCTGAATTACAATTGGAAAAGGTGTTAATATGAGTCTAATAATGAGATTTGTTCAAAATTCCATTTGTTATTTTGATAAAAGTTCATTTTGAGCTTGACAAGTCAAATATTAAATATATCCATAGAACATTTTCCATAAAACAGCTAAAACCAATTGTATGTATTTCAAGAATGGAAGTTTATCTGATCCTCAGAGATAATTATTGTTGAGCATATTATTTCCATAGAATAAGCTATGTTTATGGAATGTGAAAAATTAAAAACCGATTATAGTTTGGTTTGACATAATCCATGGTAACACCAAGCCTGTTTATATTACTTAGTTTAATGAGCTTGTTTTACAACGAGAAAGTTTGTTTGGTAATTCAAATACTATTGTATAAACTGTTACACCTACAGAAGCGAGGGTCAATTCCACAAATATTGACAAACCTGCTTAGGAAACTAGATTATTTTTAAAAATGACCTTGCTATAAATCAACAGATTCTTAGCCAAAAACATCCAAAATCTGCAATTGTGCTCTGATTGCAGTTCTTGATACCTTTAAAGATAAGTTTCGGGACCTGTAATTTTGTTGTCATCACGCATTTAGATTGCTTGATTATTTCCAAAGAGTTCATAGAAAATTCGATTATTTTAAAAATCGCCAAAAAATGCAAAATCTGCAGTTGTGCTCCGATTGCGGTTCTTGATACCATTTTAAGGTTTGTTTCGTTAGTCTGTTGTCGCGGTCAATATCATGGCTCAGAAGATAACCAATCTTGTCCACGGAACCATAATTTATTGTTTATTACGTCATGCGGGAAGATACCTCTCTTCTCTATACGGAGTCCGCAGGACTATATCTTAAGTTGGAATATGTCGCAATCTTGCCTTTGGTATCAAATCTAGAATTTTGGGAGTGGTGTGATCATCGAATCTGTCTAGCAAGTAATAACTATATTATCATATTCTAAATCTCCTTGATGGTACTTATAAGTTTCTGCAGCAACTGCGATGCACACAACTTTAATCGTGCAACTAAAATTGGTTTAATAGGAGCAACATTTGATTTTGCTGCAACTAAGTTATAACAATTTCTTTCAGCTTCGTTAGTCAGTCAAATCTATACAAGAGCTGTATATACCTGCTCGCTAGCATCACAAAATCCATGCAGCTTAATATTATTTTGTAGTGTTCGTATAGCCATCTTGGGAACTACACTTATTCTAAATCCATCAATTCTCCACGAACAGTTATCCATCTTTATTTTACTGATATTGGCAATTAATCATCCCCATCCACTGATTATAACTACAACGCTTGAAATAATATTTTTATTTTTATGATTACAAGCGCTTACCATCCCAGAGGATCAAAAATATTGCTGCACTCCGGAAGTAATTTCCGATTGGTGTACTCTGGGTCGTTAAGTACAACCAGATATGTGAAATTATCTTCCAAATAGTCCCACTGCAAACTAAATACATTCACCGAAGTAATTCCCTTTGAAAATAGTTTTATGTTTACTATTCTGTCATCAATCGGGGTTATCTGCAAAAAATGAGGGTTATCTGCGTAATGTTCTCCGTCAGTTTAATACTCCTTTCACGATTTCAGCGTCAGACATTATGTCATCTACGTACGTAGCTTTCTTTAGAACATTGGATGCAGCAGAATAATTCCGTTGAGGTTATGATTAAGATGCAGCTGAATAATTCTGTTGAGTTGAGCTATTTCATTTAACATTTTAGTTGCTAGGTAAGGATCTGCTGATGTCCCATACGTCAACATCCTAAGTTGGTAGTGTTGTATATGTAAAGTACTTTCTGATCTCCATACAATTGATTGATATCGCCTGTCTTGGGCCTTTACCATACTCTGCCGATATATTATATTTTCGATCTGCACTAATAGCAGTTTTATGCAATCGAAATCGCATCAGAATTACATAGAGGCTGTACTGTCGGCCCTGTCATAAGAATATCATCTAAAGAGCTTCCTATTGATGTTTCGGCGCATGCATCGAACACTACCCTGAATTTCGTCAGAGTAGTCTTTGTCTTTGAAATCCCATAGTGTGGTAAATAACTGCCATTTGGCTTATTTGTATCGAGCTATCGATAGGCCTCGTTCATTAATTGTTGCGCAGATGGAATGTTATCGGTTTCCCAAAATCATTTCATATCTGTATCTACCCCAGAAACTGCATCATTGGCTTGTAAAGCACTGCGTTGACGGTAATTCATTTGACCACCTAACACCAATCTACTTAAATATGGTTTCAATAGATATTACAATATCTATTTGTCGTATTTTTGCCTCTAGCATTACGCTGACAATTTTCCGTACTTCCAAAGTCAGGTCAAGGTCCTGCGATATATTAAACTTTGGATCGGCTAGGAATAACTTAATTCTGTTAATATTTGATCTTGGAACTATCTGGACCTTAATGTGACGTTAACTCTTGTAACCAGGGAACCATATACAACAGTTCTGTTATTTTGCCTTGTAAGTTCCAAGCGATTACAATAATATTCTGATATAAATGTGGATGGTGAATTTTAATCTAACAGAGTTCTGCAATCATAGACTTCTCCATAAACGTCTAATATCTTCACTAAGGCCGTGAGGATAACACAATTGTTTAAGATGCCAACATGTAAATTTTGTTGTGCTTGAAGTTCCGTTGGCGTAAGTTACTCCAGGTGCGGTTCTCAATTCCAATTGTCTTTTATGAAACAGTTCGCCTATTAGGGTGGTCCCTAATGACTGGATGGTTGAAAATATCGATTATCTGCTTTTATACTCTCTAGCATTTTTAATTTGTCGCGTTCTGTTATATCGTACTCGCCTTTGCATATAGAACAACAATTGCCACATATTCCCCGGTAGACTTTTGTAGCGACGATTTCTTACATGTACGTGGCCATCGCGTCAGACCGATTTAGTAAAAACATAAATAAATCATCAAATGTTGACGAATCGTTGTTACATGCCGCTTGCAATTGTTCTTCTAACATGTATTGTAACTAGTCACTCTGGATTCGGCCTCCTTTCCTGATGCCTTTTAACCTCTGATCAGAGGTATTTAGAAGCTTCCGAGTATTACTTCGGTCTAAAAAGACCAAAGTAACAATTGGTTGGTCCAAAACCACTTTTCTCGACGTTTTGAAAGTCCTGAGTCTGAAAATGCAAAAAAAAAAAAATGTCCGTCCGTCTGTCTGTGTGTCTGTGTGTCTGGACCCATGGTATCTCGAGAACGGCTTGTCCGATTTGGATTTTTTGTACGCCAATCTGTTTCTATGGTCAAGGCGGAGATTTGAAAAGCTTTTGGAGACTGTACGTCAAAGGGGTGGGGTACCTGCCATACGAATTGACCCAAAATACCTGCTTTTATAAATATTTACGATTTTTTTATATAATATGCTGGTTTAATTATTGAATTGGGCATTGAATTGGGAATTGATTTGAAGGTTAAATTAGGGGTCAATTTGCGCGTTGAGTTGAAGTTGAGTTGGAGTTGAGTTGGAGTTGAGTTGGGGTTGGATTTGGATGTAGTGAATAGTTAAGAAACTATTTATATGATGGAACTTGCCTATTTATCAACCGCTTATTATGAAATTCAATGTGTATGTTACAAATGGGATTCCAAAATGAGTTTTGGATGAAGTTCTGGGATATGGCCAAGTAGGATGGAACTTGCCCATTTCTCAACCGATTACGATGAAATTCGACATTTGTATTTGAAATGGGATTCTAAAATGTTTTTTGGATGAAGTTCTGGAATTTTAAAACGATTTCTGGATGAAGTTCTGGAATATGACCAAGTATTATGGAACTTGTCTATTTCTCAACCGATTATTATGAAATTTAATTTGTATGTTAGAAATGGGATTCTAAAATGAGTTTTGGATGAAGTTCTGGAATATGGCCAAGTATGTTGGAACTTGGCTATTTCTCAACCGATTATGATGAAATTCGACATGTGTAATGGAAATGGGATTCTAAAATTAGTTTTGTATCAGGTTCTGGAATATGGCTAAATATGATGGAACTTGCCCATTTAACAACCGATTATGATAAAATTCGACATGTGTATTCAAATTGGGAATCTGAAATGAGTTTTGGACGAAGTTCAGGAATATGGCCAAGTATGATTGAACTTTGCTATTTCTTAACCGATTATGATGAAATTTGATATGTGTGTTGGAAATGGGATTATAAAATGATTTTTGGATAAAGCTTTGGAATATGGCTTTGTAGGATGGAACTTATGATAGTTATTCCTTACCCGTTTGTTATGAAATTTGACATGCAATTTGTAAATGGGATTCTAAAATGAGTTTTTGGATAAGTTCCTGGAATATAGTCAGTTAAATGGTTAGAAGTATCAGTATAGTTTGTTATACTATTTTCGGTATAAAGTTCTAGAATACGATTTTTCGTTTTAAATTGGATGCCTGTACCCATGTTATTGAAGCTTTTGACCTGTTTGTCTGTTGATGTATAAGTAAATATAATTTGGTTAAAATAGAAATCAATAATGTCAAAACTGTCACACCAACTTTATGACATTATTGAAGATACCAAAGACCGAAGTTCTGATCACCTCGTGAGGTTTCAGCCCTTTATATTTTAATACGTTAGAATTATTTGTTGATGGTTGGTTCAATGAAGGTGTGAATAAATATTCTAATAGTATATTTTGTTCACGTTGCAATTTGTTTACGTTACAGATGTTTGCTTTAAGGATGATTTATATTATCCGTTCAGTTCAATTCCAACATGTATCGTGTCAGACAAAAAAAAACATTGCTACCATGTATTATATATGGGAGTATTTATATTATCCTTTCAGTTCAGTTCAGGCATGTACAGACACGGGCAATATTGTTGAAAATAATGTTTTGTCTGATATCTGAAGGCGAAAAAATACGAAAGAATAGTAGCGCTAAAATATCGAATGCATTTATTTTCTGTTTAGCATAGCTGATCTTGAAAACATAAAAAAATCTGTTTACAACTATTCATATGACAGAAAAATACGTTGATAAATAAATTATTAGTTCGATATCAATCTAATTAACTGGCCGTGTTTGTGTTAACATAAAAATTTGTCACAATACAAATAGATATGGATATCTAACATAATATTCAGTTTGTTACACTCTATCTAACTTTGAAATGTATCTTTATTTTAAATAGCGTTGCACCCATCATCGGCGACTTTCTGATTAGTCCAAGAAGTTAAAAAAGTGCACGGTGAAATCTTGAATTTGGATTTTGCATTCCCAGGAAATATTCACAACATTCCCGGGAAACGGGAATACCGAATACTTTCTTAAATTCCCGGGAATTACCGGGACGTAAGCCCTAGTTCATACGTGTTCTGATATGGTCGTTAGATGTAAAAAAACATAAATGCTGGAACTGCTTTATCTGAAATTCTAGACGTTGCTCTTTGCTCTAAAACACTGTAGCCTTCAACTTTTAATCGGAATGTGTATCATATTTTTTAAATATTTTTGGTTTTGCTTTTTAAAAAATTATTAATTAATTTATTAATAGCTTAGGGGGTCGTTAAGGGAATAAAATCCCCTTTTATAGTTAGTATGTGCCTTTGAATATACTTTAAATTCGAAAGCTAATTGATTCAGAGAAAGCGATTACTTAATAAATTTCGAAGGGCTTTCTAAAAGCTGTCACATGTACAGTTTGTGCTATCTAATAATAAGTCAGGAACCTCAAATGTTAGATTGAATTAGATCATTGAAACTTACAAAATTAAGAAAGTTACCATTATTGAAAATTTATGAATATAAAAAATGTATGAGTTCTTTAAAATTTAAGAATTTAGCATTTAAAAAAAAACTCGTAACTTAAGTAAAAGTTTAGAAAACTAAGTAGTAACTTAAGTAAACTAGTAACTTAAGACAATGTTGAAAATAAATACACTAGGTTCCGGTTAATTGGGACACATTGGAACAAGAGAAACATTTTACATGGACGCATTTGTTCCTTAATTTAACATGTTGGAAATTTTGATTTGTAACCTCAATTGGATCCCGTTTTGCAATAGATAGGCCACATAAATGGCTGTCCCGTTTAACCGATGGTCCAAGTAACCGGATTTTACTATATTTTTCAAATAATTTTCATTAGTGAAGTACATAGAATTTTTTTGATCTATTGAAATTTAACTATCTTATGACCGATTTTCGACCGATTTATTCATGAAAAAAAAATCCTTCATATAGACGCCATTTTTGCGAAAATCCTACGTGCTTCTCTAGATTTTCATATGTTTATGCAAAATCTTTTTCGTTTTTGCTTCTAGATTGAAAATTGTGACCTGTAGGTTTCTGCCCGTGAAGGTCATTAAAAAACAGGAGTGGCCTAAAATCAGCTGTTGCGCCGCAATTTAAATTTTAAATAATTAAAAAAATAATGTTTTCGTGTACTTCAAGACTTATATAAACATGTATTAAACACCGAATTTAGAAGGTTTAGGAATTTCAGAAGGTGTTATTACCCCTTAAGAATAATTAATTCGAGAATTGTGAAAATTATAAAATTAAACAATTTAGGAATTTAGAAATATAGGAACTCTGAAACAGAAAGATTTTTTAATTTAGTAACGTTGAAACTAATAAAATTAATTTAGAAAAACTAAAAATTTGCAAATTTCAGTATTAGGGTTTTAGTAATACAACTGTAATTTGTAATTAAAGTAGGAAATTTAAAAATCTTCGGAATATAAAAAACTACAAATTCTAGAAAAGTTAGAAATTTAACAAATTCAGAATTTCAGTAACTCCCGTTATGTACAACTATTGTTTATTAAATTTTTTGGAGGAAAAACGAAATATTAAATGCATTTTTAATTTTGATGGTCAATTGGCAGATTTCATCCTTTAGGATTAAAAATATGATGTAGTTAGAAAGTTCCAAATCAGGACTGTAATCCGGCAGATGCCCAACAAATAGTGGAGCACCGTTCGGCTTTGACAGTGGAATAGTGGCGATGATCTATACCTCCGAAAAATGATATCACACTTTTCTTGCCAGTGATCTATGGGCGTTTGTATCTGGGTTAGTTTGTCTCTATCTTGGATGTAGTTGTTTATTAATTATTAACACAATTAAGACTTATCCATTTTACAATATCTCTAACATTTAGAATATGACAATAACAGGTTATAAAATTCTATAAAAGGTTCTGTAAACATTTTAAGACGTAAGCCGGATAAAAATAAATCAAAATCAAAGATAAATGATTATTAGAAACGTACTCAATATCAACATTCTGCTAATCGTCCTCTAGCATCTAAATTAGTAGTAAGCTGTTTGTTGAAACGTGTTTAGTTATTCTTCAAACTTTAATATAAATAGCAAAATTTTCGAACGTTCAACAATTTTATCAACAGCGTTAGTGATCATTGAAAATGGTAATGGTAAACTTATTCAAACTAGAGCACTATTGGATTCTGGTAGCGAGTTGCAAAAATTCTAAACTTGAAACATAGCAAAGACAATCGCATGACAGTAACTGATTTGAGCAATTCAACATCGCAGGTTTGACAGAGTATCACAACTAAAATCCATTCAACTTATAAACCGTTTTCTGTTCAACTTGAGTTTTCAGTAACAAACAACATTCCAAATCGAATTCCGTATAATACAAGCCCAAAACTTCCTGTCATTTAAAAATCAGTTTTTGGTTGGTTAGTGTTTGGAAAATTTGAGCAACAGGTTGAACATAACGTTGACAACGAAACGTATTTCACCCAAACAACAACCCGTGAACTAATAGAAAATTTGTTATATCAATTTTATTTCGTAATAACTTAGAGGATCTATACGAATCTAAATCAACAGCTTTGAAGCAATTTAATTATTTTGAACGCAATTTGAACAATATTTCCGATATTAAACATTCATATGTGAAATTTATTAATGAGTATTCCCATCTAGGCCAGATGAAACGTGTGAATGATACCAACACGTTCAATAAACACCTTACTACATGTCACACTATACAGTTGAGCGCCCTTCTAGTTCTTCCACAAAACTCCGAGTAATGTTTGACGCATCTGCGAAAACATCAAGCAACATTTCATTGAATGAAAAAATGTTAGTGGGCCCGACGACGGTTCGACAATTTGTTCGACATCATTCTTCGATTTAGAACCTAGAAGTATTTACGTCATTAGGAGTGAAGTTTTGAAAATATATCGTCAAACAAAAATCAAACATTCTCCAAAGAATTCTTTGGCGAGAACAGTTAAACCAACCAATTCAGACGTACGAGTTACAAATAGTTACTTATAGAACAGCTCCACCGATCTATGTCTTTTCCTATTTTCCCCTCTATCAGAAGAAAAACATTTTTTCTGATTTTATATTCAAAAAATCAATCGTAGGAATATATACGATAAGCACACGAACAAAAATGTCTGAACGGATAGTATAAATTCATGACGTCTGACACGGTACATGTAGGAACTGAACTGAATGGATAATATAAATCAGCATTTAGTAGGTTGAACGCATCTCATTTCAAGAAACCTTTGAAGTATTGGAACTTCTGCGCTGGTGATAAGTTCGTATTTTTATAATTGGGCATTACAAACAAACCATAAAACGACTGCCATCGGTATATAGGCCTGTAAACTGTTCAATATTAATTTTTTGAAATCTCAAGTCCGCCACTGCTGTTGTTACATTGATGCTGTTTGCTGTTTGGTCAAAATATTTTTGATGTTGTGCGTTATACTGTCGAATGTATCGAATTAATGTTGCCTCTACAATGAAGAATTGATCTGTGAAATATATTATCGCTCTCTCGTGATTGGGATCCAAATCGAATATCGTATTCTAACTACCTTCAAATTGGTTAGGAAGCACTTTAGCACTACTATATTCTCTTCGTCGACCACGGTTTGAAAGAAATTAACAAGTTTGGTCATTTGAACTTTGATCGATCCTCTCGTAGCCTTTAGTGACTTCCATTATCTTTCAGGTTCCGTAGTTTAATACTTCACTAATATTCATTTTTATTCTCTAATACAAAGTACTCCTTGACCCTGGGACTATTTCCTTATTCACACACTTGATTTACTGTTGTTTTTTTTTGCGAGACAAACTTAAAAATGCCAAATTGAAATATGAAGACAGGTTGGTAAAGAAACATTTTGGATGCGAGTGACGGTTCTTTGAGAATCTAAATTTTTATAAAAATATAATCGATAACAATTAATTTCACATGGAAGAATGGAATGGATAAAGAAGAGGTGCTTTGTGGGAAGAACATATATAGTTTTTGCATTTTCGAATTTAAGCCAGCAATCAATTTATCTTTAAATCAAGTTTACTAAGCAACTTATCTATGTTATAAAACGCTAATCAACTAAATGACAATAGCTCAAAAATATCCTATAGGTATGCGCGAATCAAATATCGGGATTTTTTATTAGTAAACATCGATCAATGGCAGAGTGGTCCTTAAACTATTATCAAATTTCATAAATTCTTAGAAGTAATTAAATCGGAGGAGCACGTACCAGAACAAAAGCACGATTTTTTTTATAGTGAATCTATAAATTTGATAAAGTTAAACATATTTAATTTCATAGATGCAGCCCTTTTGAACAAATAGCCTTTCAATCAACATTTGTATACCTGCAAGCAATAAACATTTAAAAAAATTTAAAATAATTCTGAATTATAACCCAAGACGATTTTTATTTAACGTTACACGATTATTATTAATAATAATCATAATCACTTCAAATGAGAATAAATAAAATGATTTCCAAAAAAAACAAAATTCTAAAAATCTAAAATCAATCAAAACGATTTTTGAAAGAGATTTCATGATTTGATATCTTTTTCGCTTTGTTGTCTAAAATTTCGTATTTGGAGCGTGGTTTACAAAAAAAAAAAATTTATTTGATGCGGCAATAGAAAAACATTGACGAGAATTTTTAAACTTAAAAAATGTATTGTAAATACTGTGTGGAAGACAAATAAATCAGAGAGTGGAAATCCCTTATATGTCGTAATATTTTTTTATTTACTTTAACAACAAAAAAAAACATAACTGGAATGCTATTTTCTTGTTCATATGTAGGAATGTGTCTCTGTTTATGTACTTAAATTGTGATATTGGTTATTGAATGGTATACAGTGCTCAGACGAAACAGACCACCAAGACTACCCGAACATCAAATACACCTGTTACATAAAACCTAGAGATAATTTACGCACTTTACAAATCCACTTTGACCCAATCCACATTTGTGCTAAAAACCCGAATTTATTTAGAAACCTTTTTCGGTGGATGGATGGATTGATATTAAAAAATGTATAATATCAATTTACAAAACATTTCTTCTATAATATAATCAAGAGAAACCACCGATTAACCCTAACGGTAATCATCATTTATAACTTTCATCTTAATAGTTTACAAAAAGGAACAAAACAGGTGAGTACATATTCATCCTACTTTATCTCTTTAACAGATGTTAAAACATATTAAGTATCTTTATATTTTTGTTTAACATCTTCCTCATACCTAATTTGTTAATCTTATACATTTTTAAGATAACTGTACCTGTTGTTTAAGTATGTTTACTGTTTGATTAACTTAAGGATCTCGTATATTGATTAACAGTTGCTTTTAAAGCGGCACGAGTACACACGTGACTTAAGGAATTATAAAAATCCTTTACAAATATATACAAAAATTTGAAACAGGAAGTTTGTAAGATCGTTTCGTTTGAAGTTTTTTTCATGTAGAACTAGATGGAAGGAAAGCAGTTTTTCTGGGAGATTCAAAACTGTTATAAATTACCAATTTAATCTTTTAAAATATATGGCTAAAAACTGACATCTCATAAATTGGTTTATTTATTATTTTAGAATTCTGCGTATTCTAAAATACTAACTAAACCAATTTATGACGTTAGTTTCTAAATATAACCAAAATTCGAGGTATCCTACAAAAGCTCAACTAAAGCTTTAAAGCACGTACAGTGGCACTAGATGATGAGAAAGAGTAAAGGGCAAATTTAGAGAGTACCTAGTTCCTAGTGTGAAGCTTTATTCTTACCCAAACTAACAATAAAGCAACAATAATAACTCATACATCATTTGGATATGATATTCTTCAATATCTTTGAGCTGAAGCACAATTTATACCGTTTATTAAATATCGACATTTCCATTGGATCAGATGATTTATTTTGATTAATTGAATAATGTGGTAAGAAGACTTCTTTATAATAAAACAAAATAAATCATAAAGTTTCGGTATAACTAATGCGCTCGGTGGAAAGGGGTATGGTGAAAAATGCATAATAAAGAATATATCAACGAATATAATTAAACTTGGTTAATTAAGATACATTTTCCTAGTTGAGCAAGAAATCATAACGTATTATCTTCCATCCATCGGAGTATTCAAATCGTCAACCACCACGAGTACTAGAAAACTAAAAGTTGCGTTTGTTGGCTATGCAAAGCAAACCACACAATTAAAAACCACAACATGCGAAATTAAAACTGTTATCTATGGACCTACCAGTGCTCTGCTCCTTTCCTAGCAAGAATATCCCCGATAGAACGGAAAATCCGGCACAAGGATCAATAACCAAAATCAGTTGAACATTTCATCAAGGACTTATAAGTAGATGATCTACTGTCTGAAGCAGACACGATTATCGAAGGAAGGGAATTGAAAAATACAATAAAGTCAATCGTAGGACCAGCACGTTTCCATTTTAGGAAGTAGGTCTCAAACTTTGGACAAGTCCTACTAGGTACACCAGTACCCTGATTCTCTAAGCTGTAAGATAACGTGTAAATGTGTCTACGAAAAGTTTTGACGTTTCTCAGATTCAGATTCAAAACATTTTTATTTACATGAATTATATACATTTTTTGTACAGATTGGTGTGAGTTTGATTGTTTTTACATTGAGTTTTAGCATAATGCTTTTTATGAGATGCAGAGCTTTGCTCGGTTACTTAAAAACTACCTTAAAACTATGCTTAAAACTAGGTTTGACGTTTCTCGCATTCTATAATGCGCTTTCAAGATAAATCAAAACAAAAAACAATTGAAACTTTACACATTCAATTTATTTTGCGAAAACGTTTACCTACTATACAAATAATTAAGAATTTAAATAAAAAAATTTAGATACACACTACAAATTAAAATGGAAGCTATTAAAAGGTAACTGCAAAATAGAAAAAAAAACATTTTCAATTCAATATGGTAAATAATGTGGTTTATTCAGTTTTTTTTTAGAGTAACATAACCTCCCAAATTACAGGTAAAAGGGTAAACGGGGCTCCAAGGACCAAAAACATCTACTAATTTCATTTATGGGGGAAAATTTGAATTGTGCACATAAAAGGGCTGTACTTATATCGTAATATAACGAGGCTACTTTTGAAAATAAGGTATATCCTTTAATAGATTTGAAAGTGACAGTGAAGCAGCTACACAAAATCAAAAGCGGGAAGTAGTTTTGTAGTTTTTTTTTTGTCAAATATCAAAGCAAAAACAGCTGGGGAGAAACGTAAACTGGAGGAACCTGGGGTAAACAGCCTAATCAGTTTCAAAACAAACCGTAATGATTATGACAGATGAGTAATATCCATTATCACCACGGATATAATAGTTGGCGATGTTGAATCTCAAGAAAGAGGATTAAACAAACCGGTGTGTTAGCGGACATAAAATTTGATTAAATACGAGTATATAAACCAAAACAAAAATAAAAATTCAGACAACCTCAAATATGGATGTGCAGGATCCACTGTTAGAATATTTGGTGGACGAATTCCTCATCGAGGAATCTGTTATTAAATTTCCCTCGTGTACTTTATCGCAACATTCACAACCAGTAAAATTACGTCGATTGTCACGATTGTGTAAATTTTGAAAAAGCAAAATTTGAATTCCACAAGAAACAGGAGGAGAAAAAATTACAAGTGGAACGTGACAAATTTGTGTGGAAAAAGGGGAAAGTGGCATCTTTGGAAAACATAAGCCAATATTTTATATATAAACTGCAACAATTAAAGGCAATAGCTGAATATTAAAGAATAATGATGAGAAAATTAATTTTTATTACATTACATACATACATTTGGTTATGTGATTTAAATTATTTTATTCAATACATGAATTCTTCATGTTTTTAAACTGTAATTGATTCCTTGCAATTATTCCCCTTTCTATATAATTGTTCAGATTTTTAAGATTTGGTGTTTCTTCGTCAATACTATCGCTTGTTACATCCTCCTGAAAGGCATTATTCAAAGGAACATTTACTTAAATCGCCGCCCCGGTGGTACAGCGGTTAGTATGCTTGTTTTAAGCTCCGGAGGTCCCGGGTTCGATTCCCGGCGAGTGATGAAAAAATCACGGCTGGTTAATGTTGAATCAATTAATTAATGACTCATTATCCGTTAAAAAATTATTACGAAACGTCATAATGAAGCATCCAAATCCTTCTATGGGATATAGCGCCAGCGAAAAAAAAATTATTTTCATCATGATATTGAAAATTAGGGCACAGGCGTTTATGATTGTGTCCGATTTTTTAGGACGACACCTCAGTATTTGGTATTTTCCTATGATACGGAACCTCCCCTTAAGCCCAGCGATGAACGGTGCCACGCAGTTGCGGACAGATCTATAAGCTACATTATTAGCATCCACTGATGCATTTGATGTGTGTCTTATGCGTGTCGTAAACCAGGGTCTTTGCTGGTATCCGCTGTCGTCTGAAGAATAAAATTAAATTTGAACAATAGTTATGCAATTTTTATAAATATATTATTTATCTATTAGCCACATATTCGTATTTACACTTTCAGTAATGAGCAGTGCCTCCGAACCGGGCGTTCATATTAAACATTTATAAGTTATTGCCACAAATCTAGAAAATAATTTGAAACTATAAATGTACTTCTATAAATGTATATTTGGATATTTTTGGTGTGTGCTTTTTCTCTTTCGCTGTAATATGCATGCTTCTCTTCTTGGTTCGACTTTTCAATTGTGATTTGTGTGCAGTCAATCGCACCGATTACACCCGCAAAACCAAGTTTACCATAAAACTTACACAAAAATATTTTGTGATTAAATTAAAAAGCATTCAACTATGTATTCCCATATGAAACTGTAAACGTTCACTGATTTATTTTTCTATTTATTTCCACGTCGCTCTGCGGAAAACGAATATGATTTTCCCTCAAAATAGTGTCAATGGTTCCTGATATGACTTCAATACACAAGATACTGGGGCGGTATCATGGTATTATTTTCCGGTCATCGTCTTCCGTCAATAATCAATCCGAGCCGTAGAGAAACCGTATCATGAATGCCGCACGGTAATTTTATTGAGCAAATTTCGGCAAATTTTTAGTTCAGTAGGTATTTAAAATTTCAAAATGTAAAAACTAAGACGTTAACCATCATTGGTTTACGATTACTACGAGAAAATGTAAGCATATATTTTTTGAACATTTTAGTTAATTATTATAATACAATATACGCAAATTTTAGGAACTTTTTGGAACAGCTTATTGCTGCAGATTCATCGTCTGATGATGAAACTCCGATTAATAAAAAAACACGCGTTGTGATAAGCCATCTGAGGGATCATAGCGATCCCCTGACACTCGAAGATTTTGTGTTAGTAAAAAAATTGCGCACATATAAGTATTAAATTGAATTAAATATTCAAAATTAATCTTATTTACAAATTTCAGAATTAAACAAAGGTTTCGTTTAACTGATGGGGGAAAACATCAGCTGGCTTAAATCCACTGTTAAAATTATGTGCTTATACGTTAGAATTATTGAGTACTACCAAGCCGTTATCGGGAATGATTATAGTGTTAGCATGGCACAAAGTACAGTGTCCACTATATTTACGGAGACCCTAGATGTAATGGAAAAGATCCTATGCAGGGATTTTATACAATTCGAACCGTCACAAAGTACTAAAAGCTTTTTTTTATGAAAAGTATAATTTTCCAGGTGTTTTGGGTTGTGTGGACGGACACACAATCACATGTATACTTGCTTCAACCAACCGTAAATGAACATTCGTATTTAAACAGGAAATCTCGCCACAGTCTGAATGTAATGATTGTAAGTTAAAGTATTGTCTGCTATACTTTGAATTTAAATTAAATGTTTAATTTATTTATAGATATGTGATTAAAATATGACAATAACTGCGTTGGATGAAAATTACGGGGGAAGCAACCATGATTCGTTCATTTGGAGTAACAGACGAGAAAAATTGTACATGGAACACTATTTACGGAACAATCCAAATTCATGGCTTCTAGGTTTACAAATTTAATTTAGAGTAAGACAAAGCCTTAATTTTTATATGTATGTATTTCTAGGTGACTCTGGTTATCCGCTGGAGCCATGCTTGATGACCCCCTATAGATCTTAAGCAGAAAATTTACCAGAGGCCAATTATCGCGAATACTTCTTTCAGAGAGGCAGTGCCGATATATGCCAGAAAAGCTTGTACAAATATGCAACGTACAATTGTACCGCATTACACAATATTTGTTCAAAGTTTAATGTATCCTGGCAAGATATTCAAGTTAATGTGGAGGATAATAATATAATGCCAACAATCGGTGTATCAACAACGGTTTCAAATAGAAGACTTCGCGGCTTAGCGGACGCTAAACGAAACAATATACGAGATGATTTATTGAATTTAAATAATTAAATGTTTTGTATTATGAAATAAATCTTTATTAAAATTCATTTTTTTCCATATGAGCCTTAAATATTGTAATACTACTAATTGGGTAACTAGTAGGTTAACAGAAAATATGTCTTCAGAGCTTACGGGCGGTCAATTTATCCTGGCTAGGTTTCAGGGAAATGGGGTGGGGTTTACCGTAAGGTGCATACATCTGTATTAGACCGCAAGAAGAGAGGAAGAAAAAAAAATATTTAGACCCACCACAGCATCACTAGCAATCTACCTACCTAAATACCTACCTACACTTTATCTCATCCTCAGCTTCAGAACACTATCACTTACTCATCGTAAAATCAATAAAAATAAATAAAAAAATGTAAAGTTCAATTTTAACTTTCCGATTTATTCCGAAAGAAAAATTAAAAAAAATTGAATGTAACCATTAACAATGAAAAAAAAATGAAACAAGAAAATGAGAAATTGATAATTAATTTAAACCTAATCTAAATTCCCTACTACCCTAAAAATTAATCTAAATTAGTAAAAGTTTTAACAAATGATACTTAAATCTAAAGTTCAAAGAAAAATTGGAAAATTTAGTTTAAAGTATAAATAGAAAAAATTGGTAGTAAACATTTTTATCAATAAAAAAAAATAAACAAAATTTGTTTTCCACTTAGCTGATGCAGTGTTGAATGTTGAATGATGATGACGAGGTTTATGATGTGCACATATTTTATTCTTTTTGTTTTTGTAATTGTTTAATTATTATGTTATTAATTATTATTATTGTTATTATTATATGTGTGTTACGGTCCTTAATGATATCATACACTGATAGTCAACGTCACTACCCATGCCATTTATTCAAGCACATCACTGGCCCTAACTTAAGCTTAATAATTTATTTAGTTAGTTTTAATTAATTTTAAAGTTTAATATGATTTAGAACTATCTCGTTCTTTAGTGATTCTTTTAATTTTTTCTTTTATTAGTTTTATAATTGAATAATTTAATTAAATATATGTTCAATTTTGTTAGGATCGATTTAGATCTACTTTATTATTCTGATACAGTTTTGGTGACAAGGTCATATTCACATATTGATTTCACTACGAGCTAATAATTTATGTACACCCTTGTACCATATCTTAAATAACTTCCATTATTATTATTAATATACACTTATAGTCTATTCGTAATACTTATACTAGTTAATACGAGAAGTATTTTAGCAAGAAAAAATAACCAATTTCACACAATTTTTTTTCTTTTGGCTATACACAAACACACACCGTTTAGTCCATCAAAATATCGCACGTTTTGATAAGAATGGTTCTCAACGGTTTTTTTTTATTACCACTGTTCCGTTTCAATTTAACATACCACTTAACTTTAACTATTGTTTTTACTTAAATATAAATATTTACTTAAACTTATTATCTATATGTATATTACAGTTTTTAATTTTTTTTATTTTTAATTCATTAAATTATTTCCTTTTGTTTCCATTGATAATTATTTAATCGATGAAACAGAAGAAATAATCGAATTACAATCACTTTAATTTCACAAAATAATGGCAAACAAAATTGACTTATTTTACATTTTATTATTTTTTATTGATGGCACCGTAATTTTTAAAATTCACACGAACACGTCTCTTACTAGAATGACATAATTTTTTTTTTCTTCCAAAATGTTCGTAGCACAGCATTCTCTCCAAAAACCAAACTATACCACTTAACAGGGGGCGTTGCATCCAACCCTTTGATGGTCAGGCAGAAAATAAAAATGTGTAGAGATTACCGGGCAAAAATAATTTTTGTAAATATTTTGGGTCGATCGGCACAATATGTATAGAGTCTATAATATATTTCACAGTTCTTTGTATTTCTTTATCACAAATTTTAAAAAGGTATAGTTAAAAATTTCATTTTCTTAAGGACTTCTCCTAAGTTACTTTGAGGACATCAAGTTTTTGGTTTTTTAGTTGAATAATCATTTTATTGTGTTCCTGGAGTGGAAATATATGTGCGTATTTAATTAAAATATAAAAAAGTGTATCTACCTTTCTCCATTCAATCACAGTTTGGTTTGGTGGACCGTTCGAATTTAACTTTTGTCTGAGCTGCGCCCATAGCATGGCTTTTTTATTTCATCCTTGGGCATCTTTTAATAACCCTCGGGCAAAATCTGTGTGCCTTTCCATGAACTCCAACATAATTTTTTTTTGTATTGGATTGGTCAGTTGCTTTGGTTTTCTAAAAACATTTAGGTTATGTTAGATGTAAAAGTAACCATTATAAATATATGGTAAAAAACTTAATTTAAAACAGGTATATTTATATAATTATATATAATTAAAATTTTATATACACATTACATATGTATTGTACATAAGTATATACCTAATAGTTTTAATTTATATTTATATTTTTAATATTGTTCAAAATATTTTCCGCCATTTTAAGATGTCAGCCAAATGATATATACTAAAAATATTAAAAACAATGTCTACCGTCAACTATAGAGATACGCAGGGTCGGCTTTTATGTTAGTAGCGCCCCGATGCAAAACTTAATTAAGGCGCCCCTATCTGCGAGGGTGCTTTTTCTTACTGTTTTTTTTGGATTTTCTGCACCGGATAGTTTTTTCTTTGATTCCAGCCATAGTTTAATTAACACATAAAATAAACGAAACTACAAAACTTTAAACTTTTACTGCAAATTCTAATCAAATAATTTACTAAATTTTGACAAACAATGCCAAGTACGTTGTAATAAATGTATGGAAATGTTTCAAAATAAAATTGTTTGTTTGTTTGTGTTTATCTTTGCAATTTTTTCTGGCGCTCAAGGCACTCCCAACTCTTTCGCAGTTTGTTTATAACGTCCTACCTTACGCCGTTGCCAGCCAACTCGAGGACGTACGGCTATAGACCCCCTTTTGTTTAAACCACCTGCACATTGCATTGCTTCATGCCAGCCTGTAAATTGACATGAAAGGTGGGTCGGCCCATGGATTCCGCACCCTCATCTCAACAGGTGGTCATATATGTGGTCGTTCAAAATAAAATACATACAAGTTTATAACTAAATTAACATTATTTTTAAGATCGATGCATTTATCAAATGAGCCAGAAAGGCACACTTTTGTTGGATTAGGGTTAAAATATGACATTTCACACAACCAAAATTGGTATAGAGCCATCTATTAGAATTTTTTAAAGTAAAATCCCTCTGCCGTTAATTTTATACATAACACCTGCTCAACTACACCATCATTTGAGCATGAGTAGTTGTGAGTAGATACAAGCACCTGTGAGTAGTTTGCTCACACCAATTGGACATGCTAAATGTAATTTCTTATGTAATAAGTTAGGTTCCACAAAATAAGTATGTAATTGGAAAAGAGCCTATTAGTCTTTAATTCGAGTTAATTAGATCTATGGATATTTTGATCAACCCAACATACATACACTATTTTCAACCCAACACACCTTCTCAAACCCAACGAAACTTGATTTTGTGTGTTTATTGGGGTTTTTGCTGCTCTTTTTACTACTACGGAAAAGGCTTTTATCAAAAAATTATTTAATTTATTGTGTACATATTTTTGCCCCCTTTTTTAAAAGCGCCAGGATGTTTTGCATCTCTTGAATCCACTGTAGAGCCGGCCCTGGAGATACGAACAAATTTTGACGGTAAATTACCGGTTAAACGGCGTCCATGATGTCGATTTGACGATGAACGTTCGTTTTCCGTGATAATTTGAACGGTCACGGATTTCATGATATCGCCCCTGTTGTTTGCGAGAGCGACAGCAGAAAATCTTGACCAATATTTTTCTGGTATCCACTTTTAAAATCAGGTAATTAAATTTCGCAGATCGAAACTGTAGCGGTTAAAAATGACATCGTTCGAAACAAGAAATATTTATACCGCGCCGCTTCAGCGAAATATTGCTCGCTCCCTAAATAAAAACATTTCGACACTCGATACACAAATATATATCGATAATAATCGATTAACGATAACCTTATAACAAGCTTCTGTACGCAACCAAAATGAACGTCAAAAAATTTTTTTTTTTAAAAATCGACAATATTCAGTTTTAAAAGTGCAAGCAAACAATCGGGACATCAACCGCTGAACTAATATTAAATCGAAAACATTGTTATAATAAATTAACAAACAGAAAATAAATAGTGTAACGAAAATATTACAAAATGAAATATTACAAAATAAAAATACAAAAGTGAAATCATACAACAAATTAATCAACAAAATATTAGTGTTTTAATCACCCAAAAACACCCGCTATAAAACTGAATTGCAGTATCTTAACCATTTTTCTTTTCTCTTCATCGTAAAATATCTATCGTAAATGGTGAGGAATAGCAGTAATCCTCTGTGCGACTCTTATGGATGGAGATATTTTATGTAACAATAAGATCACTAATGCTGTGTGCCTGACACCGATTTTTTCGACTAAATTTCTGACTAAACTAAATTATGCTACATTATGCTATTAACCACCAGACGGCTAACGAAAAGTCTCCTCGCGAGGTTGCTTTTCAATTTAGTTGTCATTTTTATTGAGAGAGTACTTGGATTAAGTACTTTTCATTATCAACGAATTTAATTAGTGCCACAAGTTGGTACCGATTAATGGTTATACGTACGATGCGAGTTTTTATTGTATATATGTATTTGGATTTGACGGTTTTTATTCAATTTTTATTTTAAAACTAGCTGACCCGGCGAACTTCGTATCACCTCAGGATCAATAAATGTTGTGTTAACTTATAAGCTGAATTAAATTCAGTTTTTTATTAAGATAAAATGAATACTCAAAATAATTAAGTTCAATAAATGTATAAAAATCAAAATAAAATGTATTTTAATTACATTAGAATGAATGTAATTCTCGTGACAGCAAGGCATTTGCTTTATTTAAGTGAATCGAAATGATTCGCGTGACATTTTTGCACTACTTTCTGTTAAACTATTTGCTGGATGGATTGCGCTCGGGTCGATTCCCTTCATTGAAGCACCTTGTGATATTCGACTATTTTCGTTTTGTTGTCAGGTGCGAGAACGAACAAACCGGATGGTTTGCCGACAAGTGAACAAGCTATGTACAATTGACCGTGAGAGAAAGATTCATTTTCTAGATTCAGACCTCAAACACTCAACGATTACCCTTATGATTTGTTGATCATCATGGGGAATGCAAATACGAATCGGAAATTAAATTCGTTTAAATTCGAATGGCATATCTATCGGTTGGAATCATCAAAATTCTCGGAATGAAAACTTCTTCACCTTTGAACTTTCCTTTGAGTATCGTCGCGTGAATCACATTGCCCAAGGATTTTCTCACCACCAAAACGCGTTCCGTTATACATAGTTTTGGTTGGTTCATTCAGTTGGGAAAATTCAGTTGGATAGTAGGTTGCTTCGTCTTCGTTTGTTACACAGTCGATAAATTTGAAGGAATGCAGTGGACCAACGATTTGATTTTTAATTGTGAAGTTTAAGTGACCCATATCTTTGTTCTTTGCCGCAAGAATTACTCGTTCGCTCAACCAGCTGTGTTTTTTGTGGTTAGCAATGCTGTTCGGAAACACTTTATTGATGAGCTTGTCCTCCGTTGAGACGAAATTGTAAAAATTCGGCAGAAACGAAATCAATCCGTTCGATTCGTCGACAGGAACATGGCAATTACCGATAGTCAGAATTTTGCTTAGAGAAATCTTCGGCGGATAGATCGTTTATCAATGCAACTCGCATGTTTGCCGATCTGTTGACATGCAGCACAAAACGTTAAGTACACTACACCATTGACAGTTCGAAGTGATTCAAACGATGTCGGCCTACGAACATTCATCAGCAACAACCGCAAGTAGAAGCATTCATCATTCTTCGGATGAACTGTAAATGCTGTAACAGTCACAGTCTCAGGTTTTTATCAAACTGAGAATATCACTGCTGCAGACTTCCTTTCAGTTGTTCCAGAGTTTTATGGACTTCACTGAATTGAAATACTCCATGTTTTGGAAAGAAGTGGCGAATACGGAACAATCCAAGTGTTGCCGACCACGAAATCGTTTCCTTTCACTTTCTTTGTGTTAGTTCTATACCGTTATTCTCGGGTGATCGACGCCGGTACAGTGGATAACCATCGTTGCCAGTAATAATCTCTGCCGTAAAATTTCGTGGATAACGTTTGAAACACTTGCCGTCGATCATGCACGGTGATTGGGGGTTGATGGCGCCATACGGACCGTGAATCATGTTCGTAATTACAACATCATGCAGGGCTAGATCGGTTTCGGGATTAGGAATTTTGGCACGTAAGATGTTATTTATTTGGTACAAACTGTATAACCTTTTACAATGTGCAATTCATCAAACTGAACTCTTTGAAATCATTTTTCACTGATGAATTTCACAAGAAATCGTTCGAAGAGAAATAATTGAATCGAATTCAAATGTAATAACCGTCGAAAACTAAATGAAAATTGGTGAAAACTCGAAAAAATGCTGATAAATCAAATGGTATGCAAAAGAGACTTGAAATACTTAAACCAGAAACAAACGAAAACAACAACAAATTCCCATGCAACATCTTCTTTCTCAAGCGTGTTCAGTTGCAGAGAGATGAATATAGATAAATAATATATGGTTGGTCTTTTTTTTGTAAACAAACCATTTAGTTTTTATTTTTTTAAAAAATTTTAATTTTCGTGAAAATTAAAAATTAACAAAAACAATAAATTTATCGAAATCAGTCAATCCGTTCTCGAGATATCATCGAAAAAGCCGTTCCATACAAAATGTATGAGAATGAATTTTCTTCATAAATTTTGTTTTCGTGAATTTTTCCGATGTTTTAATAATTAGTCTACTATTCGGGGCGGAGACAAATCCAACAAATCAAGTTCAATCAATCATCCAACAGATCATAAAAGTCGGTCCAGCCGTTCTTGAGTTATAAATGGTGTAACTAACCCGACTTTGTTTTATATATATAGATATTGATTTGATTAATATTGCCTTACTGTCAGTGCCGTGATCGTGGCTTGAAATGGTATAACGATTAGTAAAACAGCCAGCAAATGAACAATTTTAGGATGAAGGGACTTACCAGATTTATTCAAATAATATTCCTCTGTGATTGCGTTCTGAATCAAGAAACCTTACGAGTTACGACGGTTAATCTATCAGCGAAACTATTCCTCAAATAAATGAAACTTGTTCCGAATTAAAATAAACGATTCTGAATTAATTGAAACCTTTTCCGAAAGAAATGAAACCTAATTAAATAAGTTTAAAACCTGTAAGTACATAAATCACTAAAGTTTGTTTTATTATTTGTTAAATAAAACACTCATTCATTAAGAATTTATTAAAACTGAGATGAGACTTGAGTAGTCTGTGTGTGTGCTGTGATTCTTTCAACCCTTAGGATCGGGTAAAACGAAGGAAGAAATATTTAAACGGGCTTATGCTGCATAGGTAAAATCCTTTACCTGGATAATTTTATGACAAAATAAATCGATAAATATTTACCATAAAATAATATTGAATGTCACGTGAAGCACCTACAAATTCTGCTTATTCAATTTAGTCTGGAGCTCATAAAGGATTTTATGACGAACCATACCCGAGCTGTGTATGAGTGACGTTACTTTAAAGTTAGTTTTGGTTCGAGTGTATTTTGGTTTATTATTTTGTTTTTAACTATATATTGAAGATGACACTCCTTGCTGTTACAAGATAACCAGTACGTTTTTTTATTTAACTACTGTTATAATTTATAAGTTTGCTTTTAAATTTATTTAATTTGGTTTCATTTAATTTGGAAAAAATTTGCTTCCACTCGAAATTAGTTTCCTTCTTTTCGTAAAAAGGTTTACTCAATTCGGAATAATTTTCATACATTTTAGAAATAGTTTCACTTAAATTAGAGAAGGTTTCGTCATTCCGAAATTTTTCAAAAATTATCAAATTTAATCAAATTATTCAAGAAAATTAAAATTGTTGTCATATTTAATTAAAGTTTATATATTTTTGTACATAAGATTTTAATTTTAACTTTCTGTTAGGAATTATATGGTGTCATATCGTCTGTAGGCAACACGGATTGGAGAAACTTTTGGGTCAAGAAAGAGATCATCTTTAGTTTACCAACGCTAAAGTATTCTGTCCGGTTTTATCGAACTCATCAACGACTTTGGAAGTCTTTAGATTTTCTTATAGCGCCAATAAACTAATTTAATATTTTGTAAATAATTTTGTGTACGAAATATTGAAAAATTCCAAAAAAAAAAAAAAACAAATTAACTTGGTAAATCAACTTGCGCGCGAGCCAAAATGAAAAGGAACGAACATTCAAGCAGTATTCCTAGTTATTTCAGTCAAACAGTAATAACATTCGGTTGACGTTCCAAAAGTCGTAATTTAGAATAATGAAAAGTCAGGCACAGCCTGTCTTATTTACCCTTATGCCATCTATGAATGACTGTTACGAACTAGTCGACAATTTAGAAATGTCAACAATTTAGTCAAAAAAATCGGTGTCAGGCACACAGCATAAATGTTTTGGCAACCTATAAAAACTTTCGAAGAATTTTGCGGAAACGTTAAATGGATTTTATGTATCCCGCAAATCTTAAAAAATCGCAAATCTAATAAATGGTATCATTTTATACCAGAATGCAAAATCTTTTTTTTTTTTAAATAGTATTATTTTTGTGTCGCTATTCGCGATTTCCAACAAAGTAGCTGACATCTGGTGAAAACACTATGAACAAAATTTAACCATAGAACAAGGGTGATCAGAACTGTCAAACAGTTGAATTTGACAATACTCGTCCCCTTTACTTACATAGAAACCAACGCTAACTACATTTGATGAAAATCGCCAATACAATAAAACTTAATTTTAATAACAAATTAAATAAAATTGAAGCTTTGACATTTCGCTCTATTTGCTGAATTTCCTGACAATATCTTTATCTAGCTGAAAAAAGAATGTTACAGAATACGGTTGAAGAGTGACAAGACAAATTAATGTGTAAAATTAGTCTTATGTAAAACTTAATAGGTTTACATATCTTTGATTTTAGCGAATCAACAGAAGCTAATATCGAATTTAATTTCTTTGGAATAGAAAAAACAACACCAGTAAAAGTTATTGGTCTTCACTTATACCCAAAATGATGATCTTTATATCCGTATCAAATTAGCCAAACCCTCAATTTTATCAAAAGAGAAGTATTGTAGGAGTTCACCCGATTATTCGGTTCGTTAGGTTGGTTAGCTCGGTTAAGTACTTTTCGAATTAATATGTGTTATAAGGGATATAAGGCATCTCTCTCGCTATAGCGCTTTGCTTGAGTTGAGGTGCCTTAGATGAAAATATTCTTTTAGAGTTTATGGACAGAGAAATTAGACTAATGTGGCCATACACCAATGTTTTGTAGTTTCAATAAAATGATGGACGGGCCTACGCTTTTAATATTTATAAACCGAAGTAGAATTACTGCTAAAATAAATTAAAATCAATATAACTAAAAAAAATTGAGAAGATAACCAAACGCGGCAATACATTTACGCATCGAGTTATTTTACTGGCTAAAGAGCATCTGACGAAAATTATTGTCAGGTAACCGCTTTCATCAAATATTTACTGGCTGCATGATTACAAAGCAAAAATACCAAGCAAAAATCATAGTGCTCTGTGCTCATTGTGACATGGGTAGATGACTCTGTGAAATCCTTCAAAATACTGATCTTTAAAAATGTGCTTAGCATGTGGATTATGGCTCCCTACCTTATTATCGAAAACAAAATATTCCAACAAGAACATCGCAGTACAAATATAGCTAACAAAATAAACGCTTGGCAGAAATCTCGAAAGCGTTTTCTTTGAGGGAAAATTAAATCGCAAGGTTTAACGTAGAAACAAAATGTTGGGTAAATTCGTGTCGGCAAAAATATAGCAAAAACACAAATATCACAAATCAAAAATATTGTAAATGAAAGATGTAAATTTTTTGATAATTATTGTCGTTCGAATTGTGCATTAATTAATAATGATTGCTTCGTCAACACTGCGGACACAGATCAAAGAGGGGTTTTCGCCCTTATCGCTTCTTCTGATAGTACTACAAATGATAAAAAAACAAATTTTATGAATTTAACAATTTGTTAAAGAAATTTTAATCCGTTGTATACCTTAGAGGATGGGGGCTGCCCATTATTCAATTCTTTCTGTTGTATCCCAATTACAAGTCAGATTATTGCTCATAACGTAAAGCGATTAAATTTGTGGCGAAATATTTGTTTGCGATATTTTTGCAGTGAGATTTTTTTGTTTGCGATGATACTAGCATACGGAAAACATATCACTAAAATATTTCATCGTAAATTTTTGTGTAAGCGACTGTATTGTTTTTGATTGCGATATTATTAGATTGCGACAAAAGTACTGCCATATATTTGTTGCGAAATTTTTTTTTGAAAATGAGGTAGGCTGCCGTGGATTATATGTAGAAGAATTTCAACAGTATCATCGCCTATCGAGTGGCGATTAATAACAAAAGACATTTTATTCTTAGTGTGGTACAAATATTTAGATTAAATCTATTGATTTCTAGATTATACATGACAATACTAAAATTAAATTTTATTTGCTTTTGAGTTTTGAAGGACTCGAGGACGATATTCATTCAGTCAACATAAGATGCCAAAAATGTGTAACTCCGAAAAAGAAATTGCAAATTATTGGAATATTAAGAAAACTATACAACCAGTTGCACGATTAAAAACCGAAAAGCTGACTTTTCGTAGTCACATTTTGACTAGGAGTTTATCGAATAAAAGCAAGTATTAGTTATATGCCCTAAATATTTTAGCTATTCAAACAGAACATGGAAAGTTTTTTAAGATTTTTAAAAAACCGATTGAAACTTTGTTCACATTTTCTTCATACAATCTAAACCAACTCAAAATTATATGCAGGATCCCACTACTGCAAAAAAATGAAAAGCACTTCCCTTAACTATAAGGTAACTGAAAAGAAGTCGAAACATGCTGTGTTTACCATACCGTGCTATATGTATATTAATGTTCTCGTTGATTCGATGCACCCGAAATGTTTGGAGAATTGGTACAGCCGATAATATTATTAAATAAAATACAACCAGCTCTTTAATGGTACACATCACAACCATTGCATTCTTGGTTGACCAAACCAACCTTGTCTCGTTAATCTCCAAAATTACGAAAGAAGATATAAGACAACGAAATCGTAATAACTTTCAATGCCAAATTTCACTGAAAGAAGAGAAGTAGCAATAAGGACTGTCTTCTGAAGAAATGGTCTTCTCCTAAACTGACGGATTTTTTTTTTTTGTGAGGCCCAAGCGATGCCTGCTGGCCTGCCACCAACTTGTTTTCATTAAAATTCGATTATAGGAGCAAATGGCGATAATGTACAGTTGTTTATAACATAAATAATGTTTAGGTCGAGACTCAAAAATAAAATCAAATTTTAGCGAAAAAATAGTTTGATTTATTTCTGTTTTCGAGGCCCGATTTCTATTTTTGATTTATAATTTCACTCTTGTCAGTTTATCGTTGGATTAACTGATTTAGCAAAAGGTCGATTCACTGATGAGCTTTATTTTACATCGCGAATATTTAAAATACAGCTTGACAATTTATTTTGAAATGCCAATTGAAAATGTTACCCTGTACACTGTAAATATTCAAAAATTTATTTGTATGATGACTGCAAGTATATATCAACACGAATAAAATAACTTTACTACGCCTGACTTTAATCAATTATTTCCATTTTTCATTTAGCGATTCACAAATACTGAGATAATATTTGATAAGAACGTATAAAGTTCGAAAAAATAAAATTTTACATCTCAATTAGAGTCATACACAACTTTTTTTTTTTTATATATAAATTATCATCAGTCTTATTTTTTATTTTGACGAGTTAATATAAACGATTTATAATTGCAACAAGTGTGAGTGAAAAAAGTAGCCGTAAAAATCTCAATCATGAAGTTAAATTGTATATTAATTTTATTAAATGTTTTTATCATCTATTCATTCGCACAATGTAACTCAAAACTAAACAAATTCAATTTTGCAACAAAAGAAGAACCGGAGACAGTGAGAAAGATCGAAGAAAATTGTGTCGAAATTGTGGGCTTAACACAAAAAAATCTTGAACGATTTACAAATCTTAAACATTATTTCGAAATTACGCAATTTTCGATTGATAATGTTAGCACGCTAAACCAACCAAATTTATTCGTGCAACATACAACTTTGAAGCAAATAACATTTAGGACGTACAATGACCTTGAAACAATTGCTGTACATGAAGATTTATTCGGGGGACTAGAAAATTTGGAAGATGTAACACTGTCGGGTTTGAATTTGGAAATAATTCCTGAAAAATTATTTCACAACTTAAACAAATTGCGCACGATTAATTTATCGAATAACAAGTTGAAAAGCTTGCATCCGAATGTATTTAGTACCAATCCAAAATTGTCGTACACATTTTTGGGAGAAAATCAATTTTTACAATCTGGGTAAGTTTAAAGTTTATATGCTGGGTGAGGCATTTTAATTGGAAAGTCTTGTAAACATTTTGTAGGTCATTTCAAAGTCACTTTGTTTTTTCAAATGATAACCTAACACTTTTTTTACGGAATCTACTTAGGTCAAACAACATTTACCCAAATAATTTTTTTTCTAAAGGCATACATTTTTAATTATATTCAGTAAGGACTAGATTATACAACTATTTCTGACAAATTTTAAATTTTGAAAATGACACTCAAACATGCACTGGTATGACAGATTTTTCTGTTTAACTAATTTTTTTAGTTTATTAACGCCTTCGCCCAATTCGAGTTACCAGCTTGCCTAAATTTAAATGGATACAACTACTGTAATAATTATTTTTTTGTATATTTCCAGCATTCCATTGGATTTAATATTTCTCAACCAGAGGGCCAGTGTCTCATTCGCAGGATCTTATGTGCAAGATTTTAACTCGCTTTTACCTATTTTGGGGCATCCTAATGTTACTTACACAAATTTGGGGCTCTCTAATTTAACAAATATCAAACTCAGCGATTTTGCCCAATTTCCTGAGCGACAAAATGGAATGGATATGCGGACTTATGATGCGAAATTTGGTTTATATGTGGAGGATCTAAAGGCTGACGGAATTGAATATGAAATAATTCCTGGCACACAATTAGAAAGAATCGTTAATTCTTCGAGGGCATATATTGAAACCGACGTGCGAAAAAATTCCCCTTTGTGTAATGACTGTCGGTTTATAAAGGATGTATTTAAACTATATCTAAATGGAACAAATTTAATCAATATTTACTTGACCAAATCAAATGTTCTATTCTCAGTCTTCTTGGCCTGTGAGGAAATGGAAAATCATTATACAATTGACTACAATAATAATTGTCCAGAGAACTGCTCATGCAAATATAATCCGTTTCTCCATAAAGTCTGGATTTCTTGTAACGAACAAAATTTAACAACTGTGCCAACAATTCACTATCCTTCCCAATTTGAAAATATCAAGTCAATCGCAATTGATTTGAGCAAGAATTCGATTGAGTCGTTTGTGCTAGCAAATATCGATAGCCGTGTAACTGAACACTTATCGGAACTCAATTTAAGTGAAAACCAATTGAAATCAGTAAATTTTGAAGAATCTGCAACATTAAATATACATCAAATTAATTTATGCTCTAATCCAATGTGGAACGAAGCTTTCGATGGGGTGTTAGTGTTTGTCGACAAAGGATTGCATAATATAACAGTGGAAAAGTGTAGCATGGGTCAGCCATACCATCCAATAATTTTATCAGAAACAAGAAACACAACACAGCAGGCATTAGATTTAATTTTAGAAAATGCGGTTTGCAACTAAAAAATATCTGTTAATTATATTTTTGATTATGATTGGAAAATGAGTTAAATTAATATAAAATAAATAAATTTCAAGTTATATTTTATTTGCATTCTTGAACGCCGCTACAAGTAGCGGGCCACACTACAGCGAAACCAGGTAAGCAATATAGCCCCTACAATGTACAATGTTAAAACTATGTTACAGGGTAAGGTTGCTCAAGTCGTACTCTTCAAGAAAACGTTTTCAGAAATCAGAAAATATATTATTAAACACATACTTAAGAGTATCATTAGAAACACCCAGCATCTAATTATTGCAAAATAAATAATACATCTATTAATACAATAAGTACCAACCTTTTAAGTCATGCCAGTTCATAAGCCCCAATTCTATTTTGAAAAAAGCTTTTACAAAAACTGTTGGCGGCAAACAAATCACTAATAGATCACTAACTAATAATCACTAACATTTTACAATGCCGCAACGGGTAGCAATATTGATCTTCTCATTGCTGAAGGACTAATCGCTGTAAATACTTCCGCTTTTTAAGGCCGCTTCAGTGTTCAAGGTATAGAAAACAGAAAATTAAGTTCACACTAAAATGCCGTTGCTATTGAAAAAAACATATTTAAACAAACTATGGTACATAAATAGCAATAAGAGGAATCGCGCAAACGAAAGAAGAGTTGGTTTCCACAGCTAATCAATTACATCAATTACGCTCCATATAAATTCGCAAAACATAATAATTTGAGATTCTAAAAGCACAATTGGTTATCAAAACTATTAAATTACATGCAGAAAGAGAATGCATTTACCTAAATTAATTCTAAAAATTCCGTTGTGACCCCAAAAAAATTATCCAAACTAGGTATCAATAATAAATAGCAATTCCTTCCGATTTGCTATAACGAAAAATTCGTAAAATATAGTAATTTGATCACCGAAAAGCACAATGGGTTGTTAAAGCTACTGATTACATGCAGGAAGAGAATGCATTTAAATAAATTTACTCTAGAATTTCCGTTGCGGACCACAAAAATATACAAACAAACTATGAATCACAAATAGCAATAGCAACACTCGCCCTAACGAAAAATTGGTAAAATATAGTAATTTGAGCATCGAAAAGCACAATTGGTTGTCAATGCTAATAAATTACATGCAGGAAGAAAATGCAAAATTTAAATTTTCTTTTAAAGTTCCGCTTAGATCCAATAAATAGTAACAAAATAAATCAAAAGTATTGCAGCTAACAAATTACATGCAATTGGTTATCACAGCTAATAGCTTACATGCAGGAAGAGTACGCATTTACCTAAATTTACTCTAAAAATTCCGTTGCGACCCCAAAAAAAATTATCCAAACTAAGTATGAAAAATAAATAGCAATTACATGATTTGCTATAACTAAAAATTCGTAAAATATAGTAATTTGATCACCGAAAAGCGCAATGGCTTGCCAAAGCTACTGAATTACATGCAGGAAGAGAATGTAAAATTTAAATTTTCTTTTAAAGTTCCGTTTAGACCCAATAAATAGTATCAAAATAAAACTATGAATCATAAATAGCAATAGCAACACTCGCTCAAACGAAAAATTGGTACAATATAGTGATTTGAGCATCGAAAAGCACAATTGGTTGTCAAAGCTAATAAATTACATGCAGGAAGAGAATGCAAAAATTTAAATTTTCTTTTAAATTTCCGTTTAGACCCAATAAATAGTATCAAAATAAATTAAAAGTATCGCAGCTAACAAATTACCTGCAATTGGTTATCACAGCTAATAAATTACATGCAGGAAGAGAATGAATTTACCTAAATTTACTCTAAAAATTCCGTTGCGACCCCAAAAAAAATTATCCAAACTAAGTATGAATAATAAACAGCAATTACACGATTTGATATAACGAAAAGTTCGTAAAATATAGTAATTTGATCATCGAAAAGCACAATGGGTTGTCAAAGCTACTGAATTACATGCAGGAAGAGAATGCATTTAAATAAATTTAGTCTAAAATTTCCGTTGCGGACCAAAAAAAATTATACAAACTAACTATGAATTATAAATAGCAATAGCAACACTCGCTCTAACGAAAAATTGGTAAAATATAGCAATTTGAGCATCGAAAAGCACAATTGGTTGTCAAAGCTAATAAATTACATGCAGGAAGAGAATGGAAAAATTTAAATTTTCTTTTAAAGATCCATTTAGACCCAATAAATAGTATCAAAATAAATTAAAAGTATCGCAGCTAACAAATTACCTGCAATTGGTTATCACAGCTAATAAATTACATGCAGGAAGAGAATGAATTTACCTAAATTTACTCTAAAAATTCCGTTGCGACCCAAAAAAAAATTATCCAAACTAAGTATCAATAATAAAAAGCAATTACACGATTTGCTGTAACTAAAAATTCGTAAAATATAGTAATTTGATCACCGATAAGCACAATGGCTTGTCAAAGCTACTGAATTACATACAAGAAGAGAATGCATTTAAATAAATTTAGTCTAAAATTTCCGTTGCGGACTAAAAAAACTATACAAACTAACTATGAATCATATGTAAATAGCAATAGCAACACTCGCTCTAACGAAAAATTGGTAAAATATAGCAATTTGAGCATCGAAAAGCACAATTGGTTGTCAAAGCTAATAAATTACATGCAGGAAGAGAATGCAAAAATTTAAATTTTCTGTATGAAAAGTATGAATAATAAATAGCAATTACACGATTTGATATAACGAAAAGTTCATGAAATATAGTAATTTGAACATCGAATAGCACAATTGGTTATCACAGCTAATAAATTACATGCAGGAAGAGAATGAATTTACCTAAATTTACTCTAAAACTTAAGGTGCGGACAAAAACAAATTATACAAACTATCTATGATTCGTAAATAACTATAGCAACACTCGCTCTAACGAAAAATTGGTAATATATCGTAATTTGAGCATCGAAAAGCACAATTGATTGTCGAAGCTAATAAATTACATGCAGGAAGAGAATGCAAAATTTAAATTTTCTTTTAAAGTTCCGTTTAGACCCAATAAATAGTATCAACATAAATTAAAGGTTTATCGTAGCTAACAAATTCCGGGGCTATTTCAAAAATTAACTTACCGCTTATCTTTTTTACTCATTTTCTCATGCGGTAAGTTAAATTTTGAATAAAGGTAAATTTTTTTTAATTAATTATTTTAAAGGAATTATATCGCACAAATAAACATGTTAGGCTACAAAAATAATTAACTGGCAACAAATTTGTAAATAAATAAATTAAAAATTAAAAAATTGAAATTAGTTTTAAAATATTCTGGAAAATGGAGATCCCTAATTTAACTTAGAATTGTAGAGGCTAACGGCTTCGGTAACTCTCACGGCCACGCGGGAGGTCGCTTCGCTACCCCCCGCTTAGCCCTCCGAGGGGCTTTAGATTTGAACTTCGGGGGACGTAGGAGCCGGGATAAGCAAACATGTCGCACTGCGTGCCGCACGTAGGAGCGGATTATATAGAATCTATTAATGACACTGCAATATTTTATATCGATCCCCCATCAAATATTAAATAATTTGTATCGATTAAATTTAATTTTTTGTCACGATTTTTTTTTTTTTACTACTAAAAATAATTTTTTTCTGTTCCAAAATATTATATTTGTCACCAATTTATTATTTTTGATGCTAATGTTTGTTGCCAAACATTTTTATTTTGTATGCCCGTTTAAATTGTCCCAATTAAAATAAATAACACTAAATATGGCACGATAAGCTGATACGGGACTGATAAGGAATTTGTACAAAAACAAAAACTAAAAAACAAATTAAATAAAAGAGAACAAAGTTACACGTAAACAATTGTTTTCAATTTTCTTTTTGTTTTTTGCTTCTATTTTTTTTATTCATAAAAAAAATACAACATTATTATGTTAGAATGTTTCTTTCTTTAGTAAGTTAATTTTTGAAGTAGCCCCCAAATTCCAACAAATTGTTTATCACAGCTTATAAATTACATGCAGGAAGAGAATGCATTTACATAAATTTACTCAAAAAATTCCGCAAAAGCACAATGGTTTGTCAAAGCTACTGAATTACATGCAGGAAGAGAATGGAAAAATTTAAATTTTCTTTTAAAGTTCCGTTTAGACCCAATAAATAGTATCAAAATAAATTAAAAGTATCGCAGCTAACAAATTACCTGCAATTGGTTATCACAGCTAATAAATTACATGCAGGAAGAGAATGAATTTACCTAAATTTACTCTAATAATTCCGTTGCTACCCCAAAAAAAATTATCCAAACTAAGTATGAATAATAAATAGCAATTACACGATTTGATATAACGAAAAATTCGTAAAATATAGTAATTTGATTACCGAAAACCCCAATGAGTTGTTGTCAAAGCTACTGAATTACATGCAGGAAGAGAATGCATTTAAATATATTTGCTCTAAAATTGCCGTTGCGAACCAAAAAAAATTATGCAAACTCACGATAGATCTTAAATAGCAACAACACAGCATTCGTTATTATTACGTTGAGCTGTTTGTAAGCAAAACTTTGAAGCCAATATGCACTTTGTAAAGTTCAGATATAGAATGACCATTTAATTGAACCGTTAAAATTGTTTACATTTGATGGTGACATCTTACTAAATTAGTTGAAATTAACTTTTTTTAATAAGGTCGTCTGGCCGTAGATGGGGTCTCGTACAAATGTTTACAATGCTTCGCATGGTGACTTGGACGCAATAGGTTACTAAGAAATTGTATAGAAAATATCGATCATCTCGTGGATTAACCTAAAGACTTATTTTGCAAGATCACACTAACGGCGATGACTTAGTCGACATATTATACCTACATTACTAATTATTTTGAATTTAATTTTACATGTTTCGTATATATTCCCCAAAAATAAAGTTTAAAATTTTAATGCTGTGAATAAAAAATACAGAAACTATCGAACGAAAAACATTGAAATAAAAGAATTTGTTTTTTTTATTAACAATTTACATTTAATCGGACAAAAGTCAATGAAACGTACACTACACACGTAAAATACCACAATTCATGTAGTTAATATACCACAATTTCGATAAAAAAAACTTTTTTTTTTTATTTTTTGGTTACTCCACAACATTGCGCCTAAGTACTTTGACTCTTCTCGCGACATTATCCATACTGCATAATATAAATTTGGGCAGAAGACAAATTTACATTAAAACAAAAAAAAAAAAAATTAAAATACGGAATTATTAAAATTTTATTTACTTTTCGGATTGTAATCTTCAAATCGGTCTTATGTATGTGGCGATACACGAGTAGATTAAAATATTATTTTGTTTTTATTTAAGCCGATATGACCTTTCAAATGAAAAAAAAGTAGTTTGACACGAAAACGAACTGCAATTTGGTTACAACAGCTGTTGCAATAAAATACTAATCGCAAATTTATTGAGAATACCACACCTACAATAAGTCTGTATATATTACGGAGCTACGTTTAGTTGACATTGGTTATGTTTGGTATTGAAATAAATCAAAAAAAAAATTGCTGTTAAGGATTTAACTGCGAGTACTGGAACACATTTACAAGTAGAAGAGAAAAAAAAAATTAAAAATTAATTGAAATGTTATTGCAATTAGTCGTAATTTTTTTATTTTTCTAATTGAATTTAATTACTTCCTGTATATAATCGAAGTTCATATATGTACAGCTAACGTATTTTTTTTGTGTTTAAAAACTGTTTTCTGCCGTTTTGATCAGATGGGAAATTTATTATTGCCATGTTTGGTGAGATAATAAACTTCCATCGCTAACAAATTTCCATTTATCTATAACACAACGAGAAACTTTTACAAATGTAACTCGAACTGACAATTAACTAAAAGAATAGTGGTATAGCTTCTTTCGAGGGCTTTGTTTCTATTGGTGGAGTTGGTTGACTATTGGTCTGTAACTACTCAAATATTTAAGTATACAATAATTTGAAGAAAGGCTAATACTTTAAACCGTTAATAAAGCATAAAATAATGTAGTAAAAGGATCAAAACGGTTAGTAAGTGGGGTTTAATATTGCTGATGACCGTACACAATTTTCTCAATTTTTATTTTCTCAGTAATCTTGGTAATATGGCAGTTACACATGCAAAAATTTATAGCATCGGCAAGGCGAAAATTTTTATGAGTACAAATTTGAATTTAATTGATTTCGTGTAGTTCCATTACAATCTGTAAGCAGCCATCTGAGAATTTAAATATTGAAAATTTGGCTGGTGGAAGATTTCCTATGTTGATCCGTTCTGAAAGTAAAATGATTATTCGTTAAAATATATTCGATAACCAGAAATTTAACCGATTTAGGTGTTGCCTTGATTTTGTACTTGTCAGGAATAGTGGCCAACAAACCTAAAACCAGCAGAGTATAGAGCGTTAGTCCAAAAATATAGATTTAGTTAATTTGAATAATATCGTGGTACAATTCCAGTGAGAAAGTTGTAATGCCTGGTGTCAATCAGTTTTTTTTCTACCAAGACTGCAATGTACATTTTTTAAATCGGCTGGAAATTAAAATTTATAATACCTGAATTGAAGTAAAATTGAAACTAGAATTGATTGAATATTTGAACTAAGGCACATGCGACTTCAGAACAACGATTTAGTGTCAACAGTTGGTTTAATGTGTCCCAAGTTAACGAATTCTGATATAAATTTAACGCTATGTATTTTGCAGCAATTTCTTCAGATTTGCAAGTACCAGTTATCCGAAAATGTGAAATTGAATTCTTTGATTCTGCTTCAATTTTTTTTGGGGCTTCAAATTAATTAATTTATTATGAGTGGTGTTCTCAGAAATTAGAAACGGAAATGAATTAATATCTTAAGCGGTTAACTACTGCATCTGTGGAATGTGGCAATCAGTTGGGTTTCCCAACTTTCCTGAAGGTTTCTTAAAACTTTATGGTGAAATCAAAAATTTATTGTTAAATGCTATTTATTTAAATAATATTTGATTAATTTAAAAATAATTTGTAAATTAATTATTGAGCCAATAATAAATCATTTTTGTAATCTAGTATCCAGCTTACCTTCGAATCATGAATAGTCTTAATTGCAAAAAAAATATTGGTGTTTTATTCACCACACACAAAACAAAATTACTCTTTCGCGTATATTCTAACCATAACTAATAATTATTTATTTATTATACAAATTTTAATAAAAATGCCATAAAATTAATTCAGATTTGTATTAATGGCATTGTTATACAAAAAATCCTATAAAATTTTTATATTTTTATCAATAAATTTAATCTTATTTTATTGAAAAATACATACATTGTTTTCAATTTGTATCTGTTAAAATCGTTAAGAATTTAAGTTCTTTTCCGATTTTCATATTTTAAATTTCACCCTAAATTTGAACTCGCAAATTCTCAAAGACAAACTAATTTTTAAAAATCTGTTACCCCAATTTATAAATTTCATTAAATACCTATAACAATGTCCAATTCATCAATATGATGTCCTTGTTACATTAATATAAATATATTTGTATAAAGATTGCAACGGATGATGTAATCTCTCCAACAACAACCACAAACAAAAAATAATTAAATCGATCAGCTGATCTATGACATAAAACTTATCATTATAAAATATCAACGTATGCGGTATCCCCCGCGAATGTTCTTTTATAACAAATTAATTTTCTGGATATCAATAAATCTTGTCAACAAACCAACTAACTAGTGTTACAAAAATAACATGTAACATTTTGCTATTAACATTAGCCATTTATCATTTAGATGTTAATTAATTTTTATTAAATAATTCTGTATAATAATATTCTGTTCATAGATATAAAATAAATAAATAAAAGTTTAAATTAAATTGGATTTGGTTCTTAATATTATTATAATACGCAAATTACAGGTATACCTTGTTTAACGACTTAGCGTAACACACTGTTAATATTTTTTAACAGTAAGGTTCTTTCGGCTTTTTATAGACAAAATATATTAACACTAATGACATTCACAACACTATTTTTCGATATCTACTAAAAAAATATAAATAACAAAATCCCCCTTTTACTTTAACACGAGAGACAATACAAAGTGTAACGACTCAAAAAATGAAACCTTTTCCTTGAGTTTTCTCGGTGGTAGTTTGGTTTCGTACTGACAAGCTCGCACGAACATAAAGTTTGGACTACTCATCAGGTAGCTACAACCAAACTACAAAAACACAATTACATACTACACATACTTCATACATTAAGAATGAGGCAAGAACCTACAGACTTAGCGAATTATATTCACTAAATCAAAACTGAACCCTCATTTCTGTGTGGTTTATGCCCATACAAATGATAGAATGAGAAGTTTGTCTGTATTAAAATTAATAAGATTCTTTCAGCTTTTTATAGACAAAATAAATTAGTAGACGGAACTTTTTGTTCGTGCAAGCTTATCACTACAAAACCAAATTACCACAGAGAAAACTCAAGGAAAAGTTTTAATTTTTTGAGTTTTTTGAGTTGGTAAACTTTATATTGACGCTCGGGTTAAAGTACGAGGGACGGGGGAGCGGGGAGGAGAGGGGGGGGGGGCGGGGAGGAGAGGGAGGGGGGAGCGGGGAGGAGAGCTCAGAAGTGAAAACGAAAGCAGTTGAAAAGTTCCGCGAACCAAATTCGGTTAAAAACGTCCAGGTATTTCTAGGTTTAACGGAAATTTTAGGAAGTGTAGCTTAAATTATGCTTTAATAGCTCGGCCACTGACCGACTTGTTAAACAAAATGCTGTGTTCGTATTTGGTGTAAGATAACCTGACGAATTTAGTGAATTAAAAAGGCTCTTAATGTCAGAGCACATCCTGAAAATATATAAATCAGAAGCAAAGAGTGAGTTACACACTGATGCATGTAAGCACAGTTATGGTGATAGCATAGATAGTGTGGATAACAAGCTGCATCCCGTTTACTATTACAGTCGGAAAACAACAGATCAAGAATCCCGTTACTGTATAGTTACAAACTGGAAGTTTTAGCAATCGTTCGAGCACTAGAGAAATTGAGGGTATATCTATTAGGTATCAACTTTAAAATAGTTAATGATTGTGCAGCTTTTACGCAAACCATGGCTCAAAAGATGATAGCACCGAGAATTTCAGGTTGAGCGTTACAATTAGAGGAGTATCGTTATAATTTAGAACATAGAAAAGGAACACATATGAAGCACGTAGATGCGTTAAGCCCAAGTAAGTTACTTGTGCGAATAAGATGTGCAGAGAAGAAGGACGAGAAACTTAAAGTAAATCTTTGTTAGACCATGGAACCTACGAAAAATGTATAATGAAGCAAGAAATAGTATACAAGGAAAACGATTAAGAAGATCAATTATTATGTATTCCCAAAACAATGGAAATAGAAATTATTAAATCAGCGCATCATGAAGGACATTTTGTGGTAAAGATGAGTTGATCGAGCGGAAGTATTATATTCCTAAGCTGCAGGAAAAGTGTGACAGATTTCGATCAAATTGTAAAACATGCATCTTAGGGGACGGAAAACAAGGAAAGCAAAAGGGATTTCGAAAAAAAATTTAAAACTTGATTGAGTGAACGCTCACATTTATATATCTCGAGAAGACTCAAATACCTAAACTCAGGATTAAAAAATCGCTAAAAACCTTTAATGCTGAGTTATATTGTGAAAAATTAGTACGAACAATTTTATATGAATTCATTACGGCTGGCAATAAACCGGCACACAAAAAATTGATATTTGAGATACAAAAAAATAATAAAACGGCACAAATTAATGAGCAACAAACAAAAATTTCTTGGCATCATAATAATAATTTGGCAACATTTATAATTTTTTGGCACTATTGGAAGGGTACACAAAAATTATTTTTTGGCATCGAAATAAACATTTTGGGCGACAAAAATAATTAACTGGCAACAAAGTTATAAATAAATAAATTAAAAATTAAAAAAATTAAATTAGTTTTAAAATATTCTGGAAAATGGAGATCCCTAATTCAACTTAGAATTGTAGAGGCTAACGGCTTCGGTAACTCTTACGGGCACGCGGGAGGTCGCTTCGCTCCCCCCCGCTTAGCCCTCCGAGGGGCCTTAGATTTAAACTTCGAGGGACGTAGGAGCCAGGATAGGCAAACATGTCGCACTGCGTGCCGCACGTAGGAGCGGATTATATAGAATCTATTAATGACCAATATTTTATAACGATCCCCCATAAAATATTAAATAATTTGTATCGATTAAATTTAATTTTTTGTCTCGATTTTTTTTTTTTTACTCTAAAAATTATTTTTTTCTGTTCCAAAATATTATATTTGTTGCCAATTTATTAATTTTGATGGCAATGTTTGTCGCCACAGTATTTAATAATGTCCTTCAAAAATATTTGTTTGTTTTTTCATATGTGGTGCCAAAATATTATTTGTGATGCCAATTTATTATTTTTGATGCTAATGTTTGTCGCCAAAAATTTTTTCTTGTATGCCCGTTTAAATTGTCCCATTCATTACGTGGGTTGTTACCGAATCATTAGGTAACATGAATAAATATACAACAGAATCATAATGTGACAAATTTATGCATTAATAATTGTCAATTTTATTTAATGTTTATTATACGTTACACCTTTATTGTAAAATAGTGTAATGTGCGAATACGTAGCCATCGATGAGGCTATCCGAGAGGTGTAACCACTGCTAGAACCGCAGCATCCATATATTATAGTATGGCGTACGCGTACTTCAAATTAAAAGTGAATCAATTGACCTAGGAAATGGAAGAGATTGATTGACTACACATAACGATCCTCGCCAAAATAGAAGAACATAAGCAGATATCAGATTATTTCTGTGGAAACAACTACGAGACACTTAAGTATAGGGTGGACTTCATGGTAGTCCGATTGCAAGAAAGACAGACTGATCCAAAAACCTTAATCAGAACAATGAAAGTACAGCTGCCGAAATTCGAACTACCAACATTTCATGGGGATTATGAACAATGGAGCTCTCTCAACGATATCTTCACAGAGCTCATCCACGGAAATAACCAACAATCAGATATGGCAAAAATGATGTATTTAAAATCGCACAGAAAGGGACAGCTCCACAAATCAGTCATATAGCAACAACGGGTGACAACTACGAGAAAGCTTGGTAAATATTACCAGCCAGATAGAATAACCCTAGACCGCTAGAAACCAAGTATTTCAATTCATTGCTATTATTAGCAGCGGTGCGTAGAGAATCTGCTGGAGCAATTCGAGCCTTGTACGATACGGCAAGGGAAATGCTTCACAAGATTAACCGCCGAATTTCATGCATTCATATCTTTCATCTTAAGCAGAAAACTAGATTCAGGATCCAGTAGGCTGTATGATACAACATTATCAAATCCTAGGGAAATTCCACAAACAAAGGAATTATTTCATCTAAATTGTATAATGATTTTTTAAAAATTAAATATACAAATTTTATTTTATATTTGTTAATTTTTTTTTTTATTTTATAAGTTTGCTTCCTTATAGTGAAATTTTTTATTTTATTTAATTTGATTTTTCAAAATCGATTTCGATATATATGTACTTATATCATCGTCAGTTGACCGCTACTTAAACTTTATTGAATAATATAACGATTTTTCCCCGCTTTTAGACCCAAAAAATCGACATTTCAGGTTTTTTTTGTTCAATTTGAAAAATTTTCCGATTTTTATGAATTTAAAATAAAATCATAAATTTTGTTGGTTGTTGTATTGATTTTAGAGTTTAGCATGAACGGGTTGTTTTTATTTCTGTAAATTGCTATTTCTTCCATCCAAGCCAATACGTCATCTTTCCTCAAACGATGTAAAACTTCCAAATTTGTGTTGATGTCCTGGTAATTCTGCTGAGTATCATTTATGTGATATTTGATTCTGTCCTAATTTTGCCAATATCCCTTGTATGTTCCCTAAACCGATGTCCAAATGATCTTCCAGTTTGTCCTAAACAAAATGAAGGGCAGTCTGAACATTTTAATTTATAAACCCCGGTGTCCAAAATTGAATCATTCTTAGGTTTTATTTTCTGTTTCAAGGAATTTTGTGTTTTATAAGCAATTTTGTACCCATAATTTTGAAAAAAAATTTTGAAGATATTTACTAGAATATTTATTATTCTCTACGCTGACATATTTTGGTTGAACATCTTCATCAAAAAGCAAAGTAGTTGACTGTCTGTATTCCATTTTGTTTTGACAAATTTCATTCATCAAGTCAATTTTTGTTGATTTGTAACCGTTTTCACTCGCAATGAATTTGATTGTATTCAGCTCATTGTTGTAATCTATTTCTGACATACTGATGCTATTTAGCCTGTGAATCATATGGTTGTATGCTGAAACCTTGTGTTATTGGTATGGATGGTTTGACTTCTCATGGATCGTGTGGCTGGTTTTTGTTGGTTTTCTAAAAATTTTGAATTTATGCTGATAATCAGAATTAGTTATATTTAAATCCAAGAAATTTAAATTTTTATTATTTTCAATTTCTAATGTAAATTTAATATTTTGGTGTAATAGGTTTAAATAATTTAAAAATTGATTTAGTTGTCTGATTGTACCCGTAAATAGGATCAGGATATCATATACGTATCTGTGCCAGTAAACGATATCTTTGTATAATTTATTTATGTTGTTCATAATAAATTTATTTTCAAAATAATTTAAATAAATGTTAGCCAATGTGCCGGATAGTGGACTGCCTATCGGAAGACCATCGGTTTGTTTGTAAAATCTATCTTCGTGTTTAAAATAATTTTGATTTGTGATTTCTTCTAATAGTTGGATTATTTCATCTACGACGTGTGTTCCTATATCTCGATTGGTTAATAAATTCCTTGTAATGTCCAATGTTTCTCATACGGGTATATTCGAGTACATGTTAGTGACGCCGAACGATGCTAATTTTCCATTATTTGGTATGTTGATACCTTCTATTTTACTGACTAGCTCGAGGTTTTTTCCACGAATCGTCATTTTCTAATTTAATGTTTTTGTTTATCCAATTATTAACACATTTGGCAATTTTGTAAGTTGAAGCCGAAGTAAAGTTAACTATAGGTCTTATTGGTACTTCAGGTTTATGTATTTTAGGTAATCCTCTCATTATCGGTGCTGTTGGATTGATCATCTTATTTTGCCACATCTCTCTGCTACTCAGTAAATATTTTGATTTATTAATTACATTTTTTATCGATATATTAAACTGTTTTGTCGGATCCTCGTTTAAGATTTGTATACTATTGTGCATTATAAATTCGTCGATTTTAGTGATGTATACATCTTTCTTCATAATGCCAATAGTGTTTCCTTTATCCGCCTGTGTAATTATAGCATTGCTGCCCATTATTTTCTGCTTTATGCTTTTTAGTGTTTTGCTTTCGTTGGCGGTTTGGTTCTGCCCTATTTCATGGCAAAGCACTCATTTTATCCACTATCACTGTTCTTATATCCGATTGATGTTCAATGCTTGTTTTCATGATGGGGTTTTACATATTCAAAAGGTGTCTGTTTCTGGTTTTTATATCGTTATGCGGAGTTACATTATACTTTAATCCTTTTGACAGTATATCCGTTTCATTGCTGTCAAATTGGATGTTGGTTTTATTTTCAATTCGACGATAAAATATGTGTATTGACGTTGTGACTTCTGGATTTGGCGACGTTCTCTTCTTTTGTTGTTTACAAACTGAATTGCTTCAAAAATTTATAGACCCCATAGAATCTATAAAGTTTAAATAATTTGATATTCATATCAGATCGTAGAATACGATCAAAATTCCAGTAAACATTTACAAAAAATATTCCAAAGTTATGGCTATAAAATTGCGTTCAAAAACCGAAATTCTTTAGAACAAAAAATTCAACTTAAGGACAACACAATTTTAGATACCGGTATTTATAAATTAACTTGTTCTGATTGCCCATCATTCTATATTGGTCAAACTGGTAGATCGTTTAAACAAAGGTTTAAAGAGCATATAACAGGTATAGGAAAGATCAGAACCGATTCGAATTTCGCACAGCACATAAATGAAACACAACACAACTACATAAATTTGGATTCGAATATGGAAATATTGTTTAGATTAAAAAAAGGGGATGCAATGGATCGTTTGGAAGAAATCGAAATTTACAAAAACAAAAACAACAGATATTTATTGAATACCAAAATTAACACCACAACCAAAAAGTTATACGATTTGATTCTACAAAATTCGTAAATCAATGTAAGCTGTTCAACTAAAGTGTATTATTTCAAAAATTCTGATCAACGTAAACACGGAGTATGAATGTTTTTTCTGTATATAAAGAAGAAAAAATAGCCGTTATATTTGTAGTATAGAAAAAGTAATTACCAACTGACGATGATATTTTAATATCGAAATCGATCTTGATCGCAAGATAAAAAATCAAATCAAATTTCACAATAAGGAATCTAAAAATAAAATTAATAAAAATACAATTAAAAACATAATTTATTTTATTTAATATAATTATAAATAGTGAAATAATCCACAATCAATATAAATATTTTTAATATGAATATCAATTTGAATGAACCAATCCCATGTGTGTATAATTACTTAAATACGCTATACAAATTAAAATGCAACAAAATAAATTTACATTTCAATAAAACGTGTCGAAGAAAGAACGTAATACCTAAATATATTAAGGTCATAATCAACAATAAATCAAAAGCAGCTACCAAGACGAAAAGTAAAGCAGAAAAATTATGGCTTTCTAACGAAATAAAAGTTATATATACTAGAATTAATAGGCTAACCATAAAACTTTACTATTTACATTTACAAATGGCGAAAATCTTCCACTACCTAGAATATCTGGAAGTTTTGGAACAAGTCAACATAAAAGTGGAAAGGAAATTAATACCAAAAAGAATCAAAATAAATAAAAAATTGGTAACGCTAATACAAAATAAAATTAATAACACGCAAACCATTTCAAATCCAACAACGGCCGCACACGAATTTTATCATCGAATCGAAAACCATACCAGTATCCAATTTGACGACAAAGAAACGGAACTATTGAACAAAGGATTGAAATATAGTACAACTCCAAATAACGATAGGAAGAGCCAAAATAAACATCTAATGGATATCGAAAATGCCATCACCAAAACTAACATAGAACATCAGGCAGATATAAGGACGATGGTGGTGAACAAAATGCAAAACACGAATCAATCTGTACGTAATGATAATAATGGTAACAACGAAAATAAAACGATACTCGGCTTAAAGAAGAAAATAACGGACAATAACGCCATAGTCACCAAAGCTGATAAGGGAAACACCATTGTGATTTTGAATACGGATACTTACAACAACAAGATAGAAGAATTCATAAGTAAAAACAACATACAGACACTTGATGAAGATCCTACTGAAAGATATAATAAAAGTATAAAAGACGTAATTACGAAATCCAAACACTTATTGAACAGCAGAGAGATACGATTGTCTAAGATGATTAAACCAACAGCACCAGTAATCCGAGGGATGCCAAAAATACACAAACCCGACATGCCTTTAAGACCAGTCGTGAATTTTACGTCGGCTCCGACGTACAAAATCGCGAAATTGGTAAACAAATGGATGTTTAGTAATATCAAAATCGATAACGACCACTCAGTAAAAAATAATATGGAACTGGTGAATAAAATAGAGGGAATACAAATACCAGCCAATGCTAAATTTGCCTCATTTGATATTACGAATATGTACTCCAATATACCAATTAACGAAACTTTGGAAATCACTAGAAAAATACTAGTAAACAACAATGTAGATGTTCGGATCATAGAAGAGTTAATCAAATTACTAGAAGAAATTACCAGTCAAAATTATTTCAAATTTCAGAATAAATTTTACATTCAGACTGATGGTCTCCCTATGGGTAGCCCTTTATCAGGTACTTTGGCCAATATTTATCTAAACCATTTCGAAAATAGTTACGTTTTAAACAACAAAAATAAGTTTTACAAAGATGTTAAATACTGGCACAGATATGTAGATGACATTCTGGTTTTATATTCAGGTACTTCCAGACAGTTGGATAATTTTCTAAATTTCTTAAATGGTGTTCATCAAAAAATTAAATTCACTTTGGAAATTGAGGAAAACAAAAATATAAATTTTTTGGATTTAAACATAGAAAATTCTTTCAATCAACATAAATTTAAAATTTATCGAAAACCTACGCAGACCAGTCATACCATCCATGCAAATTCCAATCACCCATATGCTCACAAAATTGCAGCTTACAACCATTTGATTCGAAGATTGAATAGTATTAAGATGTCCGAACAGGATTATAATGATGAACTGAGGGTTATCAGATTGATCGCTAGCCAGAACGGTTATCAACCTGATAAAATTGATAGCATGAATGCGGCATATCGGAGCAAAATTGAATACCAACAGTTTACCACGTTGATTTTCGGCGATGGTGGTCAGGATACCAGGTATATCAGCGTAGAATACGATCAAAATTCCAGTAAACATTTACAAAAAATATTCCAAAGTTATGGCTATAAAATTGCGTTCAAAAACCGAAATTCTTTAGAACAAAAAATTCAACTTAAGGACAACACAATTTTAGATACCGGTATTTATAAATTAACTTATTCTGATTGCCCATCATTCTATATTGGTCAAACTGGTAGATCGTTTAAACAAAGGTTTAAAGAGCATATAACAGGTATAGGAAAGATCAGAACCGATTCGAATTTCGCACAGCACATAAATGAAACACAACACAACTACATAAATTTGGATTCGAATATGGAAATATTGTTTAGATTAAAAAAAGGGGATGCAATGGATCGTTTGGAAGAAATCGAAATTTACAAAAACAAAAACAACAGATATTTATTGAATACCAAAATTAACACCACAACCAACAAGTTATACGATTTGATTCTACAAAATTCGTAAATCAATGTAAGCTGTTCAACTAAAGTGTATTATTTCAAAAATTCTGATCAACGTAAACACGGAGTATGAATGTTTTTTCTGTATATAAAGAAGAAAAAATAGCCGTTATATTTGTAGTATAGAAAAAGTAATTACCAACTGACGATGATATTTTAATATCGAAATCGATCTTGATCGCAAGATAAAAAATCAAATCAAATTTCACAATAAGGAATCTAAAAATAAAATTATCAGGGGTACAAATTGAAAATGCGGGATTGATAACAGATGGCGTTACTAACGCTATACGCATCAGGCAGTACTGTGACTATGTTCATGTCAAAGCTACGTCTTATAGCTTTAATTTTCAGTATGTGTCAATTTGTCGCAGTGTCAAATTCATAGTTTTTTTGAGCTCTCAATATGTCGAGTTTCGTGCCAACAAAACAGCATTTGCGGGAAGTTTTAATTTACTTCTTTAATTTGAAGAAAAGTGCTGCTGAAGCACATCGATTGGTCTCCGAGACTTATCCGAGTCATGTTCCATCGGTTTCAACGTGCGAGAGATGGTTTGTGCGGTTTAGAAGTGGTGATTTTGACGTTGAGGACAAAGAGCGGCCGGGCCAAGTGAAAAAGTTTGAGAATGCTGAATTGGAGGCAATACTCAATGAAGACTCGTGTCAAACTCAACAAGAGCTCGCAGATTCATTGGGAGTGACACAACAAGCCATTTCCCATCGTATAAAAGCCCTCGGAATGATCCAAAAGCAAGGACATTGGGTGCCGTATGAGCTGAAGCCGAGAGACGTCGAGCGCCGTTTTTTTGCATGCGAACTGCTGCTCGAACGGCAAAAACGGAAGGGTTTTTTGCATCGCATTGTCACTGGTGATGAAAAGTGGATCCGTTACGATAACCCGAAGCGCAAAAAATCATATGGTTACCCCGGCCATGCATCATCATCGACGGCCAAACCAAATATTCACGGCGCCAAGCTCATGCTCTGTATTTGGTGGGACCAGCTGGGTGTGGTGTATTATGAGCTATTGAAATCGAACGAAACCATCACAGGAGCACTATACCGAACTCAATTGATGCGTTTGAGCCGCGCACTCAAAGAAAAACGGCCACAATACGAGCAAAGACACGACAAAGTAATTTTGCAACATGACAACGCTCGGCCACATGTTGCAGCGCCGGTCAAAACATACCTACAAACGCTGAAATGGGAAGTCTTACCCCACCCGCCGTATAGCCCAGACATTGCTCCTTCCGATTACCACCTTTTCCGATCGATGACACATGGCCTAGCTGACCAGCGCTTCCATTCTTACGAAGAAGCCCAAAAATGGGTCGATGACTGGATAGCAGCCAAGCCGGCCGAATTTTTTCGCGACGGTATCCGTAAATTGCCAGAAAGATGGGAAAAAGTTGTGGCTAGCGATGGACAATACTTTGAATAATTCATTTGTTACCATTTTTTCAGAATAAACGTTCAAAAATAGAAAAAAATCCCGCATTTTCAATTTGTACTCCTGATAATAAAAATACAATTAAAACCATAATTTATTTTATTTAATATAATTTTAAATAATTTATAAAATTCATATAGATTTTATAGAATTTATAAACTAATTCGAATTTCTAATGTTTATAGACTTTGTAGAATTTAGATAATTTATAAAATTTATAAAACTTTTTGGATTTTTTAATTTATAGAATTTTTCGATTTTTCAGAATTTATAAAAATTAAGAATTTATTAGATTTGTCGAATTTAAAGCACCTACTGAATTTTTAAACTATATTACTAGAATTTAGTGAACTTGTAAAATTTAGAGGACTTATGGCTGGTTTCACAAAAATAGAGAAAATTTCCGGTTAAATAATATGTTATTTCTTTCTTGTTTTATGAAATTGCTATTTATTTCATAATACAAATTCAAAGGATGCTAATTTGATTTCATTTTTACATGAACATTTTAACTGGAGAAATAAATATTTAACTGCCCAATTTCGTTCAGCTAAATATTAGGCTGAAGGCTATTATGAAACAAAACCCAACTGCATAAAATAAGAAAGGGAGTAAATCTTATTTAACAAGAGATTGGATATTTTTTGTGAGACCGAACATTATAGGATTTATCGAAACCTTTGTATTTATAAAACAAGTAAAATTGGAGTGTCTAGAATTTATAAAGCAAACACAAATGAAATAGAACTTAAACAGCCTAAAAAAATTTGGAGAATTTATATTATTTAATTAATTTACAGAATTTATAAACTTTGTCGAATCTACATATAGAATTGATATAATTTATAAAATTCAGAAAATTTATAGAGTTTGTAGACATAATAAAACTTATAAAATTTATACAATTTATCGGATTTATTAAATTTATTAAATTTATCAAATTTACACAATATATAGGATTTACAGAATTTATAGAATTTAAGAAACTTGTTGGATTTTTTATACTTTATATGTTAGAATTTACGGTATAAATGGATTGATAAAATTTATAGCGTTTAAAGAATTTATATAATTATTACAAATTCCATAAACTTTATAAATTCTATAATTTGTTTTAATTCTAAAAATTTTGTATAATCGTAGCATCGATTAAAAATCGTAACTTCGATTAACAATCGTTCATACATATGAGCATTAATTATATAAATATGTAATATTTTAAACTAAATGAAAAAAGTTTGTTGTGTTTAAATTTTAATCAGATATTATTTTAAAAAAAACAATTTCGAAATTGATTCCGGAATGTTAGCTCAAAATTCTATTCCCGAAAACCTGAAATGTAGTATATGGTAATACCTATAAAAAGGACACTATCATGACATTTTATTTAGCTTTAATATCAAAAAACATAATAATTGCTTGAAATAGGAAAGGAACGACAAATAAAAAAGAACATAAATGGCAGATAGTAGAAAATTAGTAAGTATGTATAATTACACTTTACACAAATATAATAAAACACTAGCGTGAAGCAATAAAATAGGACAGCCGGAACTAAAAATGTAGACTGTTTTCCCTCTCTCGCAATTTATAATCTTTTTTTCGATTTTTCGATTTTATGAAAGCCTGCTGTCTCTAATCTAATAATGCCAGCGTGAAAATAGGACAGCAGGAACTAAAAATATGTAATGTTTTCTCTCTTTCGCAATTTATAATTTTTTTTTTTTTTTTGATTTTATCAAAGGCTGCTATATCTAATATCTGATATAATAAAATGCCAGCCGAAATAAATATCGGAAAATACATATGGGCCCGTATTCTTGAAATTCGCCGAAAAAAGTCGCCGGTGACTTTGGTATAAAACATTTTAAATTTTCGACTGAAATGACGTATCTCACTAGAAAATTATCGGCGACTTTTTCGGGTGAATTTCAAGAATAAGGGCCCAGGTAGTCAGCATAGTAGTCAACCTGCAATTGTTGATAGCTTAAATTTTCATGGTCTTTGGGAAAGGTTTAATGTTCTCAGGCTCCAGAATAACGTAAGTTTAGTGGATCCACAATACAGCAATTGGTTACTTAAATTAGGCGATGGAACTTTAACCAACAATCAGTATCTTACCGAAGACTTTATTGAAATTCCGAGCAACCTTGTTTGCAAAGGCTCTATAATAACCAAAGTCTATTGTAAAACGCTGTCGCCAGTTGCAATGCCGAAACATTTTCAAAAATGACAATTTTATGTCCAAAAAATGCAGATGTGGACTTGATCAACGACGAATTGTTGACACGTGTTGCGGAAAGCCCCGTCACATATTATAGCATTGGCTCGATTGAGGATGCAACTGATGAAGTTATTCAGAACTACCCGAAAGGATTCTTAAATGATTTAACGCCATCTGGGATGGCGCTTCATAAATTGAACTTAATTGTTGGAAGTATCATAATTATATTAAGAAATATTAATACAATGCGTGTCTTTGTAATGGAACTCGATTAATTGTTTGACAGCTGAATCCAAATCTGATAGTTGCCGACGTTTTAACGTGAAGTGCAGAAAAGGAAACTGTATTCATTCCCAGAATTTATCCAGCCCCGATCAACCCAGGCTTACCGTTTATTTTACGACGAATATAATTTTCAATAAAATTGGCATTTGCAAATGAGAGAGACATCATTAGAAAAAGTGATTTTATTCTTACCAAGATTCCTACCGGAACCGCGTTTGGCCATTTTTAATTATACGTAGCATTATCACGAGTCCGAAAATCCAAGGATGCAAAAGTTAAAATTTTAGATGGTCCCTACTAGGGGAATTTATTAGCGGGATCAAATGAATTTTTGCCAAAAATGTTATGTATAAAGAAATGTTTTCAAAATAAATGTAATTTTGCACTATCATTATGTTCTCAGAGTGTTATTGTTTACGCCCGCCCGTATTACGGGCTTTTCCCCCTAATAATTACTTAATTAAAATGTTTGTAAAAACTATGATTTCGCGATAACCAAAATAAAATATTTCCAGAATCAATTTTTTTATATTTTTTGTGGTTTAGATTTCTTGTGAAAAAGGCAATATTGGTTTTATGTAGTTGTTGAAAATTATTTAAAATTTCTGTATGACTGAGTTTTGTGAATTTGTGATATAGTCCTTTGAAGTCAGAAATTAGTGGTTGACCCACCGCCCGTTCGCTGCCTCAGATGATTATAGAATTAGACAGAGGATGGTTCTATGTATTTGTAATAAACTATTTAGAATTTTCGTATTTTGCATTTCCCGGGCCCTGATGATTATAGTATAAACTAGAGGATGGTTTAATGTATTTGTTGTAAACTTTTTAGAATTTCTTTATATCCGTATTGCTTGCTGTAAATTTTGTATAATTTTTGCATATCAGTGAGCTGTGATATATTCAATTGAAGTTAGAAAATGTTTATTCCCCGGCCCAGATGTATTTGTGTAAACTTCTTAGAATTTGTGTAGGTTGTTGGGCTGTGATATAGTTCCTTAAAATCAGAAAATATTTTTGGGCCGGACCAGATGAATACAGCTAGATATACAGGCTAGTTTAATGCATTTTTTATAAGATTTTAGAATTTTTTTTATGTCGGTGACATCACAATATGGGAACAACTCTAAAGAGGCCTATTAATTTACTTAGTGCAGTAGCACTCCAATCCATGTTTTTTTATGAAATTGATAATTTTCGAAAATTTGTGGCCAGAGTCGACCTCTGTCTTTTAAAATATACCAAACAATCAGGAAAGGTTAATTTATCCTCTATACATCCTATATAATCACAATATAGAAACATCTCTGAAATTGCATGTTAATTGGCTTAGTACCTATATGAGTACTTCCATCCATCGTTTTCTATTAAATTGATATTTCGTAAATGTATCGCTAGAGCCGAACATTTTTTTAAATGACACAAACATATTAAGAAAGCCTTATGTATATCTTCTATGCATATCCTATGTAGTGACAATATGACATCTATGAGATTCCTGTTCAATTGACTTAGTGCTTAATAATATCCGTTCTTGTCTGTAAAGATTTTTGGCCAAAATACCGTAAAGTAGTGGTTTTTTACAACTTAAATTAAAACTATCACATATCTTTTCAAATATACGTATTTGCTTTCATTAAATAGGATAGAATATACGACTGCGAGTAAAAATATAACAATAATTACATTAAAACGTTTAGGTTTTATACTTTTTTGAGTAAAGGCCACTTTTCTATTAACGTTAAGTACTTCAAACCGGTAGATTCTTGAAGCAAATTTAAAATATATAAATTCTATGAAATTCTCAAATTTACCAAATTTAAAATACTTAGCCATACCTAAAATTCATTAATAGCGAATTTGTTCCCTCTACCGTGTCAATAATCTAGAATCTAAAATGTTTCATACATTTTCTGAAACCCCTAATTCTTTTAAAATAATTAGCTAGGGCCAACTAAGGTGATCATCTCGAAGAGATCTTGAATCAGGAATTTATTAAAGTTAAAATATATTTTGTTCACAACGAACTTCTTGAAATTCAGCATAATTCAGTGAAATTCAACACTTTAGCACACAATGACTATCATTGTTGAGTTGATGTTGATTAGACTATTAGAGTATAAGTAAGCCCTTAATGAAGAAGAGATGAAAAAAGTCGTTGAAGGAAAATTGACGGTAAGCGATTACAAAAAAATGTGGTTCAGAAGTACTTTGAAGATTATAAAAACGCTAGTATTAGTCAATGGCATAGCCAGAAAACTTTTCTGGATATGATCAGAAGTCAGTTTGTGCAAAATAACATTAGAAGCTATAACAGATGCAATGCGTTTGGAGAAGATGTATATTTGCTGCCTCCCATTGCATTTTAGCCATTTCTGGGTTTATAAAAAGTATTAATTGAATCTATCATCCCTAGCTACTTAGACCGTGATAGGTATAATTTAGTAGAGCCCATTTTTACCTGACTTCAACAAGCATTAAAAAAAATTGATTTCCAAAGAAACTTCAAAAAATTAAGCTTAAACAAACCGTGTTCGCTTGATTCGCTGAAACTCTGGGCCAATTAGTAAGTTAAGGCGTCAGTTCATAAGTTTAACTAAAATTTGCAAAGGACGGATAAGACGCAAAACTTAGTTTATATTTCAATTTGTTGGCTTCCCACTTTTAAAATATTTAAGGAACAGCAATAACCGAAATATATTACTAGAAATTAACATCAAACTTCCAATATGTTTAATAAAGTATGTGTACTTCTTTTAAGGCGTTATATGAGGTATACCTGTATAATATAGAAAAATTGCCGTTATAGAATATAAGATCAAGAATCAGAGCCATTAATCGGTTTCAATTTCATTTATTCCAAGGATGAAAAGTTTATAAGAATTACATAATAAAAAATAAATTACTGTATAAGTATATATAGCTTAAGCCATTTGTGTATCAATATTCACAACAGACAGATTGCATTTTCTGTGTAATCATGCGGAATTTATAATTCTTGTACATTACATTAACATTTTTTCAATATCCAATCACTACACTATTAATATTGTAATCGAGTATAGTTATAGTGAGGGTGGTGTCATATTAATATCACATCAATATAAACACTAGATAAATGGTTGTCATTGAACATTACAATTTTGTTGTTGTTTTATTAATAGGTTTATTAATCAGGGCTATAATAGAATGTTGTTAATTTTGCATGGTATAGGAAATATTTGCACATTTAATTTTTTACAATAAGTAGACATAATAGCTCCAGGAAGATTTATTGCGGCTAAATGACGTTTGCGAGTTCTATTTGTTATCGGAGAACAACCGAAAACAATTAATTACAAAATAATGTGTCAAATTTCAAATAACTGTAAATCGAATTGAATGAACCCGAACATATTTAAAGCGTAAAAAATCCCATCAACAACGCACCACACCTTTTGCTTATCTATTTAATATTGCGTAAATGCGTAATACATACTAATCCAATTTCAATTTCATCCCAAAACAAAACAAAAACCAGGACAAACAAAACCTTTATTCATATAAAACAAGGAAGAACAGTATTTATACAAGACCATAGTTTGTGTTATAACAAAAAACTAACGGTACTCAAGGATATCTTGAAAACAACAAACTCATCTCACATTAATACAATAAAAGACCTCCACAATCTATAATTATATTTAAAAAAAAAATCGTTTGCATTGTATTACCTTAACCTTGAAATAAAAAAGGAATCTTTTTTTACGATTTCCTGGTTTGAGTTTTTTTTTATGGTTTGGTATCCTTAATTTCGTTTTTATTAGAGCTACTTTCTCGGGAAATGTAGAGCAAGCAAACAAAAAAGAACAGCTATAATAAAACACTTTCACAAGAAAAATGCCAAAAAGGATCATTAATTTTGGTTCTTTTTTACTATCGATGCAACGGAACTTGAAAGGTGAGCGGAATAGTAATTTATATTCCATTAATCGACTTTCGATAATAAATAAATACACGTATGCACATATTTGTATTAAGGATCCATTTTTATTGATTTAAATTTTTAGGGTTTTTGTTTGATTTCATCCTGATTTTTTTATCAAACCATTTCACTCTCCCTGTTGTAATATTTATTATTTTGTGCACATGACAACCGCACTCATCAATTTGGTGGAAAGGAAATTAATTCAAAAGTTGTTTGTGAAATTTGAACGTATGTTGTTGGAAACTACTTATTATTGATATAACGGGATTGGTTTTTTTTCGTCTATTTGCAATGTGTTACACACGTAACGTTAGAAAATTTTGATTTTTACAGAATACGCCACTATCCCAATAAATTTGATTAAAGGAAATGAAATACGGCTGTTAAATAGGTAATGCTACCGAAATTTATGAAATTATAGGTTTAAAGTCCAGACAGAAGTAAATATTTTATTTTTGATTATTAGGAGCCATAGTTTGAGGCTAACACAAGTTGGAATCGAACATTAACCTAACTACATACAACTTTTTCTTGTTTAATTCTCATTGTAATGATAAAGTTAAATGGGGAACTGAAAAGAAGCGTCCTTAAATTGTGTCAAATTATTTTCAGAATAGGTTCTTATTAAACATTCTAATCATGGAGATAATAATAAAATAGTGGAGAAAATTGTCCTTGAGTTTTCTATGTGGTAGTTTGGTTCCGTGCTGAAAAGTTCGCACGAACAAAAATTCGGTCTACTCTTCAGGTAGCTGCGACCAAACTACGAAAATACATTTCTAACTGTATACATTAAGTATGAGGCAAGAACTTACTGACTTAGCGAATTATATTCACTAAATAAAAAAATAAATAAGACAAAAACAAGGAAACCCCTCATTTAATTTGGTAGATACATTATAAATGATTGGCCTATTCACTTTTCCTGATTAACAAGTCGAAAAATATTGTGAGTGCCATTATGTTGCTAATACATTTTGTCTATAAAAATCCGAAGGAATCTTATTGATTTTAATACAGGCAAACTTTTCTTTCAACAAAATTTTTCACGAAGACTTGTTGAAGCGGATAGAATTCACGTATTTCGCTTCCTAGATTATACCAGCTGGCATTACGGCAGTATGCATTTTTAAAATGTGCGGAAACTCTTTGCCGGATGTGAAACAATTGATCAGAAGTGTTGTTGGGAGCAACATAATTATCATTTAATGAATATAGATCATGCAAAAGACGATACAAAGATCCATGAATCAACATGTGATGTCCAAAAACTAGCAAAAATGGATTGATACATATAGCACCATAAAAAAATTCCTCATCGAAGAACCAATTTCAACTAAATATACATCCCAAGCTTGATAATTATCATGCACGTATGCTCGAAATTCTGAAATGACAGCGGGAATCACTTTCTCCGATGCGTGTATTAATGAATGAAACCGAATTTATTCAAAAAGTTATGCAAAATTTGAGGTTGAAATTGGGATGCATTATCAGAGAATAAAAACTCCGGCACTCCAAATACATAGAATAAGCGTTTGCTAAGAAAAAAACACATTATGGGCAGATGCTGCGCGTAACGGTTCTAATAAAACAAATTTAGTATACTTATCCAACACAATGCGGTCATAGGTGTGAAGTTGCTCGATGGATTCAAGTTGGCACTTGTTGTCAGCTCTGTAAATTGCAGCTTCCACAAGTGCTCGTGCTACCACGAAGTGGTGACCGCTGGTAACTTGAGTGCTGATTTTTTGGCTTCTAAGCTAAAACACGGCACTAAAGCGGCTAACCCTAAACAAATCGCTGGGATGGGCTAAGTTGTTTCTCGTACTGTACCGATAATCGACCTGACTAGAGGGCCAGTTTAAAAACTAGCTGAGCCGCTATCTGGATACCTATAACCCTCCGGATTAAATAGTCATATCTGGGTACTGCTCACCTTTGCACAGATGCACATATTCTATTAGGCTACTCGTGGGACTAAAAAGGGATTATCAAAACAAACAAAAAACAACAACAAAAAGAGCTCAGCTCTTTTCAGTATCTCAGGCCTTTAGGTCTGCCTCTAAGTCTGCAAAAAAATTGCCGCACGTAAGCTCAAGCGAGGCTGGTCCCTCCACTCGGATCCCCAAACCTGGGCTAACAAAGCGGAACCTAAGCAAGAAGGAAGTTGTTTCCTAAAAGCCAAAGTATATTACTTGGAGAAAGGCCTGGAGTGCCCTATAGTCAAAATAAATAGCATCTCGCTGAAAGACAGGATGAAGAAAGACAGAGCCCCGCTTGCATTAGCAGACAAAGTCACCGAACAAAAGTTAGAAGGCCTTTCAGCTGGTACACAGATAAAAAGTATAAGACCGCAGAAGGAAAGTGCTAAGACCGCCAAAAGAACGAAACTCCACGCTACCGGCCTGAGAACTTTTAGTCAGGTGCTCAATGATAAGCTAGTTTTGGCAGTCATTGACCTATCCCAAGAGGATTACAGTATCACGCCCGCTAATTGGAGGAAGGTGGAAGGTGCCTTAGCCACCACCTACTTAACAGTACTGTCGGAAAATCCACGAGCTGCTCCGACTTGTCGGCGTGAGGTCTCACACAGAAATCAGGTGAAATTGATTACATGTGCAGATCAGAGGTTCCTGCTGCTATTGGAAGGACTTAGCGAGGTATGGCCGGGAGCCAGCCTTGTTATGATTGATAAATAGGAGATTCCCTGTATACCAAGAACCAGGGTGTACACCTCTTCGAAGCCTAGTTATCTGAAGGTAATGCTTCAATTGTTACAGGTTTGCAACCCGGATTTGCGAAAGCACAACTGGAGAGTTGCCAAGCTCGAACAGACAAAGGCTGACTATAGGCCGGCTGTTATTATTTTAAACAGAGAGTCATCGACTACACTGGAAGCACCAACTATTAATTAAGTATGGTTTCATTGCAGTAACACACAAGGTATACAAGAAGGATGCAGAAAAGGCACACGCTCCGAAGTCAGCTTCATACACTACCACTGTGCTTGATAGCTCATATGGGTGCGCGAAAATAACGGCCAGCCAAGCGGAACATACCTCCATGGACACGGAAATATCAACATCCGTGGGGAATCTTTAAAGAAGCTCCCAGAGCACTTCCCATCAGAGGAAGGCTCTGGTGTTACTATTCTGCAATTCAAACTTCACCAAACTAAGGCAGCATTAGCTGCTCTCATTTTAAAAATTGGGAAGGAAGGAACATATATATCCTTTATCCAGGAAACTTGGATCACTGAAGGCCGGGTACTTAGACTCATAACTCCTCGTGTATTCTCATTAAAAATAATATTAGTTGTTTTCTGCTAACAAATTTCAGTAATGGAGATGTAGCAGCGGTTAGCATTGGGGTTGATAAACTGAACCTCTGGCTAATATCAGCTCACCACAGCTTACGATAAAGTGAATATTCCAGCAGCCATTTTAGGTGAGCTAATTTTTGAGGCGAGTCATTTCTTGATTACATTTCTAACACTAACCTTCATTTATGTAGCATAGGCAATAAACCGACTTTTATAACTAGAAATAGACAGGAGGTACTAAATATTACACTTGTCTCAAAACTTTTTGACGATTAGTCTATTAAACTGGAAAGTGTCGGAAGACCTCTCCTTTTCTGATCACTGTTATCTTCAATACGAAATAGACTTGGCTTCTCTATAAAGGCCAATCTACAGAAAAAGGAGGAAAACCAACTGAAATACCTTTAGAAATATTCTAAGTAATTCTTTACCAGTGCCGATACCAAAACCGGGACCACCTAGTAGACGAGCTGTCCAGCTCATATAATGAAGTGATACTGGGATCTAGTCCTCTTAGTAGGCCTAAGGGTAAATCCGGCCACCCTGAAATACGTCAAAGATGCAAAAGACTCTTCAAAGCAGCAAGGAAAATAAGAACCGCTGTAGACTGGGACTTTTATATTTTTCAAACACTGGTAAGACAAAATAAGCTCATATTAGAGGCACCTTGCTTATTGCAAGGGGAGATCTGTGGAGGCTGCTCTTCATTATCTAATACATATTTTATTAAAAAATCTTTCTAGTATAGACATTACGCAATGGTTACAACTCAGGCACTTTCGAATCAAGAAGTTAATGAATCACTCCAAGGACTGGGTAGATCAAATAATAAAAGGCAGGATTAAAAAAGCACAAACGACTGTACTGCCAAACGACTGAAAAACTCCTTAATGTGGACCTGCAACAATACTGGGCACTCATCTATAATGACTAACAAAGAGATTATCAAGACCACTAACAATACTGCCCCGTCACTATCTTTTGACACAAAAGAACTAGGATCCCATCCAGAGGTGACTGTATGATGGATGCAGTTTTGGAACCAGGAGGTATAAACTTTTTCACTGATGGTTCAAAACGCGACGGAAAAGTTGAGGCTAAGGTGTTTTGCGAGGAACTTATGTTGGTTTGGTGATTTTTTTTGAACATGCAAGCGTGGCTTTGTCTTTATCCAGGGCCATCCAGCCATACCTCCTAGTATTGTAGGTTGGTCTTGAGAAACATTCATTCATGTTCTCGTTCCGCTTGATTGTGCTCAGGTTTGGTGACCCAAGCGGAGGAACTAGCCTCGCTTGAGCTAATGTCCCGTTGTCTCGTTGTAGACTTAGAGGCAGGCTTAAAGACCAGGATCTCGCTTTTTACATTTTCCGAATTTTTCAGAGAGCGGGACCCTTTTTGTTGTTGGTTTTTTTAATGATCCATTTTTAGTCCCACGAGTAATAGCAGAGGAGCGCAGTACACAGACAAGGCTTCTTAAGTGGCATGGTGCCAGGTATCCGGATCAACCGCCAGCGACTGAGCTAGTTTTTAAACTGGGCGCCTATTCTGGTCGACTATCGACGATACGAATAACGCCTTAACCTAGCCCAGCGATTTGTTTAGGTTAGAAGGCAAAAAATCAGCAACCTAGTTACCACAGGTCCTTACGTATCACGAGCACTTGTGGAAACTACATGATACCAAGCTGATAACAAGTGCCAATTAGAATCCCCCGAGCAACTTCACATCTGACTACCATGATTTGGATAAAATAAACTAATTAAAGTAATAACTTTATATGCATATAACTATTTTAAATTTTTCCAGGTTCAATTTAAATTCCGAACCGAAACAACCGCTGATCGAATCCCAGCTGGAAGCCTCTCCCACGCTGCTCTTATTGTCGTGCCCTACCGTATGGAACGCTACACTACACTCCAAGTGAAACAATGAAAAAAAAAATTTAAACCTGAAAGGTTTTAACAAAAATTTTCGTTAAATATGCTAACGTATCCGGAATGTAAAACAATTTCCATTTATCACTCGCGTGAGTCATTTTGGCCTCGGTAGAACAAAAAAAACACACGGTTTTTCTTTTCGATTCCTAAATTCTGTTGAAACGACGAAACTACACTAAATAAATAAAATACAATCAATCCAAACTCCTTTCACTATAAAACTTCCTTAAATCATTAGCATGAAATTTGCCCACTTTTCGGCCATTCATGACCTCTCTAGTTCATACGTGCTATTACCAATTCTTTTAGTGATCCGGCATTTTTCGTACAGAGTATCAAACTTCGAGTTATAGCCGTCTATTGCTTTGGACTGCTTAAAATTCTTCTTCAACACAGTCTCGCCAACCTAAAATTGTATAGGACGTGTGCGTAGATTATATCTTTGGATCTTCTGTTCGTACGCTTTATTCAAATTAAGTTTGGCAGCATCATGTATTCTAGCTAAATTTTGTGCATGTTCTTCACGATTTTTACACGGCCCCTTTTTAATTATGTTGGTGATCCGCGCGCCAGACACCTCCATATTTCTTCCAAAATTCGTAAAAAAAAGGCGTGTATCGCGAAGGCTCATGCACTGCTGTCCTCAGTGCACACGCTATCTGGTTTATGTTTTCGTCCCATACCCGTTGGTTTTTCTCTATGTAACTACTTATCGCTGATAAAACGCTTCTGTTTACTCTCTCTGCCGGATTCGCCTGCGGGTGGTAATAAGCATTAAGCCAATGATGAACCTTATATTTTTGCAAAAAGTCCTCGAACTTTCTCGACGTGAACTGGCTGCCATCATTCGATATTAGAATGGACAGAACACCAAACACCAAGAAAATACTTTCCTCCAAATATTTCATTAACGATACCGTCTCAGCCTTTCTAATATTCATTCTACTCGACTTTGGAACATATAGCTTCCACCCCCAGCTATCGGCACCATCGTCTCTAATAGTCTGGCAATATTTATACAACTTTCTAGCATAAATACGAAAATCGGGATACTTATTGGGAAAATCTAATACATCTTGCTGACCTTCTGAGATGCTGGATCTTCCTGCACGCCGGTATCGACTTGAACACACTCAACAGCACGATACAATGGATCAGGAATAACATTTAACTTTCCCTGTCTGTGCTGGAATTCGAAGTCATACCCCTGGAGATGCATTGAGCAACGAGCCAACCATAGCCATACCAGAGAAGCACAGTCGGTCACTACTTTAAATTTTACACCATCGATATAAGGCCTTAACTTCTCGATGGCTAACACCGCTGCCAAACATTCACGCTCTGTGGCCGAATATTTTCTTTGAGTAGATGTGAGTTTCTGACTCATATACGCTATCACTCTCTCACCGTCATCTACTTCTTGTGTCAACACAGCACCTATGCCTGTATCAGATGCATCGGTCTGAATAGTAAATATTTTCCCACAGTCTGGATTCACGAGTATAGGAGCGGACACAAGTAAAGTCTTTAAGTGAGTGAAAGCGATTTGAACGGGGGAGATCCATTCGAACTTCTCACAGGTAGTTTTTCTCAAGAGGTTGGTGATAGGTGCTATTACTGTAGAAAAATCTGGGATAAACCGGCGATAGCAACCAGCCATCCCAATGCGCTCTTCAAACGTTTGCGACATCACGATTATGTCATCAAGATAAACAAACACCCTTGGTTCCAAATCTACTCCGAGAACCTTGCCCATCTACCGGCAAAGAGTTCGGCTAGCATTGCAGAGCCCAAACGGCATCTGCTTGTACTAGAAGAGTCCTCTTCCAGGCACAATAAAAGCCGTTTTAGGTCGACTGCTAGCATTTAACTCAATTTGTCAGAAGGCATCACTCAAATCTAAACTGTACAAGTATCTTGTACCGGATAACTGTCTTAAAATCCTATTAATATATGGAAAGGGTAACTATCTTTAACTGTGACTTCATTAAGATTGCGTGCATCTAAACAAAATCTAATTTTCCCTGAAGGCTTCGGCACGCAAACAATAGGGTGTGCCCATTCAGTTAGACCGGCCTCTTCCACCACTCCCAACCTTAACATACGGTTCAATTCCGTGTTCATGTCTTTCTGGACGTATGGGGATAAAGGTCGAGCCCTCATTTTAACCGGCTTAGCATCGCCAGTGTCAATGTTGTGTTCCGTCACATTCGTACAACCAAGTTTATCGAGTTGGGTGACTCGAAAGGATTTCATCACTTGGTGCAATGTCACTTTCTGTAAATCATCCAACTGATGTTGATCAGCCTTATCAGTATTTGGCACAACATTAACACAGTCAACACTATGCAGATTTTTGGTTCCAACTGACGGCCAGAAGCGGAAAGCTTCTCAAAAATCGATACCGCAGATCGGATCCCTGGGAAGAGACCTAATCACTTTACATTTCTTATCGGCAATAAACGGAATGTCTACAGAATGCTTGACGAGATTAACTGTTCCATCTGCATTTTTAATGCGGGAATTAACTTTAATTAGCTCTAAGCCAAGTTGTTCCAATCGCACATAGATATCGTCATTGCCTAATATAGTGCAACTGGTCCCTGAATCCAACAAACCAGTTACAGTATATCCCAAAACGTCCACCTCCATAATATGAGGTCGGTTATCGCCTTCAATGTGAATTACGCATTCAATTGTCTGTGGCATTCCAAGTAGTTCGTTGTTGTCTTCAATAAATTTGTCTTTATTCACTTCACAGCAATTCTCTTTTTCGCTAACTTCCCTGAATTTTCTAAATTTATTTTTTTTAACAGTTGGTTTATTGTTTACTAAGTAGTTCGCAATGGTTCTATCATTATTAAACAGTGTCGTTGGTGGTCGAACATCAATACTATCATAATCGTCTAAATTATAAGGCAGATGATATTCACAGGCTATGTCTTTATCATCGGAAAACGTTTCAGTCTATGCTCCTCGAGATATAAATAATAGGATCGTTTGCATTGTTGCTGGAATAAAACGATCCCTTACTGTCCCAGATTGCTGTTTGTTTTCCGCTGGATTTGTTGTTGCGGTATTGTTTTGTGTTGGCCTCTCCAACCATGAAAATAATGCTCCACCTCGATGATTTCTAGGGCATTGATCCGCCCAAAATCCATCCGTGCCACAGCACCAACAATAGACCCTCTCTCTAGGTTTCTCGCAATCGAAATGTCTGTGTCCAATCTGCAGACAATTCCAACACTTGATGGTTCCACTACCATTTCGGTTTGATTGATTTTTGCGGGTAAATCGGCTTTGCACTTGGGCAGGTTGATGGTTTACCGTTTCGAATGCAGCGACACTTCTCATCTCGTTTCGTCTATGGTAAATTTGCTGTCGGGAATCTATCAGTTTAGCCTCATCCATATTCTTACAAAGCTTCGTTAATTGATTACCTGCAGTCTGTACTGTGGTATCATGTTACGCTGCACGACATACACTTTATACCCTTCACCCAAAGGTGGATATACTTTTAGAAAGAGCTTGTTCATTTTCATTAGGTAGTCTGCGATAGGCTCATTTGGCTGCTGCTTACCTCTAAGATTTCTTCCCGAACCATGTAATCGTAATTTTTTGATAAAAATCGTGACTTTAGCCCTGTATCCCAGCCTCTTCCCAGCTGGTTATGAATCCCGCGTTCACCTCATACCATTCCAAAGGGATTCCCTCTAATAGCCCTAATATTCCTCTCCAAACATCTCGCATTGATACTTCGTCTGCCTCGGCGTACAACTAAATCTTTCGCAGGAAATCAGTTAAAGACATGGTACCATCTCCGGAAAATCTTACGGCCCATTTTTCCATCGCCACTCGCCGCCGTTCAACATTGACCTTTGCTCTGCTTCTACATCTTTGAATCGAAAACTATCAATCATCCTGTTGAATTCTCCTGATTCACTTCTGTGAATAAGTCCGTAATCCACGTTTGATAAGACGTACTTTCGGCGCTCTCGTTTTGTCTAGTTGTTTGCTCCTCTCTCCTTCTGACTGTACTTAATGCTTTCGAATTTTGCGGGATGCTTTTTCACCCTCTTCCCTCTACCCACGACTGATAGTCTCTCCTCACTGATTTGTTTTGACATATTTTCTTTTGGCAATTGTGCCTTTAATTGGATGAGTGCCTCGCGTTCCTCTACTGACATCCGTATAATACGTTTGATGTTTCGTGCTACTCCATAGAAGATTGCGTCTGCTGCATTACTGTTTCCAGTTGCCCGGAAAGCTCTATCCTGGTAATGATTTATTCTGCTCCTAACCGCTATCTCGTATACTTTATCATTAGCTTTAAGTACAGCTTTAAGTTCCTTCTGCAGATGCTAGCATTTCGATGGCTCTATTTAAATCATGTTCATCCACCACTATCTCCATTGGCGGCTCGTAAACATCCAATTCATAATTAAGTAATTCCTCCATATTGAATTTTAATTTTAAATAATTATTATTTACCCACACTGTCTGAATCTTAACAAAACTCAATGATAGAGATCCACTGCGCTAAACCAACCAACTTTAGTACTCAGAAAATTTCTCTATAATTCTTCTTAGTTTCCTTTTTTCTAAGGTTCTTTCTTAAATCTGTTTAAATATTCTACATATATATACATTTACATACTATGAATTAATACTGCATTGATTTGTTTTTCTATAAATAATAAAATAACATGGTCATGTGGACTATTATGATCCTCGATCTATAATAAAACAAAATTCTCTCTTTGGATATCCAATAATTCCGTAAAAATAAACGTTAACTTCTTTACAGTACCGATTTTTATCACTTTTACTAAAATCTTACTGACCTAAGTAACCAATTTAATAAATTAACAGTAAAGCTTAAACTAAATGTCTAACAGTAATATGAATTAAATATAAATAACCAGAATAATTGAATAATTGAACTTGAATCACCAGAAAATAGAATGATCCAACTAAATATTTGAAATGGGAACTTTAAAAATCGTATATACGTAATGGACCCAAAAAATACTAAATAAAAATATTGCAATTAATGAATCTTGAATTAATCGAAACAGCTGTTCCAACAGAAATAAATTCAATGAGAAAAATTATATTACATCGTTTAATTCAAATGAATAGAACAAAGCAAATAAATATGAATAAATTATTAAATATTAAAATTATGACTAAATAAATGTTACACAATAAGGAACCCCGTTAAATAATTTTTCCAATCATCTAAAACTTTGAAGAAAAAAAAACTCGTGTTTGTTCTGGAATTATTTATTGCATCCAATAAATGCAACCATAAAAAAATATTACCGCGAAATATATCGATTATTGAAATTTATTCTACACTCTTCTGTTATTAAGTTCTAACAGTTTTCGCTCAAAATCACGAAGGGCCCACGTTAGTCGCCAAATGTAACGTACCACACACACTATAGCGGTAGTTGGTAGACAAAATTAAAAAAAACACAAATTGGGCGCCAGTCTACCGGCACATAATTTTTCCCGGACTAAGCTCGATGAGCAGGTGGACTCGGAAGGGGTTACTTGCTGAGAAAAAACTACCGCTATAGTGTGTGTGGCACATTACATGACTTAGTCTGGTTAAAAACGAAAATAAAAAAACTAACGTATCAGAAAATTGGTTAGGACCTTACAAGATACAAAAAATCGTAAGTACTGTAAATTATAAGCTTGAAATAGGAAGGAAATACAGAGCAGTGCAATAAAATGGAGGTATAACATATAATGAAATTCAAATTGTAACTATAACTAATGTAAAAAAAATAATATAAATTTAAATTTTATAATTAAATAAACTACACATTGTAATAAAAAATAAAAAAATGCAGATACACCCGCATGTCAAAGATGCACATCATGTTTGTTAGGGCGGAAGGTGTTATGTAATAAATTCAAAATATACGATTGGGAAAGGCCTTAAAATTGTATATGAGTGCAGTACTAAATCAGCCAACAATTACCAGATTGACCACCAGTCTGACTTGGGCGCTGTGATGGACCAATCAACGACTATAAAAGCCAACCAACAGCCGATTGATGATGCTGTATAAATTCTGAATCCTTACGATAGCCGAGGTGGATATAATAAAAATAAATTTTAATTAACAAGTCCACGCCTTAATAAATAAAAATAATAAACTTAAAATTTATAAGGTTTTGGAAAGCTCAGCTAAGTGTTTCAATTTTCCCACACATTTTTATGGAAATCATGGCGCCTAACAAATTTCCACCAGTGATACACAACACTATAATTAAATGTTGGTTTTTTAAATAAAGATGTTTAGGTTAATCATGTTCGTATATTTTTTCGTCCGGTTGGCTCACATAATAGAAATAGCTAGAAATTGGAAAGATCCAAAAATTATTAGTTTTATTCGATCAATAATAAATAATTCAGATGATCGTTTATTATAGTCTTCCTCAATCGATGTATAGTAAAAACAATATAACAAAACGAACTCCCACACATCAAAATATTGTAAGAGATAAAAAATGCCTATCAAACCGCTTTTTTTTGTTATTGAAATTTTAACAATGCAATTGGATATGTTTGTATTCCGTCAAACACATAAAATAGAAACGATGTTAAACGTATAATTTACAAACTCTCACTTCACGACAAACTATAAAAATAAAATAAAAAAATTGTAAATTACAATTAATTAAAATTAACTTCTCAGCTCTTACAAATTCATTCATACAAATAATTTGATATAAACAAAGACTTATACTATGATATTTTACTATGTACAGTGATATAGTCTTAAAGAGAGTTAAATTGGTTGTATATACATACGACCCAAGATAATGTACGAAATACGAAGAAGTTTTTTTTTTTCTAATAAAAATACAAAACATAACCAGGGTGTGGAATACATCATACCGCATTATTATCCATGATATGTGATGATCATCTTTCATCGCGCGTTTTATAAACACATAAGACATAGGTATAATAACAAAACAAATTTTTAACCAAACATCTCGAATACAAACAAAACACTTACAGTGAAACGAAATGAAAGATGCGATAATAATCAAGATCAAATACAGTCATTCACTCTCGGTTGCATTTTTAATGAGGATGATGATCTTCTTATGATTACCATTATAATACAATATCTGTATGTATTTATATTTGATATAGTCGTATGTGGTAGTTTATAATATGTACAATGTACATACATGTAGCGGATGAACTAAAGGCTACTTACTACTTATGATTAAATGCGCGATTAAAGTGAAGAAGAACGCAAAAAAGAAAAAAAAAACATAAAACTAATTGTGCGAACTTCTTCTTGGTATAATCATCTTACACAGCATTCTTCAATCTCATCTTCGTTTTCTGTTTTTTTATTTTTACGCGATTTATTTGTGTGAACTACATTTAATAAGCTCACATATTTTTTTTGTATATTATTCGTAGTATGTAGGTACACAAAAGCGGGTGGTGACAAAGTAAAAAATAAAAGAAAAAGAAAAATTAATTAAGCCAATAAATTTTATTAATTATAATTATTATTCGCCATACGGTGTATAATAAAATGTGTTTATAAATAAATTATTAATAAATCATAAAATTCCATTCGATTTGAATTTAAAATTTTGAAATTAAATTGTATAATTAAAAATAAAAAAAAACCATTATTACTTGTTAAAAATAAAATTATTTGAATTAATTAAATATATTATATAGATTAAATTACCCGGACGTGATCGGCGTTTTATGGCGCATAATGGTGTTAAAATAGTAATTACATTAACTTGTGATCTACATGATATACTACACAATTTAATATACATTTGTATTAATTAAGGAATAATTAATTGCCAAATAAAAAGAAAATTTCAATATTTTTTTGAGTGACTCCTAGCGGCGTCATTAAAATTCTTTGTTACTAAGATTAAAGCACTTACCGTATTAAATTATAAACTTAAATAATTTAATTGAATTCTATTCCTGAAAATTTAGCGGCCTTGAAGTTATTATCATAAACTTGTGCTAATTTTTTATTTTTGTTTTTGTTTTCAAAATCATCTCAAAACCACTTCTAGAAATATCATAATTATTACAATTTTATTAATTTCTAAAATTAACATTTTATGTTCCAAGAATGTTTATTATTCAAATAAATAGCTGAAATATTTCACAATAATTTTAATTAATTAGCTGCCATGTAAAACACGTGTAAAAAATAGTTTTACTTCTATTTCATGTTTGCAAAAATGTTTAGCTGAATTATTATAAAACCTGTAAAATTAAAAGAAGATGAATTCAAAATTAACTTTTAAAAGCTTTCAACAACGTTTTCCTATCCTGATTTTGCTTTTCTAATTACTTTAAAGCCTTTAATAATGAAACTGTTAAATAGGTAATTTTCGCTTGGTTTGGAAGGATCTTCCAGTATGTATCAACAAATTGAAAGCCTTGCAACAATATTTAGTTAAGTCGATATTTAGTGAGATTTAGTTAGTGTTAACATGTAGTCAACGCTGATCTGAATTGATAAGTTATGGATGTGGCGATACTCGGTTTATGTAGATAAAGCATTTCATTGATTTGGAGGGATAATGGTTTGTCTAGAAATCGACACCTTGAAAAAAGACGGCATATCATTCAACATTTTTGTTTTGGTTTCTGCATATTGAATTAATGGTTGCTGTTAATATTTTAGTCTTCGCTTTCTTCTTCAAATCGACTGAAGGAAAAATAAGATGCGCGCATGATGCTCGATAAAACTGGTATAGTTCTATCGTTCTTCCATGCGGCTGCCACATTTCTGAGTCCCGCATAAAAAGTTCAGTACCTTAAGGGTCTTTTGAGAGGTGAGGCAGGATCATTAATTAGTCACTTCAATGTAACGGACGCCAATTACATTGAAGCTTTCCAAAAACTGTGCCACAGATATAGCAGGAAGAGACACAAAGTAAACGCTTTTATTAAGACGTTTATGGAGCAACCAGTCATATCGCAAGCCAATGCACAAAATGCCTGCAAGTTAATGGATACGCCGGACGAAGTGGTTTGAGGGCTCAGAAAGCTTGGCACAAAGGCCACTGAGAGTGATCTATGGCTAATCTACATATTAGTCAACAAATTAGACAACGAAACTAACGCACAATGTTCGCAAGAAGCAATTTGACAGGATTTTTTGGAATATTACTAAACTGAGCTGGAAGCTTGATCAATAAAACACGGATTATTTCAGATTAATTTTTTTTATAGAAGGAAAGCTTTTATTTTCTTCATCAATATTGTGTCGCTTTAAAAAATGTAATTTTCTGAAGTGAAGTTAGCCACAATCTTTAACTACAGTGAAACATATTATAAATGATTCGAATGCGTTCAATGCTTATTTCCAATAGGATTATCCATTATTCGCAAAATTTATTAAATTCGTTGGGAAAAGAGTGGCATTAGAATCCATTAAAGAAAGTACCAAAGGAGCACAACCAAAACGAAATCAGACGCACGTGCTTGCTACCACCACTATTAAGGAAAAGTGCTCCATCTGAGTCCTACCCACAGAGTCTGCAAATGAGTTCGTGCCAGATGCCAAAAATGGTTTCGAAAGCATCACACTCTCCTTCATGAAATGAGTACTGGTCCAGAGAAAACAGAACAAATTGCCAAGGAATTGCCGAAGATTCTACAAGCAAAAGCTACAAATATTGTAACAGAATCATCAATTTGTCTAAAGATGGCAGCGAGCGCAGCTTAAACCGTATTACCCACTGCGGAAATTAGAATAAGGGATGCTTATGGTGCATTCCATAAATTCAAGGCATTACTAGACTCTGCGTCACAAGCATCATTTGTTTCTGAAAGTTGTGCGCAGATCTTAAAACTTTCTAGAGAAAATGGTCGAATATTAGTTAAGGGATTGGGTTAGGCTATGGTTGGTCACGTTTGTGGGTATTTATCGTTATCTGTCGAATCAGCTGCCGAAAAAGACGTAGAAATAGCAACAAAGGCATTCTTTAAGCCTGATATTGGGTATCAGTACACAGAATGTGAATTATCCCAGGCAGATTATGTATTGTTGATGAAGTTGGAATTAGCGGATCCTAAATTTAAAATGTCTGGAACAATAGATGTTTTGCTCGGGGTCGATGTTTTCCTGAAGATAATTCAAAATGGAAAAATTCCATCATCTAACAAGCTTGTAGCGGTTAAAACAAGTTTTGGTTGGATGATGGCTGGATGCCCAATGTCAAAAAAAGAAATCAATCAGAATTTCAATGTATTTTTTAATATTGATCGTAGTCTCCGCCGATTTTGGGAGATCGAGGAAATGCCAAAGCGTATTCATAGATCTAACGAAGAAGATAAATGTCAGAAGATACTTTGCAATACAACAAAATGCGATAAAGAAAATCGGTTCAAAGGAAAATCGCCAATCACCAATAAATGTAGGATCCTCTTACAACAACGCACTGAATAGGTTACGAGCAATGGAGAGAAGGTTTCAAAGGGATGTACAATTCGCAGAGCTTTACAAGCAATTCATGAATGAATACGAATCGTTGGGATATATGAAATTACTCGAAGGACGTCCTAATACGAAAAAATACTTTCTACCACACCATGGAGTGATAAACACATCCAGTACTATAACGTAGCTTAGGGTGGTGTTCGATGCATCTACCAAATCTAATACTGGCGTATTTTTAAATGATGTTTTAATGGTTGGGGCAGCGGTCCAGTCTCCCTTAATCAACATTTTATTACGATTCAGGCAGCACGAGTTTGTGGCTACAGGAGCCATTGAAAAAATGTATAGGCAAATACGCGTTTGTGAAGATGACTGTCAGTACCAACAGATCCTATGGAGATATAATGAAGCTGAACCAGTGCGGGCCTATCAGCTCAATATAGTGACATAGGCATTACCTCAGCTTCCTTCTTAGCAGCAAGGGCAATATAGTACCAATAGGAGAAGATATACAAAAGCAACATCCCGCAGCAGCCAATGCCATAAAGAAAGATGTTTACGTCGACGATTTAAGGACCGGAGCTAGCAACAAAGAACAACTACGAACCACAATGTGTTATATTATGAATTCACTGAAGCAAGCTGGATTCAATTTGAGGAAACTCCAGTCAAATAGTCTACAAATTCGAAATAGTTGCAAGGAACTCGACGCACAGACAGATACATCTAAAATAATATCGAAAGATGAAGGTATTATTAATGATTTAGGTAACTCAGAAAATGATGAATTCATAATACCAATAATTCTAAGGAAAGATCTACTACAAAAAGGGCATTGCTGTCGACGGCGAGTAAAATTTTTGATCCACTAGGGTGGTTGTCCCCACTAACGGTCAAGGTAAAAATCATATTTTAAAGTTTGTAGGCCGAAAAGAATTTGAACCTCGAAATATAGGCGTCATCAAAATACCAAGATGGATTGACTCGAGAAAAAATATTACTATTACAGCAGGTGTTGGAGGAAACAGTAGTGACATTTCCACATAAATCGCAGCCAAAACACGCGGATCTCCAATAAAACAGCTGAGTACTAGTATACCGAAGTTTGGCTGATGGACAGATTCACAAATAGTTCTTGACTAGCTATCTGATCATCCCAGGAAATTAACAATATTTGTAAGAATTAGAACTAGCGAAATTCTGTCCAAGTACCAACGTTGCCATTGGAGGCATGCATCCTCAAAGGAAAACCCTGCCGAATTAGCTTCGCGCGGCGTAACATTAAAAAGTTTGACATTCAGTAGATTATGGTGGCAGGGCCCTCAATGGATTACGAAGAAAGAATTGTGCTGGCCAATCTAAAGGCCTATGAAGTCAGAAGAAATACACGTCGAAGAAAGAAGACCATGCAACTCTGACTTCATTATTAATTACGACAATTGTATAGAAGAGTTCTCCAATCGGTTTTTTAAATGCATATACGGCGATCAAGGTGTTTGCAATGGTGTTCATGATATGTCAGCAACCTCCGAGCAAAATTAGAACGAAAGGAACCTATGCTAGAAAATATCTCAAGAGAAGAGCTGATTTTTTCAGAAAATAGATTATTTCAAGGTCTTCAAGAACAATACTTTAAAGATGAACTCACTGCTTTAAGAAAAAAGCATTACCAAATCGGAGAAAATTGATTTCATTTAATCAATTTATTAATGTTAACGGTCTGACAAGAGTAGGCAGAAGAATTCAAAGGTCAATAGCGCCCTTTAACGTGAAGCATCCCATTTTTCTTCCAAACGCAGCATTGGCCAAATTAATCATTTTAGATGTGCACCAGTTCCACGACCACGCAGAAATTAGTTTACTATTGAGCTTGGTTCGGCGAAGATTTTTGATTATTAGATGTAAGGACTTAGCAAAAGCAATAATCCATAAGTGTACCAATTGTTTTCGCCAAAATCCAAAAAAGTTGAAGCTCGACCTACATTTATTCATTCATTCAACCAAGTTGGGGTCGATTATTGCGGACCATTTAAAATGCATATATCGCGAAGAAGATGCCAGCAAGCTACGAACGGGTTATGTTTGTATATTTTATATGTTTAAGCACGAAAGCCATCCGTATAGAAGTAGCAAGCAGTTTGTGAACAGAGAGCTTTATGGGAGCTTTCAAGCGATTTATTGCCAATCGCGAGAGGTGAGTTTGTCATACCATATACAGTGACAATTTTGTTGGAGCTAGGAACGAGTTTAAGGAGTTATTACGGTTTATTGAAAAAAAATTATAATGAGTTCTCTTCCTACCTTCTTAGAAACACAACTAATTGCAAGTTCAATCCACCACCAGCTCCTCATATGGGTGGTATCTGAGAGCCCGATGTTAAGTTGCGCAAGGTACATCTGAAACGAGTCTTAGGAGACGCCAAACTTATTCTAAAGGAGTTTTCCCCGTTGATGACTCAAATCGAAGTAGTAATCAACTCCAGGCCGATATGCATTAGCACCTCAGAGGACATAGATGTGCTCACTCCGAACCACTTTCTTATTGGAAGAGTTATCACTGATCTACCTGAGATAGACGTCATGAAGGCGAAAATATCACCAAATGAGAGGTAGAAATTGGTAACACAAATCAAACAGCACTTTTGGGTTCGGTGGCACAAAGACTGCTTTGGCTTCACACGAGGCAAAAATGGCACAGGGAGCAAACCAATTTAAAAGAAGGCGACATAGTTATTCTATAGCTGCAGGCAACTTACCTGCAACTAGTTCAGCTTTGGCAAAAGTTATAAAAACACATCCAGCCGATGACGGGAAAGCGAGAGTCGTGACGTCAAATTAGACAAATGTCAAAATATCATGGCTCAAAACCCTTACCCATCTGAAGCATTATATTGTACGTAGTGTTGTACTACAAAGCACATATAAATAGATTACGCATTGCGCACCACGCCGGCTATATCACTTCAATTCGTATACCAGTTAAATTACGTCATCTTTGCAACTATTGTGGTGCTTTGTGTGGAAATATTTTTTTTTTTAAGTAAATATGAGGTGTGCAGTTTTCAGTTGCGACAGTAATAATGATAATAAAAAAATTTGACCACACATGTTTTATGTATTCATATAATTGATTTCCAATCCCTCATTGATTCCCTCTATTATATTTAAATATGTTGATAAATTCTATGGAGGCGACAAAGACTATTTTCTTATACATTTGTTGCAATAAATATCATACTTATAATAAATAAAATTTTCACTCATTTGACCGCTGTGGATATATTGTCGACGCTTGTCTACATTGTCGACGCCCATTTTTTTGAATTGTCTACATTTCTACACGAGTAGAGAATTAATTAATTACTTCATGTAGACTAAGCGGCATAACACCGCTTTTGATTATGAAAAATATTAATCTTCTCATCAGGTCGCGGTGACTAAACTGATTATAACCCAATTTTCATTCTATATATCATTCTGTGCAGGTTGGATTAGCGAATTATACTAATACAGCCAAATTCTCTAATAATTTTTTTTCTTCGTCAGATTCACACAGCGCTATTCACGTGTAAGCAAATACTTAATAATTTCTATTGAGATATTAGGTTTATCAGTACAAGCCAAATAATTTATATTTTAAGCGGAGGGAGAAAATTATTAAGAATTTTGCAAGTATTTCAGTTTCGATCTGTATGAGAATGATGAAAAATTTATTTTCTATGCAGTCAATCTCATCAGGCTATAGCGACTGAATAAATTCTTTTCTTGTTGTTTTCTATATATAGGAAATAATCAGAAAAGGTATTTAGCATTTATTCAGTCGCTATAGCCTGATGAGATTGACTGCATAGAAAATAAATGTTTCATCATTCTCATACAGATCGAAACTGAAATACTTGCAAAATTCTTAATAATTTTCTCCCTCCGCATAAAATTTAATAATTTCCTTTTCTATACTCTACTAAAGATAATTTTTGATTGTTCAACAACCCATAGATAGATGAGAATAATTATCTGAAAATTTGCTTACTTAAATAGCGCTATGTGCATGTGCCAAAAATTGTAAGAAAATTTGGCTGGATTAGTATAATTCGCTAATACAACCTACACAGTACAGTCTGTATAGTGTGGTACAATCAGTCCAATCGCCGTGCCCTGATGAGAAGATTGATTTTTTTTCATAATCACAAGCCCATCAGTTCGAAACTGGATTAAAATCTCTTACAATTTTCGGAAATATTAACTTCAAATAAATTAAAAACATTGAAAATCTGTCAGCTATCTTTGGGTTGTTGAATAATTATCCTCGAATTAATAATACTAATAAGCTTCTATGTTAATCTGCAAAATACAATAAAAATGATCTTTAGGATCGGTTGCATCTTTGGTGATTACACGAATTAAATAATTAATTCAAGTTAGAATAGGAAAGAAAATTATTAAAGGGTTCTAACATTTCTGTACGAACCTAAAATTTTTGAAAATATGATTGAAAAACATGTTTATTTATTATTTATTTATATGTATCGTCTACAGTTATCACAATCGGTAATACAAACATGTTAAAAAAAATAATTATAAAATGAATTTAACCCGTCTGTCTATGACATATTCTTACACCCTTCCGTCTATGAAAAGGTCTGACTGGACCTTCATATATTTTCTACGAAAATTAACTTTAATTTAACTCAAAAAAATAGAAAATCATTTTCCTTTTATTCTTTACAAAGAATTCATTTATTTTGTTTATATTTAGTAATTTATTTAATTTTTAATTTTAGGTAATGCATTTGTGGAATTTTAAATATTGTACGCTATGTTGTAACCAAACTGGTTCGGCGCAGACAGTACATGTAAAACGACTTTTCCTCTGAAAATTATCATTAATTATACAAATCTGACCGACTCTATCATGAGCTTAACACAATTATCCGGACTTACTTGCACTCGCAGCTTTTCAAATATTGAAATAAAAAGCATTGACTTTCCTCGAATTGTCGAATCTGCGACAATGGAAAAATACGTGCTCAACATCTTCAGCCAACCCAAAATAATTAGGGCATTACGGGCTGTTTTAAATTTTAAATCTGCACAAATACGCTCGAAAGTATCGGTGGAATCTGTAAGAAACTGGGTAAGATAAAAGTTTACCTCTCCGTGATTACGGTCCATCCACATCATTAAAACTGGTAATAGCCTATGCGACTAACAACCTTTCGATGACTAGTCCCACCGTGCCGTTATCTCGGCTCTTGTGATGTTACGTAATGAAATTCAGTTCAGAGTATTTATCTGAGCATACAGCCTTTGCCTTGCTGTAGCTAACAGGTCAATGGGCTGCATACTAGCGATGCCAAAAGCAACATCATCAGAGATCGTACGAAATGCACTGATAACTCTTAAAGTGCATCTTCTACATACCGCGTTTATTCTGACCCATTAGATCGGTCCAATGAGCGCATCAGC